>CM052194.1:18207255-18299570 GCA_028455805.1 Lasioglossum figueresi
GTTTCTCAAAAACTGTACGCGTAGGAAAAAAATTAAAGGCAGATTCGGAATCAGCGCAAAAAACTCTATAAGGTACACCCAGCAGTTATAGCGAAACAAATTTGGTGTTGGACAGTGATATATATTGAAACTGTTAAAAGACTAATGAAGATCCGCAGTCTAGTCGTCGCCGATTCAAGCAGTTTCGGTCCTAACGTTGTGTTGTGTCGTGGTAGCAAACAGGTCCAAACTGTCCATGGTAAAACTAACGTCTATATTTGTCCACGTATATCAAGGGAATACTGTAACACAGCTAGCTGGAACGTTGAATGGGTGAATGGCGGACTCTGACGAGTTACAACGATTTTCTTGCAGATCTGCAACACCTGGGAGGCTTCAAGATTCCGTGCGCGACGCTAACGCGTACCCAAGAGCTACAGGACCGTAACGGTAACAGGTTCCTCTGTCCGAAGTGTCCGAGCAGTTTCAACCGGAAGAACAATCTCTACTCACACCTGAAGTTCGAGTGCGGCCAACTGCCGCGATTCGGCTGTCCGTACTGCACCTACACGTCGAAGAAATCGTCGAACATACGGGCTCACGTTCGACGGAAACATTACGGCTACAAAGTCAGTGTGATCGACGTGTCGCAAAGCAGCTACGCGTCGTCCGTAGAAGATCTCAACGTCACGAAGATAGCACAGGCATTCTAATGATTTCCGCGGCGGCGACGTCTGCTCGCGCTTTCCGATCCGTTTTATCGAGTTTATTAGATCGGTGTAGATCCTTTGAACAGTATTCGGTTGTTCGTTGTGCACGCGCGTTACGGACGCGTTCTATCCCCACGCGATTTTGATCTTTCACTCTTGGTTGGTTCAATAAAGCGATCAGCTGTGGTCAGTACACACCAGTGACATCCTTTATTTCATCCTGCTCGGAAGAATTCCCAGTCAATTGAAAAACTTGAAAAAAATGATCTCTTTCGCGTGTTATCCCCCCTCACTTCCATCATTCGGACACACCTATGGATCGACAATGAAGAAGGTTTGACCGCAAGGTGTTTACTCATCAGCTTCGATTCTTATAGTCCTTCTAGCCTGTCTGTTTACCGGAGTGATTCGCAGGGAATACGAAACCGTCTGACATAGGTGTCGTGTGCTTGATTCTGTTGCAGGATTGAATTACTGCGTCTACGCAGGCGTATCTTCCCAGAATTACGTGCTGCAACACGGGACCCCCGCTGTCCCGATGGTTAACCCCACAGATACCTCGAGAACGATCGCCCGGAAGTTCCCTTGCTCGAATTGCACCAGCGTCTTCAGCCGGAAGGGCGGTTTAACCTATCATCAGAAGTTCGAATGCGGTCAGAAGCCGCGTTTCAACTGTCCTTACTGCACCTATCGGGCTCGACACATTTCGAACGCGCGACGGCACGTACGCAAGTGTCATCCCGGAAGAGAGGTGTACACCGTCGATCTGTGCCAGCTGATGCAGAACGTTTGAAACCGATCCGCGAAACAACGGGTCCGTTCCAACCCCGAAGAGACGCGCTACACGCTGCAAGACTGCCACCCTACAACGGAAGATTCCCAATCCGAACGCGCGATGGGACACGGAGGCGGTTTCACCTCTTTTCCTCCAGTCTCCCTCTCGAAGAATCGTTCATGGCATCAGGAAGAACGGTAGACACCGATATTTCTCTGGGAAGACTGCTCCAATCGTACGATCCGTTGGCCTAGAGTCGCCAGATTAATTAGCTGGACAAAACTAATAACGTAATTCCGTAAAAAAATTGATGCTAGTCATAAGAAGTTATGTCTAGACTGTAAGAATATTAACATTTCTCTGTCGGTAAAACCACCAAAGTCTTTTTTGTCGACAGAACTGTGTTAGCATTTTGAATTCATATTTTCCTACATCGAAATGACTAATAAGGACAAATAAGGACTTACAAATAAGGAGGTACATAATAGCTCTTATACCTAATTAATGTCAATCGATATCTTTAAAATACGTTATCTCTACTTACTTTCCTATCTTATCCTCTAAAGTAAATTTTTATAATGGAAACGAACGGCGGAAGTTCGTTTTAAGAAATTGTATCAGTAATTATAAAGAAAGTTTTAATCTGGCGACTCTGGTCTGGCCATAGAAGTGGCTTTCATTTTAACTCTTTGCACTCGACTAACTCGGAGAGAGAGAGAGAGAGAGAGAGAGAGAGAGAGAGAGGCGCCGCTAATAATTCTTCTACCATTATTTAAAATATTGTTGAGATTATTAAATATGTTGGTATCTAATCTATAGACTGCGGATCTTCATGCAAAATAAAAATGTTTTGCATTAATTTTAACAAGAAGAGGACTTGTAAAAAGTTCTTTCATTCTTTAACAATTTTACTACGTTGAAAATAGTAAATTCATGTTTCTAAATTCTCTTAATTTCATAAAATCCGCAGTCTACTAATCAATTACTAAACATTTAAGTATTGGATGAGGTGTTCCATCAATTTCACATCCATAAAATGACAAAAATTATATAAAATGGAATTATTCCAGATAGGAAGAAATGTTTAATTTTCGAGTTAAAATAGCTCCGACTGCAGAGGGTTAATAAACTACTGAAAGTATCGTACGAGGTATTATATCAAATTAAGAGAATCGTATAAAAATGGAAATATTCATTTTGTTCGAAAGATTTTTTAATCTGGCTACCACGACTAATTGCACGGTGTGACACAGTATTGTACGATTAGAACAATCTTCCCCCGACGTGCAATGTCTACGTCGCGTGCAGCTTGAACAGAATTTTCTATCTTTCCAGGCGTTCAAAGTCTATCTTCAATCAAGCTCGGTTGACGGCAGCCATAACCGGAGCGGTTCGTGACGAGTGTTTGCGAACATACGATTCGAAGACTACAACAGTGCCAAACAGCGCCTCCGTTCCCCAAGAATCGCATTCGATCCTTGTTCTCGCGTATTTCGACTGATCCGAACTTAATTTATCGTTGAAAAAAGAAAGAAGAAGAAAAAGAAAATGCAACAAGATGGCCCCTCGTCATTTCGAGATTTCTGTACAGTTACTGTTAATCGTTGTTCCTGCGTCACGCAGATCGATAGTGTCTTACCGATATGTTAAATTCCTAGCAGAATTGTTCGTGGCTATCAGGAATGTAGGTCTGTAGACATTCACAGTTCCGACATTGTCATCGTCCATCGAATGTACGAAGAGAAATCCTGTACTTAACACAGTCGAGATCGGGCGGATCTGCTTTTTAAATATACCAAGTTCAATCCACGTGCTCTCAGAATTACGCTTATTCACGAAGAAAAAAGAAAATCCTTCTCTCCCCTCATCCAGCCAGAATGTTTCTTTCTTTCCGATCAGGTGACCACCGACAAATTAAAGCATGTGAACAACCAACATCGATAGGACCGTTCGGTTTCCGTGTTTGACGAAACGTTCCTCTCGTTTCTGTTTCAGAGTATCAAGGTGAGTTCGTACGTGGCCCGGCCGTCGCCAGGAAGCGTCGAAGTTTTCGGAAAAACGTTGTTCCTGGGAATAGCAAGAGACAGAGGTTCCCTTGTCCATCCTGCCCAAGCGTCTTCAGTCACAAGAACAATCTCTATTACCATTCGAAATTCGAGTGCGGACAATTGCCTCGATTCAGGTGTCCTTACTGTCCTCACAGGACCAGACACGTGTCCAACGTGAGGGCTCACGTGCGCAGGAAGCATCCTGGCAACGACGTGTACTCCATCGATGTCCGCAAATCGATGGACTGCAAAGCGGGAGATTTCGCAGCCATTTTCATCCCGGACGACAACTTGTAATCACGAGGAACAAGTCGTCGTCAATGCTCATTTAATCGCAATTATCTGTGTGGTGTATCTGTGTGGTGTATCTATGTATAGCATAATATACCGGAGTACTCGTCAGAAATCTTCATTTATAATTGTCTAGTCTAATTCGTTTGTGTTAATAATTCTAGTCCGGATGTGTCTTTAATAAATGTAACCCTTCCCACCGAAAAGAGAGGAAACTCAAGCGTTTACCAGAAACGCGATATTATTCTCTAACGAACAACGACAAACATGATCCCAGAGAATTAACCGTAACGTTGTCTGCATTTTCCAGAACAGCTACCGAATTACCTTGAGATTTACGGATGGAACGGCGGTGTCGTTAACATGGCTCGTCCTCAACCGTGTTCGAAGCACATCTGCCCAAAGTGCGGCAGATTGTTCAACTGGCGCTACAATCTCCAGCATCATTTGAAGTACGCTTGCGGACAATCGCCGCGATTCAACTGTCCGTATTGTCCTTACAGGACCAAGCACACATCGAACGTTCGAGCCCACGTACGCCGGAAGCATCCCGATAAGGAGGTCTACGTCATCGATCTGGTCACCGTTTCACAATAGTAACTTGACGTACCATGTATCCGGCGAAAATACAAAATCGATCCTTGAATAAAAATAAGGTCTTCCTGAATTCGTCCTTTCATGAGAATTACCACTTTCGCGTGCATGCTTACCTCGAGCTTTCCGAGTCCTTCCGTAGCCAGATAATCGATGTCAACCTCGACACGTAATTCTTAAGCGAGAGGCGAACATGTTGGTTCAGGACGAAAGTTCGTGACGATTTTCAAGTTGAAATTCAAAGCCAGAATTATTTTATAGTATCTCTCTGGTCTGTTGCTTTTTCGCTTTTCTCGAATTTCAATTTGAAAACGGTACGAACTTTCCGATCCAAAGTATAGGTCAGTCCAGCGTTTGTTTCTGATCTCTCCCATTTTGTTGCTCCCCTTACTCCACGTCAACTATGATGTAACTTGCATATATAGGAGAAAGAATTGTGCAGGTTCGTCTACTGAAAATCACGTATCGAGCTTTCGAATGAATTCTGTTGTTTCTCGATCCAACGATATCTCGAAATTAAAGAGCGTCCCCTAACGCATTTCGTTTGTTAGAAGGAGCGACGTGGTAGCGAAGAAAATGGTCGCACACGACGATGTTCTTTCGAGTAATTATTTCTACCTTGCCATAAATGTCGACGTCACTTTGGACCATCCTGTACAAGCTTCCACTGTGTTCTAATCTACCGCTCGATGTATCGTCGACGCCTAAACGAATGAACGAACGACTTATGTTTTTTCAGAATCATCGTACCTAACGGCGCCTCATAGATCGAAGGCTGCTTACTGGCTGTACCCGCAGAGCGGTCCGTTTCCGAAGACGAATGATCAGCGGGTCCAGAGATTCCCCTGCGGGAACTGTCGCAGCGTGTTTAGCAGGAAATACAACCTCCAGTATCATTTGAAGTTCGAGTGTGGACAGTCGCCGAGATTTAATTGTCCTTATTGCGTGTACAGGACCAGGCATCCGTCGAACGTACGGGCTCACGTTCGCAGGATTCATCCTGGGAACGATGTTTACGTGGTGGACATAAGAAAGTCGGAAATCCCGCAAACATTTTAGCCTAATTCCCTTCGCTTGACGAGGGTTGTACGTCATCCGGACGACATACGCTCGCATCCCAAAGCAGACAAGTATTAGCAACTAGAAGCTTCGGCTCTCGATCTAACGAAGGGACACGCTAATGTCCTCCAGACTTGAGAATTGGTCCTTCCCTACATCGAGATGTCTTCGATAACGCGCCAGATAACGCACAACTCTCCGTCGTGCATTTGTTTATTGTTTACCCACTAATTGTACGCAAATCATACGGCCATACGACGAAGCTGCGTTTAGCCTCTAACGACTAGATTCAGCGTTTTGCGATCCTGCGGCTTCTTATACTTCATTCGTCAGGAACGCAAACTTGTGCGTCCAGATGAACAACGAAGTTTTACGACGAACAGAGTGTGTCGCGAAACGATGCGTCCAGACACGCTTAAGCAGATCCCACCTTGAGCGCGTCTGGACGCAGAGTTTCGCGGTCCTGGGATCTCTTAAATTCGTTAAACTTCATCTGCGTCTGCGTCTACAGTCTAGAGCCTAGAGTCTAGGCGAAGCGAACCGCCGCAGCGGAAAGGCTAAGAACGAAGAAAACGTGTCTTTCCTGAAACAACGATATCACCACGTCATCTAGCTTTTCCTGTTTGTCATCCTCATATCCCTTCTCTGAAGAATGTCTCTCGCTCAGATACTGTTTCTCTGCCCAGAGCCGTTGATCCCCTCGCTCTCGTGTCGATTAATCGATTATTTATGGCGGGCGGAACTTGCACGGGTCTGTCGCCAGTTGCGAGTTCTCGTTTGGACCATCGCCGCCTGCCTATACCCTAAGCGGAAAGAGGATCGCGTCCACGAACGCCGAAAGTTATTCTGTCGACCTTTCTGTTCGCAGGTGTTCACCAACCGGTAATGCACTCGTCGTGTTACCCAACGGGACAGCATTGCGCCTTCGATGGTGCGCGTAGTAACGAGCCGAGGAAGAGTTATGCTTGTCACAAGTGCGGTAACGTTTTCACGCGTAAGAACAATTTGTACAATCACCTCAAGTTCCAGTGCGGACAGTTGCCGAGGTTCAACTGTCCTTACTGTTCGTATCGGACAAGGCATTCGTCGAACGTTCGGTCCCACGTGCGCAGAATGCATCCTGGACAGAGAGTGTACGTGTTGGATGTCAGGGGCAAACAGGAGTATCAACATCAATGGGCATCTTAAGCGAGCAGCGCAGCATGTTCTTTGTAAAATCTAGAGTTCAGTCTGGGGGATGGGCGCGGTAGGGGCCCCTCCAACGTCTGCTTCCCCCCACCAATCTCTCTTTCACGCTGGTGGAGGACGGTCTTGTTTTAAGATACAAATGTCCATTCCTGCTCTACGTCGTCGCCTAACCACTGTAGATCCTGAATTCTAGATTCTATTCGATCGCGCAGCGATATCCGACGATTGCAAACCTGAGGAAAACAGTACAGCAATGTCTCCCTGTTAGCTTTCCGATAGAAACTTCAGCGTTTATGGGTCTTCCTCTTATTAACCCCTTGCCGTACCTTTTATTTTACAGTTACAGTGTTTAGAACGTCTTTATGCACAAAAATGTCGTAGAAGGGAAAAGCAAATGTATATTTTTTCTATGGCTACATTTATTTTAATGCTTAAATATTGATTACAAACGAATCAAATTTTATTTCATTTAAAATGAAACGCGTAACATTCATATTTGTTAAACTTTGTTAAAAAGATTCATCACGAGTCTGGCTCGTCAAAGTACGGCAAGGGGTTAAAATGTCCGATTTCTAACAGTAACGTTAAACGAGCGTAGCTTTTTTAAACATAAATTTATCAAACACAGTAAGCATTATTGTAATAACCTTCAAATGACCTTGGACTCGCAATCCACAAGGTCTATCGAAGATCATAGTGCAGCACATCGTTGAACTCGCCCTGACATCAGCTGCTACACTATGAAGGTATTAAAAATACATGGTCCACAGTTGATCGTGTCCATAGTGAGAGCTACCAGGCAGGCATTGTTATTTCTCGTAGCTGCAAAATGTATCAAACGACTCATCGCTCGGCAGATTGTTCCCGAGATATGCGAAACGTAGTTAGAATTGTCTTAAACGAGTACAAGTTGTTCCAGGATGATTAATTTATACCGGATATTGTAATTCAGATGATATTTTACTATTAAACGTGACTTGTGAATAAACATTGCGCATTTGTACATCCACCGTCAGATTACTTTGCTAATAAAACACATCGAGCGGGGTGGGAGGGTATCTCTCTCAATATATATATATATAAATATTATATATTTATATATATTTTACTATATATTTATATATATCGTTATTTCGTGTTTCCTTTCCATCGTACGTCACTTGTCCGTTCTGTCTGAGTCAGTAGATATCCGTCATCCTTTGGAGATCAGTTGGACTCGACTCGGCCACGTAGATCGTTGTCAAGCGCACCAATCAAATGTAAACCGACAATCACAGCCAGATCCCGTTTCGTTCCAGATTCAGTTCCATTCGCCGTGATCGGGTTCAACATCGGTATCGGAGGCAACCACGTCCAAACGAACGGAAAACGTTGGCCTCAAACACCGCTCCGTAGCTTAGACAATAGCTTTAGGACGAAGAAGTTCCCGTGTCCGAAGTGCACCTGTGCTTACAGCCAGAAGTATTCGCTGAACCGACATCTCACCTACGAGTGCGGCCAGGAGCCACGGTTTAAGTGTCCACATTGTGAGTATCGGTGCAAGAAGTCCGGGAACGTTTACGAGCACTGTCGAAGAAGACACAAGGACCGTAAAGTGTACGCGATCGATATCGTCAAAGCTACTCGGCAGGGAATATGATCACGTTCAGGGATTGATCGAGTTACGCGATGATCCTAACTTTTCACACGAACTTTCATTCTGGAGATTCGTTAACTGGAAAATTGTTCCCCGTCCACGGAACCGATCTTGTACACCGAGAGGAAGGGGGGTCTTCTTCCGATACAAGACGTGTTGCGGAAGACGTGGCGCCTATTTTGTTTCATAGTAAAACATCGTCGTCTTTTATCGGAAGAAAACTGCACTGACAACGGCCACTGACCGAGAGCTTCCTATCGGTCGAGGAGGTCGAACGTTCGTGTACCAATCAGAAGCGAGTGCGTAGCCAGTTCTCGGTAGCGTACACGATAAAGAGTTCGCTGGTTCTACGTATTTATTGTTCTCGACTATTTGAGTTAATCCCTTGCAGTATTTTGCAGTGAAATGTGAATACTATGCCTTTCTTTTTAAACGAAATTAAATTTGATTGGTTTGTAATCAATATTTAAGCATTAATGTAAATGTAACTATAGAAAAAATATAAATTTTTTTATCTGTTTGACGACGTTTTTGGGGATAACGACGTTTTACTCGCTATGACTATAAAGAAAATGGTACGGCAAGGGGTTAATTCGATTCACATAGCCGGACGTCGTGATCGTTGTGTTTCTCATTGTACTCGCTCGAGAAGTCTGTCAATAAAATGATCAATTTGCTGTTACTGTGTTCTACATCAGGCTTTCTGTCTCACCCAGAACCGACATATTCCTAGTTTTTGGTTCCCTTCTTCCCCCCTGTTGTTAGCATTTGTTCGCAAAACGTAAATCTCAGTGCTGGCATAGATGATATCCTTCTGTTCAGGCATTGATCTTCTTTTGCAGGCGTCGAATCATCGCAAACACTTCGTGATCCTAGGAGAATCCAACTGTGGACCGGCGATACTCCGAACAGGGAGAGCTTCAGCTGTACGAACTCTTGCGGGAGCTCGTTCGCTCATTACCGTTCTCTGATCAAGCACATGCGGTACGAATGCCGCCATAATCGCCGCTTCAAATGTCCCGTTTGCGAGTACTGCTCGCGGTACACGTCCGACGTTTACAGGCACGTGCGTAGGAAACACAAGGAGTGCGACGTTTGTTGCATCGACACCGGCGACAACTAACGGTGCGCCCTCTGTACTTCAGACAAACTTATAATAAAAACCAGACCAAGAACTCTCATCTTGTCACCATCCACCAATTCCATCGATGTGGTAGCTTCTCGTGTGTTTGTTTCCGCGACGTTCTGTTTGTTCGATTGCTCATCCGGTTAGAGGATAGCACGTTCCTTCTTCTGGTTTTACGGGTGTAAAACGGGAAATTGTTTGTTTTCATTTCCTCGGCGTCGCTTTAGCGTTCGAAGGACCCACGAAGTGTTGAAAATTATCAGGGGTAGAGGGGGGCCCTTGGCTGACCCATCGTTTGACCAGAGTGTTTCTCTTCTTTTCCAGGCGTTGAATTATACATGGCCCGATATGCGGCCAGCCTCGCGGTATCCTCGAAGAGGTTCTCCTGCCCGAATAACTGCGGCACCTCGTTCAATCACAAGTGCAGTATGAAGAGGCACGTCAGAGACGTATGTCCCCAACAGCCACGATTTATATGTCGACGGTGTGACTATCAGTCAGCGAGAATTTCGGATATCTGCAAGCACGCGACCAATAATCATCGAGGTTCCTCGTTCGACTACCTCTGCAACAAACCCTTCTAACATTCAATAAAACGGAGTTGACGAAGAAGTATGCAAATATTCATCAAACAAACGTTGGGTTGTCTGTGTATTATAGCGGTCCTCTAATACGAGCGAGCGAGTTCATTTGTGTGATTGCGATCGGATGTAGATGATCGTTTTAGGTTTCGCAGGGCTGTCGACGAATCTGCAATTGAGAAAAACGAGGTTGCACGTTCCTCTTCGGTCGTTTTGTGTTGCTTCAGAAGAACGTTCGAAGGCTCTACTAACCGTGGACAATCTGTTCTGTCGTTTTCAGGGAACCCGATGAATCAAATGCAGCCGTTCGCCGCCGGGAATCATCCCTGTCCGACGTGCGATCGCACCTTCAAGAGGAAGAATAGTCTCAGCAGACACTTGTTGTACGCCTGCGGACAGAACCCGCGGTTCAAGTGTCCTTACTGTTGGTACCGGTGCAAGCTCCGAAGCAACGTCTACAGACACGTCCGCACCACGCACAAGAAGCGCGAGGTTTTCGCCATGGACGTCGTCAGGCACTGCGTCAATAAGCCGAAGTGAAGCTTAGCCATAAACCAACCTGACGCGCGTCCTCTTTCAGCTTCTCCGAGGAAGCGAGTCTGATCTTTGGGAAACGATGTCCGGAAATTGTGGTCCGTACTCGGAAAGATTGCGTTCTATTCGTTACACACCGTCTCCCCTCACCCTTGTGTTCATTAACAAATTTTCTCTGTGTCACGTTTCTCATCTATCCACGCTCTTTATTAGCTGCCAACGAAAGTATTTAAATATACGGTAATCTCAAGACTCTGTGGGCTGAACGCGATAGTAATAATGTTCGAATTATAAATACTATTCTGAATGTGCAATAAACGATGTTAGAAAATGTTCCATATCAATGACTAATTGTAAACACTCCGCAGGGATGCCATTCAGCCTTGTCCTCGCATCGGAAACGCTAGATTAACACTTGTTTCAGTGGTGAGATATTGCGCAAGATTTACCGCGCATGTGCGTCCAGAACAGTAACGTATCTGTTATGTATATGTCATGTATATGTATGTTATGTATATGTTATGATGACCAGATGGTGGAGTCCTGGAGCTGAAATATTGGCGGGGAGCGAGAATATTAGCGCGAGAAATCTTGCACAATATCTCACCGCTGACTTGTCTCCCCACTCTACGTTCCCCGGTCACGTGATGCATGCGTCACAATGTCACGTGACTACCCCGAGCATAGAGAGCGAGGGTTACTTCTTACTGCCCTGAATTTGAATAAACTTTTCTGATCTGGCGACTCTGTCTCGCATTGATTAACAAACTCCGGGACATGTGTATATATATATGTGTGTGTGTGTGTGTGTGTGTGCGTGCGCGCGTGTATGTTGATGTGTGCGCGCGCGCGTGTACGTCTTTCGGTGCTAGATCCGGACTCACGCTATAACTTGCCCGGACTTCTCTGATGAACCGCTTAACATTGTGCCGGTCATGCTTCTTGTTGGGTGCTGACGCCTCCAGAAAATCCTACGCTCGATCTGGATGCTAAGTCACGTGAGAGAAGCGTCACAACCTCTCGTGTTCGACCGAAGCTTGTTCTATCGTTTTGCTTCGGTGTTGCGTTCTTTCGGGGTCGGAGCTCTCCGTTCACGATGGTCTCATAACGTTTTTGTCACGGTAAATGTGATTAATCCGGTGATTATACATGATAACCGTCAATTTCACATAATTACCAGTTTGTTATATTTACCGTAACACTTTCATGTTTCTCGGCTACGAACGATACTCGAGTCGACGTCGCCGTGACCGGGACAGGCCAGATACCCGAGTATTATACCGAAGGCTTCGTTCTGCTTTCAGATCCCCTGTACTTCCCGAGTCCTCGATACAAGAAGCTGCGTGTGAGACGGTTGCAAGACATCACGCACAAGAAGTTCCCGTGCCCGAACTGCCCGAGCGTGTTCGTCTGGAAGTGCACGCTAAAGAGGCATTTGAGGAACGAGTGCGGCAAAGAGCCGAAATTCAAATGCCCGTACTGCGAGTACCGTGGAAAATGGAAGGCGAACGTGATCCGACACATCAAACGAGTCCACAAGAACTGCAGCATCTACGTCTACAACAATTAGACCGTCACGAGTAGGCCAACTTGCGAATCGTTATTTCGTCCGAGATAGACCCCTTAGTCCTCGCGTCGGACAGCGTCTGCGAAGTGTGTACAGTGTTTAAATGGGTTGTCTCGTTTCCAGGATCGCGATAATGCAATTATGAGCTTTTTCAGTAGTCAAGATCAATCTGGAGCGCTGTCTCCCTCAAAACTCCTACTTTTACGTTTACTTAATATAATGCAAATTACGTCTCGTAAACATAAAAGCGGTACTTTTGACGGCGAAAAACTCCATCTTTGCATTATCGAAAAATACGAAGGCACATCCGTACCTTTGCAATCCTTTTTTTTTCTTTTTTTTCTTTTAGAGCGGTGGGGAAAATGCTTTTACACACTGTCTACCCCCCTTAAGATGACGGTCAGGTGGCGAAGTGTGGGGCTCGCTTTCGCAATACCCACTAGAAACCCCACCGCTCGAGGTTCCTAGGAGCCTTTTTCTCCTGTGATGTGCCGGAGATTTATACATCAGCCCGATGACTCGCTGTCCGCATTACTTTCCGGCTGAATAGCAGCGACTATCTCCACGAGCCTGTTCTTCTCTATCAAGTCTTATGCACCCTTGCAAGCCTGGAACCGAGACTATCCCCTAAATCCGACGATGTTCCGGTAAAACGAGCATAACCACACATACTTCGCCCGGGGGAGATAAAAAGAACCCTTGTTTACTACAATTAAAGATATTTACGTTATAAGAATTAGGTGTTTCTTTCAGCGCTTGTCGTAATCTTAACGAGCACGCCGAAGATCGAACACCTGCGCAGGGTGTCTCAGGTTTCAGGGTGTACGGATTTAATTGGTATTTGCAATGAGAAAACCGTGCAACGTAGATTATTCGATCCTCTCTTTCTTTTGTACGTGCTCGGTAGGTTTAGTTTGTACACGCAGGATTGATAACAGAATTGCGGCGTCGTGGCGAGACTTGAGACAGCCTGTACGAATATTCCAAACGTGCCTGAAACCAGTGTCGCCAGATCAGGGGAGTCGCATCGAGACGTGGGGAGTACAGTTGCCCCCTCTCTGCCAGTACCGGATTAGTCACGTGACTCGTAGAATGAGAATCGTAGAATGGGAATCGTAGAATGGGAAATCGTAGATGGGGAAGGGCAGAGTGGGGAGGAAAGCGTTAATCTGGCGACTCTGCCTGAAACAGAGACAATCACGCCGAGAAGCTTTCCGTATACTCTTTCGAATCTCGCGGACAGTACAATTAGGCTATAAGTGGGCTCTGCGAGATTCCCCGTAGATGTAACGAACTGAATAAAGCAATTAGAGCCAGTAAGGGCGGTTTGCGTTTCTTGAGCGACTTGTTGTTTTAGCTCGCGCTCTCCAGCCACCAGATTTTGCGTAAGAATGGCGGAGCACCCGACCAATTTATCGTCACGAGAAAATATGATCTGTTGGTCTGTTTTAGGCTATTACCAGAAGCGGTGGCCGTTTAGCAAGGTTGGGATGCCGACGAGGCGACCGCACGAGAGCGTGTACGTCTGCCCGAACCCGAATTGTGCCAAATCGTTCAGTTGGAAGGGGAACCTCAACAGGCACCTAAGATACGAGTGTGGTCTACAGCCACGATTCAAGTGTCCATATTGCGAGTATCGGTGCAAGGTAAAGGGGGACGTAAACAAGCATATCGTCAGGAAACATCCGGGCTCCGCCCTCTACGTTGTCGACCTCTTTCTCTCCTGATCGAATCGCTGACTTGTATTTTTTAAAACCGAATAAAGATTCTCTTTACCTTAAACATTTCGACTGTCTCGTCCGACGATCGCAGTCTTCCCTCGCACAGTGTTAACCACCTGTGCGGAGGCTCGGAAGCGTAGAGGCACTACGTTCTTTGAAGCTTGCAAAGAGGGATTGAATTTTTTTATTCTTCATTCTTCTTCTACAGAACTTTTACCGACCTATTTGTGAGATTTTTCTAATTAAAACGAGTCTAAATACGGCATAATTTCGACCACATTTACTGATTTCAAGTGAGGTCGCAACTCGCTACGATACAGGTGAATACGATTGAAACTCTGCCGAGTTCAGACTCTTTTTAACCAGGGAAATCTCACAAATATGTTAGCGAAAGTTCTGGAAATGAAGAATGAATAATGAAGAATAAAGAAGTAAGACTAACCGTCGTGACGAAACCGTAGAGTCTCACTATGCGAGGGAGGACTGTACTGTGTCGTCCGCCATTGCTCGCCGTGTACAGTAACACCTTCAGGACGGATGCCGAAGACATCGAAACAAATCGGGGAAAAGTTTCTCTCTCTCTGCCAGCACAGGATTAGTCACGTGACATCGCGTGACACAGGTCTGAACCTTGCGGCTCTGCGCAGTAGCGCTCACTTTAATTAGCACAATTTTGGGCCGTAAACATTTTAGTACAACTTCATTCAATTTACATTCGATCCTGTTGTCTTCCCATACATAAACAATCGACGCGCTTGTTTTGGGCATTGCGTCGACGATGTGTATATAAATCTTGAAATGCGACTTAAATAAATCAGTCCAGCGTTTGTTAAACATTATGAATTTCAGTTTCTGTGGGTTTTTTTTCGTTTACATGTCTATTTGGTTACTGGTTTTGGTATTCAGGTTCGCTTCTGACTCAGAAACGATAAACTGGGGGCGAGGAAGAGTCTAGGTTCTTCTGCCACTTCTTCAGAAACGTCTACCACCACCAGAGACAATTAAAACGAATAATAACGAAAATTCTCGATTCTACGCACGATAATAGAGTATCGGGTGCCAGGACGACTGATCGCGAATGGCTCGTTCTTTTTCAGGGTACAAAGGATCTTTGTCGAGGATGGGTCACCGACGGAGCAACTGGTTTCTGAAACCGAGCACGTACGCCTGTCCGAACCCGAACTGTCGGAGCGTGTTTGCATGGAAGAGGAACCTGACCAGCCATTTGCGTTACCAATGCGGCCAGAAGCCTAGATTCAAGTGTCCTTACTGCGATTACGTGTGCAAGGTGAAGGCGGACATACGGAAGCACATCCGAGTCCAGCACAAGAACCACGACGTCTATGTGATCGATATATTTCAATCGTGGAAAGTTGTCCGATGAAGGTGAACGTCTACAATGAATGATCATCGCTACTGATTCGTCTAGTTCAGTGCTGGGCAACCTCTCTGCAAGCACCGTGCCAAGGACGCGTGGGGAATAGCGTCGTAGAAGGGGAAGCTAGACTGGGAACACGTGTTTTAACCTACCGTATCACGTTTTGTAATGATAAGCCATCCTGTAAAAAATATACGTTCCTGTCAGCATACTTCTCCCAATTTCTACAATCATCCACGTGGCTCGTCTTTCCCGAACTCCTCCGCGAGAACGATGCACGTACAGGGTGTACAGAAACTATGTCGCGAACACACCCTCGGTTTAGAGGAAATTTATGTAGAAATTTAACAAAAAAATTCAATTGTTTCTCATTGTATCGTGCACGTCGCAAGGCAAGAAATTGTGGGGAAGATATTTACGTTATATTTTCACGTTCCAAGCTGAATAAACTTCATCTGAGGAATGAAAATATATTATAAACAAACTGCGCTACAATTTTTCAAGAAAAATTTTCAACTACTACTGCGTTGTTTGCCTTCGCGACGAGTGGAATACGATGCGATAACAGAAAGTTCACCTTTCGACCTCGAGATTCAAGGTCAATCTCGCTTTCACGCATCGATTTCCACCAAACCAGGGGCGTGGAAACACGCTGCTATTTCTTCGAGCCCTGTACCTATTCAGCATGTTGTCCCGGTCGAACGAAACAGTTCCATGCAGGTTCGAGTGTACGGTCGATTCATCGAATGCATACGCGACGAAACGTTCATCGCTTCGCATGCATCGCACTGTTCTATGTCCTCTGGGCTTCCTTCGGAGTTTATACGCGGACTGTGCGCGGGTACTAACCAACCAGCCGTGTAATCGATACGTTTACTGGAACGACGGAAGTGAATCCCCCGCCCCTATTCGAGCGGAAAGATGCTCACCCCATAGACACCTCGAGGAAAAGAATAGAGAAGGCTGTCTCGCGGTCCGTTTCGTTTCGGTTTACCTTAAGGGGGTGTTCTATCCAGGATTGCAAGGGTGCGGGACAAGGATGGGATTTTTCAGTAGTCAAGATCAATCTAAAGCGCTGTCTCCCTTAAAAGTCGCACTTTTACAATTACCAAGCGTAATTTGATTTACTCGGCAGCATGTAGCCTTCATAAAGCTGCGAATACACTCTCCGTGCCTCGCAGGTCGTCTCTCGAGCACACAGTAGGGTAAACCGATGAATTTTCTGCAAAAATCAAAGAACTTTCGATAGAAATGAGATGGAAATTCTTGCGAGGCGCGAAGAGTAGTTATTTTCATAAAGTTGCGACAGCTACATGCTTCCGAGTAATACAAATCAAGCCTGGTAAATCTAAAAGCAGGAGTTTTAAGGGAGACCGCAGTCTAGATTGATCTTTTTCGAGAAGCCCCGTCTTTGCATGATCGAGAAACGAGAAGGCGCATCCCGCAGCCTGGTAATCCTGGAAAGGAGAACACCGCCTTAACGTCGACTTTTTCTTCTTCTAGGTATCGGCCGTCGTCGAACATTGAAGAAGAGGTTCCCTTGTCCGAATTGCCCGAGCTCCTTCGGCCAACAACCGAGCTTGACCAGGCACTTGAAGTACGAATGCATGCAGGAGCCTCGCTTTCAATGCCCGTATTGTCAGCAACGAAGTAAAAAGACGTCCCACATTTATTCGCACATCCGAAAGAAACACGCGAACTACAATGTGTTCGTGATCGACATACTGGGGCAACCGGGCGAATTTTGAAACGCGTGCGAAATCCTCTCCGTAAATCCTCTTCACTCCTTCGAACACCGAAACCACCGCTCTTAGTGTAAAGAAGACTACGTTTCAATAAAATGTTCTTCTGTTTTTCTTTTTTGGTTTCGGCTCAAGTTACAAGCTAGGATTGATTTTGTACTTCGGGTAAATATTAGACGAGCCTACGTTCGAATATAATCATTCGAAACGGCGACAACAATTTTTATTACAAGATATTTATTATAAATCATTGTCTTCGTTCGTTAAGCGTGATGGATGGAACCCGCGAGAGCCATTATCTTTTTCTTATCGATCCTGATAATTAATCTGTTACGCGAACGTGGCTCCGAGGTCGTTGCAATTCATATTAGATTCATTCTATACGTTTATTCGCCACTGTTCAGTTAACAGGTTGATTACAGTGGTGAGAGCGTGTATAGACTTCCTTGTTTTTGTTTGGCCGCATGAGTATGTTTTGTGTAAAGTGTCTCGACACTGTCGAGAAGTAGAAAGTCCGTAATCAAGGTTCTGGAAACGACCGTGTACACAATCACGATCTCCTCGTTATACAATTGTCCCGGTCGGTACCAATTGTATCGTGTAAAGTAAATGTGTTCGAACGAATAAAATACAATTCTTTTGAGAAAAAAATCGAATCGTCGATTTTCTATTTCGAAAAGAGAAAGGAATAGTTAAGGATTAACTCGTAGCCGAGCACCACGAACCGACTAACGAAAGAAACACGACCGTTTCGATTCTGTTGCAGGATACTACACCGAGTGGTACAGCTACTGCCCGTGGAACATGAAACCGTATCAGTGTTTGAACTGTCCGAACAATTACTCTACGAAAGTTCACCTGAAACGTCACATAGTCAGCGCCTGCAACGGAAAGGAGCCTCGCTACAAGTGTCCCTATTGTCCTTATAAATCCCGCTATCCGTCCGACACGTACAAGCACGTGAAACGGCTACACGAGTACCACGACGTGTTCGCGATTGACGTGGAGAACCAGAGGACCTACTTCCCGAAAGAGGCATCCCTCATGCAGGAGAACAAGCCGATCTTTTGAAATCACTTCCGGCGACCGCTGTACATACATTAGGAAATTCTGTGACTAAAAGTGTACTTAAAACCAACACTGGTCTCTCTTCAATTCTCTACTTCCTCACTCCTGCAACCATCTGACTGGTCATGTCAGAGAAGCGCACGAACATCTCCGTAACTGTCTCATTCAGTGGAGGGAGGTTTAAAGCATTTACGTCAGTGCCGGGCACATTTGTCTCAATCGAGACAAAACCGTCCCCACAGTATCGCTCACTGTCCGCTTCCGGTAAGCGTCGTTACGGTGGGGCAACGAATACACGAAACACTAGCGAATGCGGATGGAAGAAACGATGGCGGGGAAGCAAGGGTTTGGGGAGCCTCAACCGTGCCCAGCACAGATTTACGTGTAACTCTTTTCTAAACCCCTCCCTCCACTGGCTGCTCCGGGGACTGTCGAGAATAGCCGGATCCGCCCGAAGACTGTACCTCGGCCTAACCTTTCAACGTTCCAAGGGGATGGGGGTAAAACAGAACGGTAATAGAACAGTTACGGTAGACACCTCTGCGACAGTTACGGAGATATTACTGTATGAGGTAAAGGGCTCGATAAAGTAGATCGATCGCATCAAGAGAAGGAGACTCTCTCTCTCTCTCTTCCTCTCTTTCTCTCTCTCTGTGGGACAGGGTCCTTGGTTCCGGCAACGTGCTTTCCAGAGAGAGCTATTTTAACCCTTGCATGGTCCTCCAACAATTTGTTAATGTTCCTCTGAAAAATATTACAAAATTTCTTTGAACGTTCATTCTTTATTCGCTAATGTATTAATTTGTAGTCTTATAATGAGAATTTCTGCAAACATGTTAAGCACACAGAAAGATTTTAAATAATCTATACATCTTGGTTGACTACACAAGGGTTAAATTGTTTTAAAACAGAGTAAACGAACACCCCTTCTTTTTCTTTCTGTATGCTCTTTTTTTCTGAGCAGGCGCGAGTCCTTCCTCCACAAGTAACTTGTTTGAGCGGTCTGCGGATCAGGATGGCGGATCCTAGATATTTGTAGTAGTTGCACGCACGAAATATGTCGCCGGCGATCTGTGTGTCTCGTTGCTGGAACTGCTGGACCCTGCGCAAGTATCTCGCTGCGTTTTCTGTTTCAGCATGCTGGGGTTACGGCGCGCTACACAACAGATCGAAGAAGTACTGCTGCCCGAACTGTCCGAGCGGGTTCACCCGGGAGACGAACCTCCGAAGACACGTGCGCTATGGCTGCGGCCAGGGTCCCAGATTCAAGTGTCCCTACTGCGAAATGCACTCGAAAGAGATCTCGAACGTGTATAGGCACATCAGGACCAAACATCGAGGGATGCGTGTATTTCTCGTCGACGTGGCCACCAATCGACAATTCTACGCACGGAAGAATTAGGTTTCTAACATGCTGACAGTGCTGTCCGGGTTAGGCGACTTTCGCCAAACGTTCTTTCCGAATTCTCATTTGTTTCTGTGCTGAGTTTGCTTCAGATCGCCTACAACAATTCACCTACAACTGGCGGAGTTGCCAGGCGGGATTGTATTGCCCTCAAGATGCTGCTCCCTCTACTACTAATAAATTTGACTCGATTCCCCTCTAACGTCACTAGAAATCAATTTCTACACGATAGGGATAGGGTGCGTGACGCCCCTACCTTTTGCGCGTTGCGGAAGGGGAATTTGATAGTGGAGGGGAAGTGCAAAAATTCTACGTTGGTAATTCTGTCCCCCTTCTCTCGTGCAGAGCATCGCGGAAGGGGAATTTGATGGTGGAGGGGCAGCGCGAAAACTCTATGCTGGCAATTTTGTCCTCCCTCTCGTACAGAACGTCGCGGAAGGGGAATTTGATGGTGGAGGGGAGCGAGAAAATTCTATGGCAACTCTGCCTTTGACCGACATTGCTTTTGCAATGAAATATTGTCAGTGAAATTATTGTCGGTAATTCGATGCAAACCCTTTTGTGCTTCTCGGCACGAACGATACGCTTATTGCAGACGACATTCCGTGATGGCTAGAGTGTGGATGTTTATATATTTATATAAACTGTATTTACAGTTTACTTGTACATTGGAAAAAATTATTTATTTATTCTCTGAGAAAGGAAACCTTATTATTAATAGACAGCGGATCTTTATGAAGAATAAAATACTTTTACCGGAATTGCAGCAAACTGCAGTGAAATGGATATTGATTTTCTTTATTGATATGTTCAACAGGTTGAAAATTATATAAGATCACTTTTAAATTCTTTTAATGTTGCTACTGTTTCCAATTACACCTACTCATTTTTGTGATACTGCGTAAATAACCGCATAAAATCCGCTGTCTAACTATTAGATCGTTTGGAGGACTGAGTGTACTTAATAAAATCCACAATCGAATCACCGACGCTAGGGCAGCTAGGTTTTTCAATTTCCGAAGCTTACGTTGGACAGCACTATCGCAACGATGCATTTGTTCAAATGTAAAGTTGAAATTTGTGGAATGTGTGTAAGCCTGAGCGGAGGTTGTATAATAAAATCTGTTTAACCGAGGCATTTCCTCTTTTCGTCCCTGAACGTCGTTCGATGGACGAATCCGAAACGTGTTGCTTCCGGTAATGAATGTTTGTGCTGGATTCGTCCAACTCCTCCGTCATTAACCATTGTTCGTTTATCGAAGATATCCTCACGAATGTCTAATTTTGATTTCAGGCTTCGTATATTATGCACCGTTAGCTGGGCTGCTGAACCAGGACCAACAGCAAGGACAGCCATTCTGTGAGCTGCAGACAGGAGGGAATCAAGGGAAAAGCAATAGGTTAGTTGTTGATAAGAATCGATCAGAGTTCGTGGTTTCTGCTTTTAAAATTTTACCAAAAAAAAGAACGTCAACCACTTCTCGATTACCTACACATACGTGTGTTTACAGAGTGTACAGCGCTCGTAGTTCACCTTTCTTTCTACAGGGTGTTTCAACAATGAACCTCCTTGAAGAGGATGTTTTCAGAAATAATTTCAAGTAACTTTTTCTTTTGCGGAAATGATTCCCGCTGCTCTGTTACAGAGTTATTCGCGAGAAACGAGGACCAATCAGAACGCTGCCAATGCCTATGCCAATGTTCGTCATGGGCGCGCTGATTGGTTCTCGTTTTTCGTTAATAACTACCGAACTAAGCCGCGGAGAAGATTTTCGCAAAGGAAAAAGTGATTTCAAATTATTTCAAGAATCACATTTCATTTTCAAGGAAGGATTTTTTCGGACACCCTGTTTTATACATACAACGTAAAGTATAGTGTGATATTAATTCTCGGACTACGGTTTCTGGGTAATTTTACTCATGATCAGATAGCTTAGTAGGAGAGACGCTTTGTAATGGGGATAGCGATCGCGTTTGGAGGACATTTATCGTAGCAGAAATTGTTACGCCTATCGAATCGAAACGAAAACAATGAAATATCACCGGGTGACGAGTCTGAACATTGTTTCAGTGACAATGAGCCGGCAGTACAAGTAGAAGATAAATGTTCTGCATCGAGTTGGCGTAAAACAGATCGAACAGCACACGCACAGGACACGAGCCTACAATTATCGAAAAAACGGGCCCGATGTTATATCTGCGTTGGGAATGACACGAAGTACAGCGCGAGGTGTCAAATTTGTAATAGATGTATTTGTAAAAATCACAAAAACATGACTGTTGTATGTCAGAATTGTAGCGTAACAGAATAAACGACGTATGCTTTCTACAGGGCGAGTCGCGGAACTTGCACAACTTTAACGTTTCCATTGCCCGTCCAATGCAAAATTGTTTAATACAAACGCTGTATCGTGTATCGTACAAATTTTTTCCATAAATTTCAAGTAAAAAATATTAACTGGTCCGAGTTCCCAATATTTTCTTTGCTTATAATTTATGAAAGAAATTTGCAAATCTCTCTGCACATATAAGAAAAACATTTGCATTAAACAATCTTCGATCGGACGCAATAGTTAAAAGTTATTTGTGCCTGTTACACGACTCGCTTCTACATGTAAGCCGATCATGTTTTCTTCACATTATTCCTTTGTTCTCCTACATTTACCAAGCAGTTCTACTATAAAGAATTATCGCACGATAACGAGTTCACCAGAACGTTATGGAAAACCGCAACGATAACAATAAATTTTGCAAAATGTACGTTAAGAAGAAGCTGCGTTCGTAGTCCGAGGGTTAATTGCGAGCGTTGTACGCAGTATAATTAATCGAGAAGTGGTTAACACATTCACCGCCAAGAGAAATTTCCGTGACATTCCCTGAAAACGCTGAGAAACATATTCGTGCGAAAATGTGAAGTAATGTAGACATGTTTAATCTATCGACACGACAATGACCGTATTACATATAAATATATCGTTTGCGTAGAGTGCATCACGAATTGCGAAGCAAAGACGGGAACAATCGGCAGACGAGACGGCAATGCAAAAAATGCTACGAAGAGAACGTGAAGAAATCCGGTCGAGAATTTGCAAAAAATCGTACGAAAAAGGTCGTAACGTTCTGCCAAGATTGTTATGGCAACCCTTACTTCTGTTTGCCGTGCTTCAATAAGGTTCACCGTGATATGTTCGCATAATCATTTCATCTTAACCTAGAAAATAAATTTCTTTATCTTCTATCGTCGCTGTTGAACGTTCTATACCACCTTCGAATCGTCATTTAAAATAGTTCACGACTGTCGCTGAACGCTTTAACACATTCATTACACGCAAAGTCGCCTGATCGAGATTTGTGTCCCAACTCTACCCTTCCCCTTCCACGTTTCCAGTCAAGATGTCACGTGACTGATCCGGTACGGATAGAGAGGGGGTATCTCTTGCGATCTGGCGACTCTGATCACATGACTGGAAAGCTTGGTGACCGTCATGGCGGTGAATGTGTTAACAATGTCCCTGTCTCGATTTCGTTAACAACGTAACGATCTGTCAGGTATACTTGTCCAAAGTGTGGGAGGAGTTATCAACATATGCACCACATGTTGCGCCATTGCAAGCTCGAGTGCGGAAGTCCTCCGAGGTTTCAGTGTCCCTACTGCGGGATGAGAAGCAAACAATCGAACAACGTCTACAAGCACATACGCAGCAAACACCCTGGAATGAAGCTGGAGATCGTCGTGCTGGATTACGATTGACCAGACAAATTTTACATATTGTTTTTTTTTTAAATAAAAGAGTGGTTTTATATACGAACGCGTGGTTATTGATCGCCCGTTCCTTTCGATTCTGGACAGTGTTTCTGGACAGATGAATTAACCGTTCTGAATGATTTTCCAGGTGAAAGCTCGCCACATGGAAGACCGGGAACGTCGAAGAATTAAAAACCCTTGAAATATCTTGACGGACCGTTCGAATCACATTTTGCCTCGGTACACAGCTTGAAGATGCCTGCAATCGCTTTCTTTGTTTGTCTATTTAACTCAGTATTAAAGTATTGTGCCACCGTGAGTGTGTCAGCCTGCAAGCACAATGTCTCCACACCGGTCCCAATCGCCAATAGACTGCGGATTTGATGCGTTCGTGAGAGAGACGGGTAGGTTGAAACAGCGAAAACATTCGAGCAATATCAAGATATTATTTTCAACCTGAAGAAATTAAATATTTATTTCAGTTTGTCGTTTATCCGGGTTGAAAGTTTTTATTTCGCGCGAAGATCCGCAGTCTAGTAATTAATATCTGTCGAGGAGTGTCCGATTCCTAATAGAAAATCCGAGAAAGAATAACAAAAGTTTTTCAGGTTAGAGGTTCTCCGAAGAGCCTGAAGAGACTCGACAAAGTTCTTCTGTCCGGTCTAACCACGCTCTACCGTTTCTTTTTCAGCTTTTCTACAAATGTTGCCGCTGCCCTGGCTCGAAGAGAAGTACCCGGAACAAAGCTCGAGGAAAGGTAAAGCCCGGTTCCCATGTCCGCGTTGCCGGAAGAGTTACACGACGAAGAGCGCGGTGACGGCCCACTTCAAGTACGACTGCGGCAAACCACCGCGTTTCGAGTGTCCCTACTGCGGCAAGCTCAGCAAGAAGAAGTTCAATATCCAGGACCACATACGACACAAGCATCCCTTGAAGCCTGTTGTTTGTAACACGTTGTTCTAGGACCAGCCAGTCGTTCGAACACGTTCGAAACAATTTTGCGCGCGTGTAAACAAACAGAGTGTCTACGGTCAGACCTGGGCATGGGTGGGATCGGCGTCAGCATGTGAGGAGAGGGAGGAATTCAGGGGTACAGTGGGGACACAAGTCTTAATCTAGCAAGCAATCAAGCTTCCCTCGCCAACCTGCAACGCGCGTCTCACGTGTCTTCGTTGCTAGGCCGACCATGGTAACGGGTCCCATCAAAATCACCGACATTTTTCACCGACTGCGGATCTCACCGTCGACGAATTTAATTCTTAATAATTTAAGTATTATTCATTTGACATTTTTCTCTTTTACTATTCTGCACCGACAACACTTTTACTTTTGTATAAAAATGTATTAGACGTCGCAAACTGTTCTGCACGGCGGAGCGTAAAAATTTTTATATAGTCACCATTCTTTTCTACAATTAGAAAAATATTTAAAACATTTAATGGTGACTATATAATTGATCAACGAAGCTGTATACTTAAAAGTTTTACCAATGAATTTCATTTGCGAGTCGGGTACGAACTTATGCAATTAAAATCGTCGTTGGTCGAAATTATTGTCGGTGAAAACTGTGTAATAGTTTGTGTACAGTGATTTCTCAGGAGAGTGCTGCCTCGATCGAGGCAAACGTGCTCAGCCCAGGTCTAACACTCGAGGAACGATCAGGCGAACGAACATGATCGCGAAGGAATTTCCAACGCCCCGTTAGCGTTTCAGTTTTCTCGATGGTGCAGGTGAAGCAGAGAACGCTCGAACAAATTTATTTCTCTTTCATTCGTTGATGAACAATGAACTGGTGGCTTTTCTGTTTCTTTCTCTTCGAGTGTTCGCACAGCTTCGAATCACTTGCACCAGCAGCCTTGAAACGCGTTGCGCACATCGTGGTCAGATATACAATTATCCAGATTCAATTTATCGAATGGAATCGCCTGTGATAGCGCAACTTACAATAGAACACGTTCAAGTTGTGCAAGCCCGACGAACATTTTTCTGAGAAGCAGTGCTTAGATATTCGATAAAACATGGTTCCCCCAATTTTCAGGATTTGAGCTCCCAGAAAATGTTCACGCAAATCGGCTGGTGTAACTCGAACGCGTTCCGTTGTTAGTATTTTTTAGCGGATTTTCGAGGCCCGGCGCTCTGTTGGCAGAGCGGGGCGGCCATCTTTACGTGTACATAATTTACGGAGATATTTCCGTTGGCAATAAAAGATGTATTATAGAACTGTTGACGGATGGAATATTTAGTTATGCGATGTCGCGTGGCCTGTACCATCGAAATGGGAGTGCGAACAAAGTTGAGCAGTCTGAAACTCGCAGGTTCTTACGTTGGTAAGACCGGTACGGTGACTGCTTGGAGGAATAAAATCGATTCTAGAGAGTTGAATGCTTTTGTTGGTCCGACGCGGTTTTTCTTGGCGATGGTCGATGTGTACTCGCTTACTGATCACAGCGTGCTGTCGATAAGAGCTCGTTCCCGGTCCCGAAAATTCAATATTCTTTACCTGGAAAATCTCCGAGTTTATATATATATGTATATATAATAGCGAGCTCTAATCGAGCCACGGTAGCTCGAAAATGTAAGAAAATTGAAAAAGCCTCGTGGAAAAGCTGCCCTCTCTCTTTCAGTGACCTGAAACGATCATGGCAGGCTAGCCCCACCATCGCCGTAAGGCGAGTAGGGGAGTTTGTAATCGACTCTTGGAGAATTTCATCGTTTTTCTATGTTTTCGAGCTTGACTTTCTCCTCTATGCATGAACACATTTCTCTGTGCCTTCGTTTCGTATCGCGTTGTTCAAAGCGACAGACAGACGAACAAACAAATTGTAAGAACACAAAAAGTTTTGTTCCGCGTACGGATCTGCTGACTGACGATTTTGACCCTGGTGCGATGTTTTGTAGGTGACAGGACCAACGACGTTCGCGCGACTTGTGCGAAGATGTACACCAAGATACGGGACACCGTGTACAACGCGAAGACCGGGAAATATCACTGTCCTAACTGTAACAACGGCTACGGCAGGCGAGACACAATGTGGGGTCACTATAGGTACGAATGTGGCAAGGCGCCGCGATACAAGTGTCCTTACTGCAAACTGTGCAGCAAGAAGACATCGAACATTTATCAACATGTCAGGTGTATGCATCCGAACGAACTGGTCACGTTAGTCAGGCTCTATTGAGCCTAGTCTCCGCGTGTGAAGTGAGTGCTCGCGGGGAAAGTCGGTGACATGGAATTTCAAATTTCATTCCGCTTTTGTACTTGTTTTGTTTATTTCCGTCCAGAGTCGCCAGATCACGTGACATCGTGACACATGTTGTAGCCCGTTCAGACACATCAGCGTCTTCGAATTCGTTCACACTTTAATTTAATCACGACAGTGGCGTGGCGCGTCGCGTGATCGAAAGGTAGCGTAGAAGGGGAACGATAGAGTGGGGAGACAGTCTCAATCTGGCGACTCTGCTTCTTTCGCCGTCCACACGTGTACCGGCGAAGTAACTCAAAATAGGTGTTCGGTCGATTTTGAAAACTTTTGTCGACGATACGTTTCGTTTCAAAATTGTGTAAAAAGCTGGACTAGGATACACGACGACGGTATCACGTTAATAGATAGTCAATTGTGAATGATTTCAATGACAGTGCCATCCTGTTAACAATTTGGTTTGCATCAAATCAACAGGCTCTACCGTGTTATTTCATTGTTAAAATCAACGATGACAACACATTTCAAGTGCCAATTTCGAACATGCTCCAAGAGCGAGGTGTCGCTGACCAATGATATTTTCGAATATTTTCGAATAATTTTAATATTTTTGTATATTTTCGAATATTTTGGAATATTTTTGTATATTTTCGAATATTTTCAAATAATTTCGAATATTTTTGTATATTTTCGAATATTTTCGAATATTTTTGAAACGAAACATATAAATTTTCTCATTTTATTGGCTGGTTCCGAAAAAATCCGATCGTCCCGATGATTGAAAGTGCGGAGGAGGACTGCGATGTACATGACGATGATTGTTGTGCAGAAGGGAAAGAAAATAAAGTTGACCAACAATCAGAATCCTCTCCTCGTTCAATCTCTCCCGTAGCGTTCCAGCGAACCGTGGACTCGACGAATCCTGTGAGGAATGTTGAATTAACAAATCTTCCGACCTGTCTCGTTTCAGGTGTCGCCGAACACCAGCCGAAGAAGCGGTTTGCCTGTCGAGTGTGCGGCAAGGCGTTCAGTCACAAGCAGTCTTTGACGAGGCACGGCCGTCACGAGTGCGTGGTTGTCGAGCCACGTTACGCCTGTCCCTATTGCAGGACCCGGAGCAAATATGCCAAAGCGATCTATAGACACGTCCGAACGATTCATCTTGGTCTCGAAGTCAAGACGAATCTTCTGTATTGAATCTGCTCCCTCCGGTGAATGTCTACGTTAAAGGAGCCACCTCCGATTTCGAGACGACCATGTTTGTTTCAATGTAAGAAAATCGCTATCCTCTCTTCTTCTTTCGAAGAAATCGTATGGAGCCATATCAAAATTAAATTGACAGAGAATTGTGTATGTTCAAGCAGAGCCGGGTCCTCAGTCACCAACTTGTATTGGAATAAACCTGTATGTCAGGGATGGGCACGGTAGAGGTCCCTCAAACTCCTTCTTCCCCCACCAATCTATCTCCAAACGTATATTTGGTTTACAAACAGTGACTCCTAACTATAACCTTCAGAACGTCACTCATGACCTTGATAACACATAAAAAATGATCGAAATATCAGGTGACTCCCTCAATGTGACCTTCTGGACTTCTGATCTATGCGATTTTTGTATTTTTCTGATTCAGCGAAGGAGTTCGCCGGGATATGGAATTTTTGTTTTTATCTGACCTGCTCTTTGCTCGTGATTTTTGGGTATTTCGTACACAGTGGCCACTTTTACGCGACTGCTCGCACTTTTTATACGTTCAATTAAATTATCAAGTGTTCGAGGGGTGTATGTTTGCGCGGTTCATCTCTCTCTCGCGTACAGCTGTCTCTTAAAAGTTACATTTAAAAAATTGCAGTGCAAAGCCTGTATCAGTTAAAGTTAGCTAAGTTCGAAAGACAGCTCGATAAATTAAATTTCGAAAATAGCTATTTTGTACGTAACAACCGAACATCACACAATTTGTATCGCACGCGAGCGAACAATCGAATTAGATAAATTCTTTGTACAATTAATTTCTATAATTTAGCCAACAGAAAAATAACATTATATTATAATCGTAAATTCTAGCATGCATGGAGGTCGTTTCGTTAAAAAATTTCTCACGATGTCCGACGAAAAATTCGTTTCCCCGATTCAACAATAAGTGACTCGAAATCGACCGCCAACGCGTATTAACATGGCGTGTTATGGTCTCTGTTTCAGAGGGCGAATGGCCGAGGGGCGCAGTTGGCCCGCACATACTCGACGTGTGGACGCAACAGCGTCCTCCACCGGTGGTAGACACGCCGGGCACGCAAAGGGAGAGGTACACTTGCGCGAAATGCAACAAGATATTCCCGCGCAAGTACGCGATGAATCGTCACTATAAATTGTGCGACGCGCACCCGCGTTATCAGTGCCCTTACTGCAAGTACGTGAGCAAGTGGACGTCCGCCATCTATAAACATATTCGGAGGGTGCATGTTGGACGATCGGTCGCCGTCGTAATGCTTTATTAGCGGCACAGGGCAGGCCACAAGGATCGGCTAATGTAAATCGTGTTAATAAAGAAGATGTAAGCGGCGGATGAATGTTGTTTGCGAGAGAAATAAACGTCCGAATGATTACCCCACAACGCTCGACTCGAGCTTCTTCCGTCGTGTTTCCGACTGAGAGACGCATCCGGTGTTCGTAAATATTCGCTTGTTCGCAATTGGTTAATCTTCACTTTCGGGGATTAAAGATTCCAAATTTTTTAACGCAATCTTATAGGGTTTTGCGAGGGAATGTCAGAAATCTAAGTTTCAATGGTGGGAGTTCACTGGTTCGAAAGTTATACGCGTGGGAAGTCGGCGCTAAATACGGTTGCGCTCTGCACGCTTGAAATCGACCAACTTCGCACGGTTATAAGTTTGAATCAGTGACCTCTGGCCATTGATCCCACATTCCTGGTACCTCCTCTTCAAAATCTGTAGGATTGTGCCAAAGAAAGTTGAAAATTATTGAACCCCCAAAGTGACGCTTATTTTCAACAAAATCTTCAGGGCGCCTTCATTGTTACAACACTCGGGAGAGCTTCGCGAAAGCATTCACACGCCCTCTGAAAATTAGTAACATTGTCAAAGTTGGACCAATTGCAACGAATAAAGTAGAGGTCACAATTTTTCTTTACTCGTGCGACAGCAAATTCAAATTCAAATTTCGATTTTCATTACAGGAGTAAGAAGATTCTTGAATCTAGTCTCGTGAGAAAGCGAAGAGGGTAGACCTGAAGCGGGCAAGTGCTTACGAACACAGTGTACGTTATCGTGGAATCGTTTCGAACAATCTTCAACCATTTACTGAGACCGTGTACGCAAAGGATGATCGATAAATCATTCGCAGGCTTTCGCAAACCGCGTACAATTTTCAGTGTTCTCGAGTGGAGAGAAGGCTACTGTCACGTGGACACGCTCAGAGTCGTCAGATCAGGGGAATCGGCTCGATTCAAGGGGAACATAGTTATCCTCTCTCCGCCAGTACCGGATTGGTCACGACGCAGCCCGTCATGTGACCGGTCGTAGAAGGGGAAGGTAGAGTGGGGGGGGGAGTCTCAATTTGGCGACTCTGGACACGCGGCGTTACGCTAAGCTCGCCGTCTAATAAGTCCCCAGAATTTTTCAGAGGAGATCGCTGTTCTCCCCAGTTGTTCTTCCGCTCTAACGGCGAACCTTCGTCTCTTTTTCTGCTTGCAGAGTTCAGACCGATCGTCCTGGGCAAGTACCACGGTGTCGTGCGAAATTCTCGACACATGCTCAAGCTGCAGACGTCCTTGAACCGGCGAGGCTTTCCTTGTCCGAGATGTGCCCGCACGTTTCACACATCCGGTGGCATGAGCCGCCACTACAGGCTCGAGTGCGTCGATCTGCCACGATTCAAGTGTCCTCACTGCGACATGCGTAGCAAGTACACGCAAGCTGTGTACAGGCATATCCGCGCGAAACACCGCAATATGGAGCTTAGGTTCGTCAAGCTCTACTGAACACCGCTGTGCTGGCCGAGAAGAGACGTTCTCGCGAGCATCAAGCTTAGTCGGCACCAGATTTACTTCTAGACCCATCCGACCAGCCACCGATTGAGATTACTTTAGCGATTGCCGTTGACGACTGGTACCGATCTCTTCGACAGAGATTATTGCGACGACCGTCGTGAACTGTACGCCAGTGCTGGGCCCCGTTGCATATCTGGGTAAAATTTCGAGAAAAAACATTTTAAATAGTATACTTTAATGTGGTTCTAATAAAATACTATTTTGAATAGAACGAACAATTTCGACAAATAAAATATTTTTAGTTCGATAACCAAATACATAAAATGAAATATTTTAATATTGTATTCGAAATATGTATCTCAAATATTTTCTTACATTTTTTGTAATTTTTTAATCATTTGCACGATTATAGGTATGCTTTAAAAATAAAATGGAACTATCTTCTATTTCAAATACTATTTTGCCCGGTCGGGGCCCGTCGGACGCTTGTTTCCCCCACCGTGCGCGTAACCATGGTAACGGCGCTATGACGGGGACGGTTCCACCTCGATCGAGGCAACCCAGCACTGCCGTACGCGATCGGCACCTTTGTAGCGCTAGAAGGGAACGTGAGATTTTTTGTTGTTGCGATCGCTGCATCGAATGATCGATCAAAATATTTTTAGCAACCGCGACGAGGAGGATAGCTCTTTTCCGTAGCGATCCCCGAGATCTGTGCGATCGCTGCATCGATATAGAATTTTTATTTAATTTGACAATCGGTGACGGCTACGGAATTCCGATATACCGATCTCCTGTAAAAATAAACAGCCCGGCGACCATAGTACTGATTTCGAGACTTTTTCGGTCGACCGCGCGCCTAACCGAGAGCTTAATCACGAATCGTTACCGATTGTACCGCGGGTATTTATTAGTATCTAAGTCCGACTAAAAACACACGGAAACGCGAAAATTGTATAACGCGATAAACGTTGAACGTGTACAAAATAAAGAAACGAGTCTTCCCCCGATCTTTCTTCGGCGATTTCGATCACGAAACCAAACGGAGCTGAACGATGCCATAACCCGATCTGCCGGGCCCTAACGAAGTGTTTTCAACGTAGCTGTTAGAAAATCAGAAGTCGACGAGTCGAACGGAATATAATCTACACGGTGTTTCGTACTTCTTGTTTTACTTGGAGAATTTCATTGAGGAAGACGTGCTTTTCGGAAAAGTTTTTCACCCTCTCATCTGACATCTGAACGACTACAATCTGAATTTACAAGAATTGGATCGGACTGGTTGTTTTTTAATTTGAAACTGTCACTCATTGTTTTATCGAAAAATTACGACGAAACGCCGTGACGCGAAGACAACGAGGACACGAGTACAGGAAGAATTTATAAACGGTGTATAATCGCGAACAATATTGTCACTAATCTAACCGTCGTAATCATAAGGATGAAACGAGCTTCGTAACTGCAGAATTTGGTATTGAAAATACGATTGTTCTTTACGTTTTTCTTGCGTGTATGCGATACGCACAAACACACGTTTCTGTACCATTCGTAGACCTCGCTACGAGAACAATAACCAGTTTGCGGATGCGCGAGCCTGCAAACGGCTTCGAAATGTATCGGAAGAGAGATTTTGGTTCGTTGTACCAAAGGGATTGCGCAACTGATGTATAAACCGTGTACGATTTCAAGCAGGTTGATAAATTAGAAAAGAAAGAGAGAGATGACGAAGCTTTTTTTTAATATGTTTTACGTATATTCTGTTGAGTTACTTGTGGAAAAATATTCAGACACTTCTCGCTCGTTTTTATCTGGTAGTTCGAATGATTTTTTCATTTAATTTCTGTCACCGTATTTCACCCCGAAGCTCGACAATTCGATTTTCATTTTATTGATACCAATCGTTGTTCATTTTCAGAGTAACCAATCAGCGAACTTGCTTGCCCTGTCCATCATCTTCAAGAACGACTTGTAATCACTGAAGTTTTATACGATTAGTATTCTTTGTCGAAGCAATTTTCAAAGGTCCTAGAGAATTGTTTTACCTTTACAACAGGCAATACATGATTTTCAATGTTGTCCCTTGTATTTGTTCATTTTCAGGGTAACCGGTTGGTGGACTCGGCTTGCTCTGTCCATCTTCAAGAATCACTCGCAATGACCGAAGTTCTACACGATATCGACGTTGCCAAATTATTATTGTTTCAAGCGGAAATATTCGACGTATTCTTTATCAGTAGACAGCGGATCTTTATGCAAAATAAAAATTTTATACCGAAATTGCAACAAACCGGAGTGAGGTAGAAATCAATTTTCTTCGTAAATACGTTTAATAGATTGAAAATAATCTAACAGTATTTTTTAATTTTTCTAATGTTTTTTCACTGTTTCAAATTACACCCTCTCGTTTGTCTCACAAATGCATAAAGTCCGCAGTCTAATATCAGTGACGTCGCGTCACTTATCTAAATGCTGCTCGGTTGTGATCGAAGTAATTTTCAAAGATCCTAGAGGATTTTATCTTTACAACAGGCAATAAATATGATTTTCAATTTTGTCCCTTGTCTTTGTCCAATCACCATCTCCCAAGGAACTCGTGTCTGTCCGAGAAAATGTATTTTTCAATCTTGAAGAACAATTCGAATCTCGCGTTATGAGGATAAAGGATTGGTGTGTTTTGTAAATAAATCGTCAGGTAGTGGGTGTCTCGTTGGAGAGAGTGCGCTTGAAAGAGAAACCAGAAAACTTTGTAAAACCTCCCCGATAAACATTTCCGTTCGTTCAACTGACAACTGACGGGATTCGACTGAACGAGTCGCGTGGATCAGTTAAATATATTGTGTTCTGACATTGAATCCGTGTTTCCAGGTAGGCCGCTATCGAACGAAGTAGACGGCTGGTTCCACTGCCCTCGGTGCACAAACTGCTTCCTGACGAACAGCCTCATGTTGCGTCACTACCGAACACATTGCGATCCGAAAGAGATACGTTTCCGGTGCACGTACTGCGATTACGGCTCTAAATACAGCTCGAACGTCTACAAACACGTGCGGCGAGTCCACAAGCAGATGCTGTGTTATAAGCCTCAGGGGATGTACTAACGTTAATCCCGAAGAAGAGGACCGGAAGAGACTTTAAGAATCAAGTATACCCGAAGAACGTGTACGACTCACGTCCATTTTCGTTGTAAGAAGTCGCTAATCGAAGAGCATTTGCCAAAAGAGTCAGCTGTTCGCCGAGAACCATACTATTAAGACTTTCTGAATGATTCTGAATCAGTATCGCAGGATTTTCAAGATGCTACAGCTTTGGATAAACATGGGACATTGTAAACTATTCGGTAAAAAAGGGGAGTACATCAGGAAGTTCCAACTTGTAGTTTAGGTTCTATCCCCACTCTTAGACTTCATCGTTGCCGTAGAACAGTGTTTCCAAAAGTTTCGACAAGACTGAGTATCCCCCGTTATCCCCTTGTCGTAACATTTTCTTTACAGTTACAGCGATTAATACTTTATCCCCAAAAATGTCGTAGAAGTAATAGGAAAATTGATATTTTTAGTATGGCAACATTTACATAAACGTTGAAATATTGATTAGAAACGAATCAAATTTTATTTCATTTAAAAAGAAAGTCGTAACATCCATATTTATTAGTTTTTCTTTAAAATCTTCATGTCGGGCGTGACTCGTTAAAATACGGCAAGGGGTTAAGAACAATCGGTATTAAGTAGCACAGGCGTGTATACAGTAGACTCCCGCTGCACCAGGATTGCTAAGAAAATTAATCGTTCGCCAATGGTCAGACTGGTTATTTCGCGATACTAATTCACGATCACTCGGTAAACTTCACTTTCGATTCAGAAACGACGAGCCTCGAGCCCCTGACCATCCACATTTTGTATATCACACTTTTGTAACAACTTCGTTCCCATCGAGGAAGTAATAAAAACCCTTGAGTTTATTTTGCTATTAGAAGCGTCTTGATTATTCCGAGAAGAGACTCCCGCAGCGAAACTAACGATGGTGGGTGAGTGTTGCGACGCGAATTACGAGGAGTGTTGCAACCGTACCTGAGTTCATCAGTGAACGGTTTTACTGACCCGGGCCGTGATTTGTTTCTTCTGTTGCAGAACCGACCAAGCAACCGTGGAGCAAGCCGACCAGTTCGGTTCAGAGATACCAGTGCCCTAAGTGCTACAGCTCGTTCAGCAAGAAGGCAAACATGCTGACGCATTTCAGGTACGAGTGCGGCAAGGAGCCTCGATTTCAGTGTCCGTACTGCGGCAAACGGGACCGGAAGTCGTCGAACACCTACAGACATATCAGAACCTACCACAAGGGTAACATAATCCAGGCGTTCAGGATCTACTAAACATCGTTACTCACGTGAACTCGGATGTTCCGAGCAAGTTACAAGTGTGAGCAGTTGTATACAAAATTACGAGAAAATAGATGTCTTCCTTGTCCTGTCAGAAAAAAGGCAATTGCTCTCATTCTACCCACCCTCAAGATCAAACCTCCCCTTTATCTCTTGTTCTCTGATCGATAGGGTACGTCTCGGTTTCTCTTTTTTTCTCGCTTGCTTTTCCTCCAACTTTCATTTTACAAAGTGGTCTCTCATTTCTCTACGTTTCTCTACTTCTACGGCACCGATTCAGTTTGCGACACCTGGTTCATCGTCGATCCCTCGATCTCTCTAACCGTGATCCATGTTTTCCTGTTTGTAGGTCAGCTTCTGTCCTACGACTCCGGCGTCCTGAATATCTTGAGGTCGAACATGGACTACAGAGTGAACCGGGATGATATGAAACCCGAAGACGGCCCTCTATGGCAGTCCGGCAAGATGGCGTACCACTGTCCCAGATGTAACGCCGGATACACCTACAAGAAGACCCTGAAGACTCACATGAAGTACGACTGCGGCAAGGAGCCGAGATTCAAGTGTCCTTATTGCAACAAGAGGGACAAGTGCTCGTCGAACATTTACAAACATATACGGATGCGACACGACGGGATGCCCGTGATCGTGCACAGGAATTAGGATCCATCTTCTCCTCTGTGTTGTTTCTATTTTCCTTTTTTTTTCGTTCGCGTGTGTGTGGTACGGACCTACGTATGTTTACAGAGAAAGCGGCCCGAATTAATAATCGTCAACTATTGTAGGGGATTTTACTAGATTTTATTCTCAGAGGATACTTGTCGAATTCGAGAAGTCATTCAAAATGTTCTTCTGTAAATACGCGTTCGGAACGCGGATCTCGATACTCGCGATCAAGTATCCTCTTCCTTAAAGATCCTTCGGTGAAATGCATTTTTGCCTGGTACCTGCGACGACGTACTGTGAACTCCTCTTCCGACCGATATCTAAGAACCTAGCGCGCAAGCTCCCGACGAATAGAGTATTTTAGGCGATACGTCTCCGAAAGAATTATGTAACAAGATAATTTCTTCGAGTTGTCAGTTCCTATGGTAGGAAAAGAGCAGTCTGGCGCTTGCAGCTGAAATAATAATCGTTTCCCGAGCGATAAACTGCGACGCAATGTAAACGCTTACCTCAATGAAATCGCGAAACGCGTCTCAGCTAGAAAACACGCCCGAAACAGTTCTCAACATTTCGATAATCAAAATTGCTCCGTTGTCATCGACTTCAAGGGGCTCCGTGGATTGCAGTTCTGTCTCTTTGATTCTTTATGCAAAATAAAAATTGTCTTCTTTCTTTCCTTACAGGGGCAGACTCGTTTCCAGGATTGCAAGGGTGCGGGATTCGCATTATCATTCCTTGATAATGCGAAGATGGGATTTTTCAGTAGTGAAAAGCGATACTTAAAAGATCAATCTAAAAAGTCCTACTTTCACGTTTACGATGCGGAATTTGAATATTTGGAAATTCGAAGGTCTAGGCGTAATTTAAATTATTCGGCAGCATGTAGCTGTCGCAGCTTTATGAAAATTGCCACATGCGCATCTTTATGCTTCCGAATAATGCAAATTACGCCTCGTAAACGTAAAAGTAAGACTTTTGAGGGAGATTGCGGAGATTTGCTAGATTGATCTTTCATTTAGCGTTTTTTACTACTGAAAAACCCCACACTTGCAATTCTTTTTTGTTTTAGTTTAAAGACGTATGGAAAAAATACATTCACGTACACCCAGAAAGGGGAGTGTGGGACTCGGGGGACACAGGTGATCGGTGTCCCCAATACACCATTAAAAAAACCATACGTCTAAGTACCAGAACCCTATCTCCATCTTTCTGCCCGTTTGCGGAAGGGCGCCCACTTTTCGTATTTCTCCCTTCCGCTAACTTCTCGGGCGCTAACCGCGCCTGTTCTTGGCTCATCCACTCTTGCAATTCTGGAAACGAGTCTACCCCTTAATGATTTTAATAATAGAGGGGGAATCGTATATTGACATCTTGAATTTTATTTTAATTATTAAATTGACAGTCAGCTGAGGAGTCGCCAGATCAAGATTTGTCCTCCACTGTACCCTTTCCCTTTCCACAACGCTGTTCCCCCACTTTCGCCGTAGACCGGTCACGTGACGCGAGGTACTAGCAGAGAAAGGGTACCTGTATTCCCCTGATCCGGCGATTTGGCACCGTTTTGTACGGCAATCCATGGAGCAGAGTGTTGACAACTGTGTCGATCGTGCGCAAGAAGAAAGTCTCGTCGATTATACAAAGGTTTTATGCCAAATTGTAAGGATTAAGCTAGGCGAACGACGCATACCGAATAAAGAAAGCCAACGGATACCGTGACGATGCTCGTTCTCACGCAACAACAGACGTTCACGTTACTTCCCTCCATCGTAATACAGTGTCTCTCTCCATCAAAGTCAACACACAAAAACGATCTCTCCTTTTACGTTCGACAAAATGTTACCCCGCCACCGAGCCGACTCGCCTAGTTCAATTAGTTCACAAAATTACACACACGTTGCTTCCGGCAATCCCGAACCGGGTCAGCCATCGCAGGATTAACGTCTGGATTGTTTTCAGATTTACGGCGAATGGAGTGGCCGAACATGAGGACACAGGTCGCAGTCTCGAGTTACATCTGTCCAAAGTGCAACGCAGGATTCCGAAGGATGTGGGACTTGATTAGGCACAAGTGCGGCCAGATACCTAGATACGCGTGTCCCTATTGCCATAAGAAGGACAACTCATCCTCGAACGTTTACAGACATATTAGACGATGGCATCCGAAGATGCCTGTCGGCGTCAACAAAATGTTCTGAACAGTATAGGATATATTATCTCACCTTAGATCGAATAATTCATTCCCTCGACGATGTACCGGTAGCGGAGTTGGGCAGATGTTCCTTCAACTTGAAAGAGAAACACCGATTTTGCTTGTTTTCTTTTATAAAGATTATTTTCTGTTGCAACATTTTTTATTTATTTTTTTTAACACACGACGAACCACCAGCAGAACTCTACTGAAATCATATTTTTGTTTCAGACCGCCTCTATTAGCGACGCAATTTCAAGGTCGGGCTATTAAGGGGGTAGACTATCGTTTCCAGGATTGTAAGTAGTCAACGGTGCTAGATAAAAGATCAATCTAGGCCGCAATCGCCCTCAAATTTCCTATTTTTACGTTTACGAGGCGTAATTTGCATTATTCGGAAGCATAAAGCTGCGACAGTAAAAATAGAAGATTTGAGGGCAACCGCAGCCTAGATTGATCTCTCATCTAGCGCTTTGGCTACCGATAATCCCGCACCCTTGCAATTCTAAAAACGATTCTACCCCCTTAAGCAGAGTAGCCAGATTAAGACTTGTCTCCCGTTCTGTCCTTCGCCCTGTACCGTCCTGCATGAGGAGAGCGTCACTTTCTCCCCTGATCTGGCGACTCTGATTTTAATTTTTCTTTTGGATATTGCCCAAGTCTATAGCATCTCCTTTCCATGGATCCGTTCACAATCCGAATGGAATCCGTTGTCTAAGAATAAACGAACAAATTCATCGACGAACCCCTTAGAACCCAATCCTTCTCTGTGTATCGCGGTACACGAACAACTTCGACTCGATACGAAATGTTCCCAGACGAGAGACTAGACATGTGTAATGAATAAACGATCAAAGTACGCCGCAAAAACCACGGGTCCGATTCCTGGTTGCCATTATTTCAACCCCCCCTGTCCCAGCACTCTCCGCTCTCTGTGTCACCTGTCTCTGGTGTGTTTCGACTTGGGTGTAACGATGTAACGCTTCTAAGTATAGTTAATGGACAAGGTGCAACGTGCTCGGAGAATCAGCCTCCCTCGTTATCCTTATGCTTACGCTGTACGGGATCTGGTCTTGGAACACGCTCCTTGGCGAGCTCTAAGAGTTTTCGTTCGATATAAGACGACGGCTGGGGACCGGGTTACGTCCTATCACGGATCAGTGTATCCTTACTCTCGAGCCTGCCGAGAGTGAACGCGGAGGCTGAACAATTTCAAAAGAAATAGAGGGGATGATCTTCCTATTTCGAAAGAAACCTCGTCGTCTTATGTCTAGCGAAAGCTGTAGACTGTACGAGGTATTTCAAATCGCGTCTACACGATTGCTATGGTCATCGGAGATCCCTATTTCACGCGTATCCAAATCTCAATTCTATCTAGATTTCAATTCGTGTGATTTTCAGCACCCGTGTGTTTCTGTTTCACGGGTACACGTGGAACGCGTTAAGGGGGTAGACTCGTTTTTCTCGATAATGCACAGATGTGGTTTTTCAGTAGTCAACAGTGCTGGATAAAAGATTATTCTAGGTGTTAATTATTAATGTTACCTTTACGAGACGTAATTTGCATTATTCGGAAGCATAGAGCTGCGATAGCCACATACTTTCGAATAATTCAAATTACGCCTCGTAACCGTAAAAATAGGACTTTCGAGGTAGATTGGGGTCTAGATTGATCTGTTATCTAGCGCTTTTGACTACTGAAAACCTTATCTTCGAATTATCGAGAAACGAGAAGGCGCATCCCGCACCCTTGCAATCGTAGAAACGTCTACCCTCATAAGAATCCGTGATAACGGACCTTAATTCTTTACTATCGCGATCTCGAACAGTCATGTCTCGCGATGAAATTCTGCGTGGCTAGAGAACTAAGCGCGAGTCCACATTCGTCGACGATACTTTTTGTGTCTGATCCGTCTGAAAAGGTGCGGAAAACACCTGTACGTTTCTTAGAAAGAGATCGACGCTGGGAGAACGTGATCGATGCACGATAACACATGCTCGCTACATAGAGAACCTCTATTTTTATTTTCAGAATGGAACGACACGTCCTGCTTGAAGGCGAACAGGTGTCCGCAGTGCGGTAAGTGCTTCGCGAAGCACAGGGATCTGATCTTCCACGCGAGACACGCGTGCTGCGAACCGAAGCGGAAGATCCGCGGCGTGAAACGCGCCGGCGCTTTCCACTATGCGAGCAGCCTGGACTGCACCCAGTGCGGCAAGACGTTCAAACGACGGAAAGACCTCAACTACCACGTGCGCCATTTGTGCGGGATACGTGGCATACAGTGTCCCTACTGCAACAAGTGTTACACGTACACGTCCAACGTCAAATACCACATAAGCCGCTACCACAAGGGGAAGGAAGTCTATTATAATAAACTGTGTTGAAATCATTCGTTGATTCATCATTCGTTTCGTAACTAGAGAAACCTGGAAGGGAAAATCTACGTTCCAAACACAAGCTGGACCGAGTCCAAGTATTCACAAATCTGGACAAAAGTGTCTGCTAAATATTGACGACGCGAAACCCTGCAATGAACGGTCTTGACCTTTGTTGTCAAAATGTATAAAAGGATCTTTTAACGTCTTGTAAATATTGACGACAGTCTGATAGTCTACGAGATTCGAAATGTGAACCGTTTTATTATAAAAAGAGACGGCTAATGCCACAATCTGGGAAAAAGTATATTTTCTCTTCCGGTTTCGCTGTCAGTTACGTGACAGGAAACCTCGCGGCAAGCATTTCCGTCGAGGTGTTCCTTCTATTTCTATTCGAATGGGTGTTCAGCGGGGTCCCGTTAAATGTTTGCTGAATACAATCTACCGTACACTAGAATCGCAAGTTAGGATTGGAACGAGAGATTAGTCGAGTTCATCGTGCGCCCTGAATCGGGACAAGCGTCGTAAACAAAGTATTATAGAACGAGGAGTATTTACCGACCTCCTTCCTCCCCATAGACGAACAATTATTGGGTTACTTCCTGAACATTGATCGTGCACTTGTCTGTGTCTCTAGTCATTTGATCGCGGGGCCTCTAAAATAGGTAATAATCGAAGAAAGGAGAAACTGTATCCGAGGGAGAGAGAGAGAACTCGCCACTATATGTAACACTATTAAAACGATTAAATGTTCGCTAAGTCTTGAGTTCCCGTAGTTTTGATCACGTACACCCATGGTATCCCACGCGTGTTATGTGTGATTCATTTGACTCGTGCGTCCCTTTTGTTCTCTGCGGTACGTTTCTGATGAAATCCAAAAAAAAATAAAAGAATAACACCGAACACAAGTGTTGCGTTTCTCGAGAAACGCTCGCCGTTGCACGGTCTGATCAACGTCGGTTGTCCAGGCCCCTATTAACCGTCGAATCTGTTGATTTTTTTCAGATGACTACCGAGAGCACGGCGAGAAATGGGACAGCATGGACTTCCTTCATTACACGACGGACATGAAAAACCTTTTGAACAGGTACAGATATTACCCGAACGAGCGTAAGAGGTTCGAGTGTTTGAACTGCGGCTGCCGGTTCACCCAGAAGACAACGATTACCAGACACCTGCGATACTTTTGCGGCCAGGGTCATCGTTATCAGTGCCCGTACTGTGAGATGCGAGCCTCGTGCTCCTCGAACATTTACAGACACGTGAGATCGCGCCACGCCGGCTACGAGGCGCACGCGATCAAGCTGTTCGCGCCGATCAATCCGCGTCGACCCACGTGAGACGATCACCGTCTATCTCCCTCGTAAGTGTGCGCCGCGAAAAACTCTGTCCCCCGAAAGCGGAACACGTTCACCTCGAAACTGTCCTCCGTAGCCTGATCGGATGCGAAGAAAGAGAGAGAGAGAGAGAGAGAGAGAGAGAGAGAGAGAGAAAGAGAGAGTTCAATGTTAATCAACCGTGTACACGACTCCGTCTTTTTCGTTTCTTCCCGAACAATGTTCAAGTGGCGTATGATAAAACGAGAAAAAATATATATGTGTCTTTCTGTACCAGTTTCTGAACGCATTCACTTCATTCGGCGATTCGTCCCCCAGTTCTTCCAGCTTCTCGCTCAACCAGGATTCACTCTAGCCCTTCCGCTAGATCCAGATTTGTGATCCTTGTTGATCGTTCTCACATCCTCTGTCCGACGTTGACCCCTTGCCCTACGATTTATTTTACGATTTCAGTGATCAAAACTTTCTTTACGATTCTTAATTTCCGAGAAAAGAAGAAACTTTGTATCTATTGTACGCCTATATGTTCTCCAATAGTCGTACATCAACAAAACGAGAATAGAATTTTATTTCGATTTAAGGGATATCAATAGCATTCATATTTATTCGACTCTTCAGTACCCTTTTGTAAGGCAAGGGGTTTAGAGATAAAGAGAACCGTGGGAGGAATGTCGCGCTCACTACATCTTCTGACGTTTTCTTTTCCTTTTCTATTCGATGTTCACGAAGACGCGGAACGATGCACACGCGCGCACACTACTTCCGGACAAGGAAAAAGTGCTTCGAAGTACGACCGAATCCGTCCGCTAACGTTCTACTTCAATCTTTCAGGTTTTTGCCAGACCGTTCCCAGGCAGCGGAGAAAAGTGTATTCCGTGAACAAGAGTCACTACTGTCCACGCTGCAACCGCGGCTTCACGTTAAAGAAAAACATGACGCGTCATCTGCGACACGAATGCGGAATGGCGCCGAAATACCAGTGCCCGTACTGCGAGAAGCCATCCAAGTTCACCCAGAACATTTACGCCCACATCAGGAAGTACCATCCTGGACAGGTTCTATGCTTCAAGCGACTCTATTGAGCTTCAAGCGACTCTATTGAGCTTCTATCGATCACCTGCAGCGTTCTCTCCGTAACTGTCGAGAACATCTCCCCCGTAACTGTTCGAACGTTACTCCCGCTGTATTTATCTCTTATTTCTGATTAAAACGAATCCAAACTCGGTATGGTTACAATTCTATTCGTTTAGGAAACCAGCCAAGTTCAGTGTTCGTACACCTCCGCCGTAACTGTTAAGACCGAAACGTTGATCGTGGAAGCTTTGTTGACAAAGAATCAAAGATTTGAATTTTTTTCAATTCGAATGTTCGACGAACGACAGTTACGGAGAGAGGACTGTATAGTGCTCCACGGATTAGTGCAATTTGTTCGTAAATGTATGCAGTGATCCGAGGAGCATTGTATTCTTGATTTGCTGCGGCTGGAAATCTGTGTTCTCGATCGACGTGTTGGGAAGAATTAATAAAGATCTCTCTAAATCCCAATGTCCCAGTGTTATTTATTTCCGCGTGATCGATGGATCCAAGAAGCGGGCAGGCAGCTCGGTGAATTGTGCGGAGATCTTCATCGATGGAAAACTGTGTCGATTGTTTTCATACTAACCGTATCGGTTGTCTTGATTTCAGGTGCTGACCACGGATAACAACAGAAGCGACGGGGAATCATCTTTCAGAACGTTCGCCGAGGTTCAGATCAACGCTCTCAATCATTTTGATATTGTACACGCCTCTTTGTAATCCTCCTGTTCTGCTTTCTGTAATCCTGAGTACGAATAAAATTCTACGAGTATTTGAGCCTCACACGTCACTCCGAGAACGGAGGTCGATTGGCTGATGATACTTTCTGTGAATCGATAGTCTTGCTTCTAAATGTTTGCCAGTTGTTCAGCTTTCTCACGAACTTTAGATTCGGAATGATTTCGTCGATCGCACGATGCTGAGCCGCTGTTTCACTCCTGATCGACGGATCGTTTAGAGCAGAGCCGGGAATCGCACGTCTCCCTCCCCTGTTCGCAGTGTTCAACTTCCCCCACCATTCGACTCGTGCTGAGGAGTGGGAGACCAGAAAATGAGTGGTGGGGGTTGAACAGCGGCAGAGGGAAAGGAGCTCCCTGGCTCTGGTTTAGAGTGATCGATCGCGCGGCGAACACGCGGGCCATTTTCAATCGTTACACAAATTTTCAAACTAATAATGTCTTCCCAGAAACCAATAACTAAATCTAAACTTTTATATATGACTTGCCAAATTCTTCCGTTTGTGCTTTGGGTTCAATGTTTATTATAACATTTGTAATTTACTTTCTTCGACGTTGGTTCAAAAGTGTTAAAAATTGTGATCGTCACGTAATTGATTTTTCATGCATTATCCGGTAAACTAATTCTTCTAACATCTCAAAAAAATCCTAATTTGTGTGGTCCAATTTTAAAAAGTAGTTTTCGAAGTCCGCTTAATTTTGAGGTCTCCAGGGTGTCCCAAACATGTACTTCCTCGATGAGGAACGTTCCTGAAGCGATTTCAAGCAGCTTTTGATTTTCCTGCGCAAAGGAGAAAGTCACTTGAAATCACCTCGGGAATCACCTTTTCGAAGTACAATACATTTTTGTGGTACAACGTGTGAAAATCCAATGTTCGCCGAGCGTGTGTACGAGAACAACAGAGTCTAACAAAAGAAAAAAAAGAAAGAGAGAAACGATTCGTCGGTGATGTTGTGTGGGTTTCCCGGAAAGCCACCGTAGACTTAACGCCTCGCAGCACAAGAGAAAGGGAAAGCCCTAATGAACGAATAATTGTTCTTGTATGTGTCGTCGAGTTTCGCACGATTGCTTCGGTAAAAGATAAATGTCACTCACCTGGAAAACTACCGTGTAATTTACAGTGATGTTCAGCCTGAGTACGTTGCCGTACGTGGCGGCCATGACACCGGAACGAAGACGGCGACGTTACAACGCGGCTGGACTGATGACGCCGAGGAACACCGCTAGCAGAGGTAACTTCGAGTGTCCGAAGTGCCAGAAGACGTACAAATGGTATCGGGGGCTGCACAGGCATTTGAAATACGAGTGTGGTAAGGCGCCGCGTTTCAAGTGTCCGCACTGCATATACACCGGGAAACACAGGTCGCACGTGTACTCGCACATCAAGAGCAATCACTACAATAGGCCGGTTTACGCCCTCGACACGCAACAGTCCTGAATCGTTCGTCGCTATTTTCCCCACCAGTGCGATTACGATTACGACGTAGCGTTCCGACAGGTATGTTCCAATTACGACGGGCATCATAGTTTTACTACGCTTCGAACTTTACTGCGTCTACCGGTGGATTCACACTATTCCTATTCATTCATTTGGGCGGGCATTTCTGTCTCAATTGAGGCAAGACCTTCCCCACCATGGCGCCCGACAGAAGTTTCAGAAAATCCCAGATTTTCCTCCGCAACGTCTCGCGACTTTGGAACCACGACGCTCCAGAGAGTGCAACTTCCTTTTTTCACTCTCTCTCTCTCCCCCCCCCCCCCCCAGTCCGGGTGACTTTTATTATTTTTTTTTACGAGATGGTAATCCTATTTACGCATTCCCCGCCTCCCCTGTGGAGCGTACGAGGATATGTGGGACTAACCTCGAATCTGCGGATGCCCCGTACAGGAACAGCCTAACAAGGGGAGTGCCTGGAACCCGATTCGGACGCGACAGACACTCCCCCTCCCTCGCTTGCCATTCCGGGGGTTGGCCCGTGGTAAAAATAAATAACGATTACTATCTATTCGGTAAATCAGTTGTATTGCATCGCGTTTTCGATGATTTGTACCCACTCCGGTGAGACGAGAAGAAGGGAAAAGTTATCCTCCCTCTCTGCCGACAGAGACCGCACGCGTTACGTGACCGGCTCGCGGCGTGCGGACAGCGTCGTAGAAGGGGAAGGTAGAGTGGTTCCAGGAAAGATTGCGATGGTTCGAACAGTGTGAATCCATCGTGAAGCGAGACTCGTCAGGACTGATTTAGGGGAGCCTCCTGTTTCCCAGACGGCTCGCGCCGTCCAACGACTTCCTCCTCGATATTGTACATTTTTATTCGTAGCGACTGTATGGAAAATAAACATCTTCCTTAGCGATAGAAACGGCTCAGTTCTTCCACCTACGACGTGTTTCAGTTCTTTCATTCGAATAAAGAGCATCGTGCTTTCACTTCGTTCGTTCCATGGATTTTACTTTTCTCATCTTTCTGTCGATTGTGTTTCCGTTCAAGCGTACCCAAACGAGATTCTGTTCCTTTATTTAAAAAAAAAAAAAAACACGTCCCGGCCACGTCGTGAAAAACTAACAAGACAAGTTGAACGAAAGAAAAAAATAATAATAAAATGAATCATCGCTTCCATTGTTCTGTCGAAGGATCAGAGGAGATCCTGTTAGAACTTCCGGCCCGGTCGAAGGATCGTGCGAACCAAATCGATGGATCATCTTCGACTAATTCTCGTGATGTTCCTTTTTTTCAGATTTCGTCACGAAGAGCTGGAACTTCCATCGTAGCCTGAAGGGAGCCTACGATTACGAAGAGAGGAACAGGCATCCGTGCCCGAAGTGTTTCCGCAGTTACAAACACCGCAGCCACATGATCCGCCATTACAAGTACGAGTGCGGGACGCCGCAGAGATTCGAGTGTCCGTACTGCAAGCATCATCTACGGCAACGCACCCACGTCTGGACGCATATTCGCACTTTCCATCCGAACCGGGAGCTCTACTGCGTCGACATCGCCACGAACGCTAGGCTCACCCATCAGGAGCACAGAACGGACACCATGGGCCAGGGATCTTACCTGTAAATTTACGCGGTCCAACGCTGACCAACCACTGTATGATTGGCGCGGTAAATCGTGTTGTTACAAATTGCGATCGCCATAGCAGCATAGAAGTGGAGCTACGTTCTTTGTGTTCGTCTCGTTTTTCTGTTTAAAAAGACACCAAACACGACATATTCCGAGCGTCGGACTTCACAGTTACGGTAGAGGTGCACGAATTCTCGACCTCGTCGTAGCGATATCGTGTTCGGTGTCGTTTTAAATCGTCGTAAAAGTTTCATCGACAAAAAATGAAAAATAAGTGGGCGAGATTTTTTAGTAACAACACAATTGATCGCGGGATTTGCACAGTATTCTGCAATGACTCGTGTTGGACAAGGTAAGTTGAGTTATCCCGGGTTGAAAAGTAACTATTTAGAAATTGTTCAACCTCACGTTCACGGTATTCACGATTTCTGAAAACGGTAGTTGACAGTCCCGCAAGAGAATGTCTATTCTTGTATAAACGAATAAAAAGATTAAGCTACACCCACGGTCAGCGTTGCTTACTTTCTGACTGGGGGAAGCGTGATTTACCTTCCCGCGTAGCGCTCATTGTAGAACAGTGTACACTCCGTAAGCGTCGCTGCACATATTATAAATAGATAGTTGACAGAATGGCGTGACTTGTGTTCCACAAGTGCGACGTCGAGAGGAGCCTAGTAATGTTTGTTTATCTGTGACAGTGTAAAGGACAAAGGACAATGAAGGCAAAGTATAAACTGTTTGAATAGATTTAGGCTTACATGTTCCTGTATCGAATTTATAAAAACTAATCCATAAGTCTCCTGTGATCTCTGCAATTTCCACTTATACCTGTTCGGTGAAACTGTGAATGTCGATCGACGACGTCCGCGTTGTTACAGCTTAATAAATGTCTGTGGATTTCTCCGATCTACGTAATTTAGAGCGGCGAACAGAGAAAGAAATATCGAGAAACAGAAACACACGTGTATCCTTGAAATTCTGAAACACGAAACCTCGAGTTCTGTCTGTAATTTCGAATCTGAAAGCTTCATCGAATCGAAGATGGCGTCCAGCGAGACTCGGCGAGAGCTTCCCACTGTCGTGGATTCTTTATTAACGATCTGTCTCCCATTTTCTCTGTTTCAGAGGGCACCAAGGAGGTGACGAAGGTGGAGCGGTTTCACGGCCGTTCCGGACGAGAGTTTATGATCATCCGACGGAACGGGATGTACGAATGTCCAAGTTGCCACAATCTGTACAAATGGAAGAAATCGATGTTGTCCCATTTGCGGAATCAGTGCAGGCAACCTCCGCGGTTCCAATGTCCTCATTGCACGATGAAGAACTACCAAAAGGCTCATATGATCCGACACTTGCGCGTCCACCATCCCCAAATGACACAAATGTTCTGGGACTGGAAGTTGAACGGGTTCTTCCGGTTGTAATTCTCGACGATCAAGCTAATTAAAACTTTTGTCTCGTAATAAAGATCGATGATCAACGGATAAACCAGTTCGATTAATCACGATCCCTTGATACGATGTTGTTGTGTCGTCGAGCTTGCTCGTTGTCTGTGTTCTCACGTGTCGTTCGATGTTTTTTCAGCAGAGGACGTCGACGGTGCTGTCGCCAGATCAGGGGGAATTAGTCACGTGACAGGGAATAGCGTGGTAGGGGAAGGGTAGAGTGGGAGACAGGTGTTTATTTGGCGACTCTGCAGCCAGCTCTCGAGGATCGGATAAGTAAGCCTGCTCCGTTCGAAACAGTAGGTTTGATCATCGTCGCGTCGTAGAGGATCGATCACGTTACCGTAATTTTTGTAATGGCGTTTGAAACACGGCGGAAGCCGGATTCCATCGAATGCAGTGCGTCCGCGTTTTGTCCGAATAATATTCTTTCGTCCTTTCGCGTTGCATTCGATGGAATCGATGCGCACCGCGCAACGGTGGGCCATCGCGATAAATAAAGCCTTCAGTTCTAGCCACCGTTCGAGTGTTCAGCGTCGACGTGTCTCCGTGTTTCAGGATTCCACATTCTACCGCTCCCGGTCGGGCAAAGTATGATCTGCAAAGGTCGATCGGGGGCACTCGGCAAGCGTAGTTTGGAGTCGAGCAAAAGCGTGAAACGGAGAAGTCTGAAGATGAACTCCTGCGACAAGAAGAAACCGTTCCAATGTCAGAAGTGCGGCCGAGGGTTCACCTTGAAGCGGAACAAGGACCGCCACGTGAACTACGAGTGCGGACACGAGCCGAGGTTTCAATGTCCGTACTGCGGCCTCCGTAGCAAGCAAACGTCACCGGTTTACGCCCACATCCGGAAGAAACATCCTGAAGAGGAAGTGTTCATCTTTGACATGAAGCTCTAAACCGGGCTACGCATAGAGAGAGATCCTTCGCCGGGGATAAATTAACTTTAGATGTTCGCTTAACAAAACGACTACGCTCGCTTTCTGTGGGACTGTACCTTGTATCTGTTGCACACACGCTCCCAACTTTCGAAGATCTATTTCGAGGAAACCCGGAAGGTCGTAGGATCGTTATCGCTCGAGGATCTCGTCCAGCAGAGACTCCCCATCGATATTTATCCTTTGTACATTTCGCCGATGCAAAAGACGGGGGAGAATGTTTTTCATAAAAAAAAAAAAAAATAACAAGTTAAAAAAGCAAAAAATTCGTTGTAGTTTCATCTCTCTCTCTCTCTCTTTCTATCTTGAACACTGACTAGCTCACCCGCGCGCGCGCACACACCTACACACTATCTACCACGTAAGTAAAATCATTCCTCTGTGTTCTTCCGCGAGAGACACGGATCAACACCGGATATAAGGGATATTATCGATCACCACCCGAAGACTGCAGTCGCAACAACGATCTCAATCTCATAAGTTTTCTTCTAGAGAGCTCTGTTGTTAATCGTAGAATTAAGAGAGGTAAACGAAAAGAAAAACCTTTTAACCGCGTAGATGCTATCATCAAATAAATTAATTAATTCAATTCGTGTCCGTATCGAACCGTGCGCGATTATTTAAGCACATACTTGAAGAGCGATCTGGTAATCGACGTGTTTTTCGTCTAGAAGATCATCCGCAAATCTATCAAGGTATCCTTTCTTTTTAACGCTCTTCCGACGCATGCATCAAAGCCCAGACTTACCCTAAATATTCCAGTCTTACCGAAACTTCGAATCCTCCATCGATCCAACTAATTTGATCAATTTCTCTCTCTCTCTCTCTCACTCTCTCTCTCTATCTCTCTATCTCTCTCTCTCTCTCTCAGTAATTCCATTGGGAATCGACGCTTCCACAGACTAACGAGCCGATCTTGAAGTTTCAGGTTTCTATGCGGCAGCACCACAGTTGGATCTAAACTTCGTTTTACAATCTTGTAAGGCGTTCGACAGCGAGGGCAACAGTAGGGGGGGAGGCCGGTAGTCAAGGTGGTGGCGGCGAGACCGGAGGCAGTGTCGGTGGAGGCGGCAGCTCGGTACCGAGGCCCTTGCCGAATTACTACGCGCAGGCCAGAGTCAGGAACGCCTACGCCAAAGGAGGATCGTTCGCCGATTGCTTCAGGAAGCCGTTCGGTTGCCCGAAGTGCGGCCGTTGCTTCACCGTCAAGGGAAACATGACCAGGCATCTGAAGTACGAGTGCGGCCAAGCGCCGAGGTTCCAGTGTCCTTATTGCGAGTTCCGTAGCAAGCAAACGTCCAACGTGATGTCCCACATCAGGACCAGGCACACCGGCCAGCGGGTTTACGTGGTGCACCTCAAGTACGAGAATTGAGCGAGCGACGCGGTTCGGGGTTTTTAGAATGTCGCTTCCTAAAAGGCTGTCTGTCGTCGCGACAACATCGGGTCGAGTCTCGCGAGCCTGTCCGTGTCTGTCATACGCCACCGGACTCCCTCGTACATGTTTGCATCCACGACCTCTACAGAGAGCACGTCAGTATCCACTTTTGTCAATATAGACGGACGCAGAGCGTACATAGGGTTACCATGGAACAGAAGCTATACCCAGTTTTAACTCCGTTCCATGTTAAACTATGCACTTGCTCTGTCCACACTGGAAAACGTGGAGACATTCTATTCTCATGGACGTACACTCTCGTAGACAGTTTAGACAGTACAGAGTAGGCCAGCGCGGTTTCCAACATTTATGCTACCTTTTATTTTTTTTTTTTACATTTATTTGTATATATTGTGGTATGAAAATTCAGTTTCTGTTAAACAATTTTGGCGCCTCTCAGCTTGGAAACCGCTGGAGTAGGCAAAATATATAGTTTCATTGAGGGGGTAGACTCATTTCCAGGATTGCAAGGGTGCGCGATGCGCTCCCTCGTTTCTCGATAATGCAGAGGTGGGGTTTCTCGCGATCGCCCTCAAAAGTAATTTGAATTATTCGGAAGCTTGCAGCTGCGCATGTAGCTAGTTTCATAAAGATGCAACAGCTAAATGCTGCCGAGAAAGACACTAGTTTGCGGATGTTCATGCGATCCTCAATTGTTGTAACTGAATTTTAAGAAGGTGGAGTCTAATAGAATTTTATTTTCCGTGGTAAGTACCCTTTGCAGGTCTGAAGTAAATGAATAAATTGTTATTAGCATCCGACGCGTAACAATTTGACGTTGACAATTTGTATTTCGGAAAGTACGAATTGTTAGACCGAATGAAAGATGAAATGATGTTGCTTATTAAATAAACTCGGTGGGAATAGAATGTCGATGTGAACATTGTCGGGGATGTCTGACGGTATGAAAAATTCGAATAGTTTTCAATGGATTTCTCGAACGAACGTCGCGCGTTGTATTATTAGATTAACGATTTCTAACAATCTTTGGCTCTGGTGGGTTTTCGAAACGTCCACGAACTTACTCGTCCAGTACTCGAACTGCGATCATTGCTATACGATTTTTTCGATTTTCTGATTCCGGTCGAAGCAGAATGTTCGATTGAGAAGAGGCGCGTCGCGAGACTCGACGTCGTACTTAATCCTTTAATCATTCCTACGATGACGTTCGAGGAAGTGGGTCGGGTGAGAAGATTGTGCATGTAATCCGGTTACTATAGGACATTCAAGACAATCGACCGGTTTTCTGCGAAACGGTCATCAGCCTTCGAGAGATTGGACCCTCTGTCCCTGGTACCATAATCTCGGTTGGTCGCGGGACAACCCGGAAGCTCATGTGGCGGCTGCGAACCGGAAATGGGTAAACAGGGAAATGGGGTCCCGCACCGCGAAGCTTGTATTTGGCCAAGCAAAGCAAAGCAAGCAAAAATGAAACTCACCGAACCACATGAGGCTCTACGGGTCTGATTCGGTTTAGGCAAAGAAGTAAATAATTAATGTATATATACATACGTACATACATACATATATATATATATATATATACACACATACATATATATTTTTCGTTGTTAAAAGAATTTTTAAAATGTTTTATAAAGTTAAGGAATACGAATCATTTCACGGAATGTCGAAAAAGAAGAAATGAGAAAATAACGAAAAAGGAGAACAAATAAAAAAGATGAAAAAATTACAGAACGATGCTCAAGCGTTAATTGTCGAGTCACGGGGTCGATTTCGAGACTCGGTTGTGTTAGTTGATTGTGCGTTTAAACATTGATTCCGTGCTTTTAGGGCGACCGTTGAATTCGTTTACGGATGCGAGTCAAGCGAAGTAATAAAAAAAAAAAGTGAACGGGTTGTGTGCAGGGGCGTTTTGAGTACAAGTGCATTTAAAAAAGTTCCATGAATAATGCGTTAATACGGTTAAGGAGGCGGAGGCGAGCCCGATGGTTTCGATTCCTAGGCGTCCGGTACGGAGTTGTAACGTTTTCTAAGGTGACGTAATTCATAACGATCTAGTGTGTAATGATACTAATTAAACGATAAACGACACCCTCTTGATGTTCGTAAAATAGCGAGAAAAAAAAATATTGCACTTCCGTTGCTCAGCGTGCGGCGAGAGAGATATTGTTACGACACGGTAACATTTCGAAGACAGGCGTGTATGTGTGTTCGTTAGATATGTTAATTGTTATTTCTTGCGTCCGATGCGTTGTAATTTGTATGTCGACGAGATGCAGGAGAGACGAAATGGAAACGCGCCGTTTGACGGTTTGCGTAACAAGACTGAATCGGTACCAATTCGATTTTTGGAAGGTCCGAAACAATACGGTACAGGATGAAGAGGCGGTCGGGACAAACGTTATTCGTTTTCAATTCATTCGTTTATCGGATTTACTTTTTTCCCCATCTCTTGTTCGAGTACACCGCGAACCCCGTTTTCGATCAGTCGAACAATGGCGGCTAAACCGGCGATGACCACCATCCTACTAACTTCCCCTCTATCCTCCCTCCTACGGGAAGAAAAAGATGAAACCAAAGTGTCGCTCTTCGCGTCGCGACGAGTACTATTGTTTAATTTTTTATTCTTGTCGTTTCTAATTCGCACCTAGACGTTCGACGTTAGTGGCCGACTGTTTTTGTTGCTGTGATATAATTAAACGATGTTATAGGTTTAAGTGCGTTTATAAGCATGCGCTCGCCGTTAGGAACGGTTTCCTTAGGCAATACCCATTTTGCGGCAGTCGTCGTTAACGAAAGCGTTCTCTTCTAACCAATTTACGTTCGAGAAACACGTTCGGCTTTATTGTTCGCGAGAATAACATTCGATGTCTGAACAGTTACTATTTCCCCCCTAAAACCCCCCACCTTTACCCACGACACCCCTTTGGAACACTTTCCACGATGTTTTGTGATCGTATATCGTCGCTGTGGAATTGTAAGATACAAATAAATCAATGTTCAAATATCTCAGCCACTGTACCTACGATTCATCGGGGATTTTCTTCATTATCAACTTGTTCTCTTTGTTTTCTTTCGTCGACTCCTCTCGATGATTTCTTTGTTTCTCTCGCGATTCATTTGTGGTTGAAAGTTCTAACGACGTAAGTTGTGCGGCCATTTCCGTGGTTGTCAGGAAGAACGCAGCATGTCACATAATTTCACTTTCGAATTTATTTTCATGACTTCTGGTAAATACGTGAATCCTACACTATGAAGCTCAATGAATAAATAAACTCGAATTTTATGAAATTGTAACATACGGCGTCTTTCCCGACAGTCACAGATTTATCGTGCGATTTTAATGTTAAGCTTGCGTGTCATCGTGTTCCTCTTTCCAGAACAGATCTCGTCTCTCGGAGCCTATTATTTGAAAAATTGTGACTTACGTCGTTTCGTCTTGTCGCCGCAGATTGCATGCCGCAAAGCAACATGTCGTCCTTTTTCGTGTAACGTCCTCCTCGAGTGTAGATGTGGGATCCCCTAAGCGCGATCCTGTGATCTCTTTTATTTAGACGCGCTTAGCGGGTCCCACCTTGATGCGATTAATAACCCCCGCCTTATTTTTGTGTGCTTTCTGTTCATGGTTGGTTTCCCACTCCCCACCCGCCCCGTCTAGGCCCACGAACCGAGCTGCGGCCGACGCACGGGGGAAGAATCTTGTCTCTTCAGGGGCTAGATGGAACAGTGGTTCACGAGACATTATCTGTTTTCAGATCTGAAAATGCTGGACTCGCTGATGAACCTTGTCGTGCCCGGTGAAGACACGAAGGACTTCTCTCTTCAAGTACCGCCGCCGAAAATGCTGTTTTATTGCCCGAAGTGTTTGCACGGGTTCACCCTGAAGAGCAACCGGAACCGACACTACAAGTACGAGTGTGGGCACGAGCCGAGGTTCAAGTGTCCGTACTGCGACCTGAGGAGCAAGCAGACGTCCCAAATCTACTGTCACATTCGCAAGAAACATCCGATCGAAAAAGTCTTCGTGATCGACCTGAAAGTTTGAAGCGTCACAGCTGACCTTGTACATGACTTGTTTACCCTCTGGTTTTCCCTTTAACGATTTGCTCGATCGATCAACTTATTCGCTGAGGACGATCCACACGCTTTAACGTTGCCGCACTGTATCCACGATCCGAAACAATAAACCGTTCGTTTCTGTCATGACATGGTTGTATCGTTCTTCACGCCACGGAGTACGACATGTCGGAGGTGAAATGTACAGAGGTGGACTGGTTTTCTCGTGGCCTTGAACGAATATTTCGTACGTTAATGGTCATTTATAGCCGCTGTCTTCCATTTCGTGTTTCGTGGAAGAGTGGTTGGCGCGGAACGCGTCCCGAAGCGAAGGTTTCAGCGATCGTCGGCGATCGTCGATGATCGTGATTTGAACATTGTTGCTCCGGAGAGACGCATATACTAGCATTTTGTATTTCTTCGTGTAATTAGGTTAAGTATTTATCTAGCTGTTAATACGTTGTACTCTGCGTGTGTGATCTTCAGCGTTCTTCAGCATCATTGGTAATTACTGCTGGCGTCGGATATTAAACGCATCTTAATGACGGTGTATCGAAATAAATGTACACATAAGACAAACTGACATACCACTGTGCATATGGCTGTGTTGCGCGATGTAGTAAGATAAAATAAAGCTAAAAAGCAGATCACCATCTTATGAGAATCCTTTCCAAGCTGTACATCTTGAGAACCCGTCTTCAAACATACAATAAAAATGTAGAAAATAATTACCGTTCCTAAAACATCCCGAACTCCCATATCAAGCTCTACTTGAAGAGTCGAACTAAATACAAAATGCTAGTATATTTTACAGCTCGACAAGGATTATCGAGAATCATTGTTTCGCCTAGCGTATTGCCTTGCCATTAGCCAGGACAGTCCCTTGATCCTGGGGCCAGCGGAACCGGGCCGTTCAGGCCCGCATAGGAGCGGCGCAACAGTGTGCGCGAGACGGTACATACGTATTTCGACGCTGGCTGCATTTGCGCGCGGCCTGCTCACGGTAACGGTAGAGTAGGAGAGATAAGAACATAAATCGCTCTCTCCCTCTTCGAGTTAAAATAGTGGGTATAGGTAGATGTGGAAGGGTAAAGTGGGGGAGTAGTCTCGATATCGGGTGATATCTACGTATAACTGTCAAGAAGAATGCCGCATGTCGCATACTTTCACTTTCGAGATATTGCATTTTAAAGCTATTATCTAATAGCTATTTATTATTTTTTTAATAGCTTCGATAACTATTATTTCTCCGAGTCTTTCGAATTTGTATTCGTGACTTGTTCCCTGTCGAATACGCAAATCCTACGCTACAAAGCTCAATTAATGCGTAAACTCGAATCTTTTGAAATTGTGACATTAAGCGTTTTTCCTTGCGATCACAGACAAATGCCCGGTTCCGCAGCTCTTCAGGGATCGATCTCGTCGCGGGTTCCCCAGCCACTGCTCTCTCTCTAACCGACTTGTTCGTCTGCTTTCAGTGGATCGGTCGTATTGCCTCCTATACGGGAATTACGGCGCCGACGTGTATCGGGAGTCGATGAAGTCCGAGGACGTGTACGGATCCATGCGTCAACGACGGAGGAGCAACTACGTGTGTCCGAAATGTGGAAACGGTTACACCGTGGCGAAAAGCTTGAAGCGTCATCTGCGATACGAGTGCGGTGTCGCGCCGCGGTTCAAGTGTCCGTACTGTGGAAATCGGAGCAAACAGAGGGCCCACGTGAACGAGCATATACGTAGAAAGCATACGGGCCAGCGGGTCTACATAATCGACTCGCCCTGATCGTCGTCGGGTTCGATCGATCTCACGATGTCAGGTCGTTTGTCATCGACCTGTAGCTTCTCTTCTCCTCTTCCTGGCCCCGTGGTGGGGCTCGCGAGGATCTAGATATATCCACGAGATCGGCCGCAGGACGTCAATCGTCGCGTCCGAAACACGTGCGAAATTCATTCCGCAGCACGCAGGCTATCCTGCGCGATGTCGGTGTACAGTGGTACTGTTGGGAGCTGAGGAGAAATCGCGAGGAAGGAATGCGGGGAGGTGTGACGTTACTGGAGCGTCAGTGGAGCGTCAGAAGAGCGTCAGAGGAGCGTCAGAGGAGCGTCAGAGGTGGGGATCGGCGGCCCAGAATTTTCCAAGAAGCTTCCCTCACCAACGTCTGTTTCGGTGCTTCGTGCCTTCGTGGTCGGCTACGGAGTAGAGATCGCGGTTTTGAACGTGTACTAAAATACATATGTACACGTGGTATACGAACCGTGTAGTACGAATTTAAGGATTCGCGAATACAGATCCGTTCGACACGTTCGATCGAGAAACAATAACGCATCCGTTGTCGGACTCGAACGTGCCGAAAGGATCCGTGTTCACGGATCCTTAAATTCTTACTGGACGGTTCACGTACCACATGTATTTATATATGTACACGTGAAATAGAGATCTCTAATAGCCACCGATAAGTGGGAAAAGAATTGTGACCTGTGGGGAAAGAAGTGGGGGAAGAACTCTGACCTAGACCTTCTTGTCTCACCGCGACGCTACTGTTCGTGCCTCGGAAGAAGGTCCCTCCCCGCCTGTCTCCACGTATAGCCTGTTACACGTAGTACTGATAAGTCTACCCAAGTCTAAACTATGGGACTACGGAAGCAGAAGTGACCTCTCTTCAGCTCCCAATGCTATCGCCCATCCCCCTGATTGTAACGCCTAGCAACGGAGCCTGGGGGGATGCTGTGGGATGAGACAGGCAAAACGAAAAAAAGACTCCCGTTACTCCCCGTCGAATGTATCCCCTCCCCTCTCTCGCTCGTTGTCATGCTCTGTATTATTTTTATATATAAATTCCCGAATGACACTGGTTTTGTTGTCAATTGTACATGTGATCGAATAAAAGCATTCCTACGATGCTACTTGGTTTCTGGAGCACCTATTGAACAAGTCTTGATCTGGCGACACCGTTTCCTGCGACACTGACCTGTTGCTCGATGTACACTGTCGAGTATCGTGTTCCGAACGCCTCACTGCCGGGGGTGGGTCACATTCAGGATCTCGAGGTTCATCGTGGTGCAATTATAGCGATCTTGACGCGACTCGTTGAATCGCTAAGTGTCTCTGTTGTTCGCAGGATTCGATAATTTTGATTTTTTATACTTGACTGCAGCTGCCAGTCCTGGTCAGCGAATTTGTCGAACGGGTGACGTTGGGGGTGCTCTTACAGAGCAGCGTACCAGGTACGAGCATATTAGGGTACCGTTGAACACCTCCCATTGTCTTGGCAGTGAGGCGACGAGACTCTACACTGCAGTGTACAACCGTGGCAACCGTAGCTCTATATTTAATTCTCTTTTGAACAATTCGATCCTGATCTTCGCCTTCATTCTACGTTTAGCGGCGTACCAATGTAATAACAGCAGTTTCTGGCGACAGAAGTCGCTCGCGAGACTCCGCGCGTCCCGTCGACGGTCCATCTAATTGCCTCTTCGTTTTCTCTTTTTCTTTGTAGACATCAAGAGGATCAAGATCGAGGCGGATCTGGAGAGTTTCTGCTCGGTGGTGATGGAAGAGTCGAAGGACTTCGACTACGAGGAAGAGAAACCGTTGAGCGCGAGAAGGCGGCGAAGCAACACGATGCGGGACATGGAGAGGCATACTTGCTCCAGGTGTTCCAAGAGTTACATCCACGCGTGGCACCTGAAGAGGCACACGAAGTTCGAGTGCGGTCAGGAGCCGAAAGTCCAGTGTCCGTATTGCGCCGCGAGGATGAAGCAACGCGGCCATGTTTACAGACACATCCGACAGTGCCATCGCGGTCAGAACGTCTACGTGATTGATCTGAATTAATCTAGAAGCAGAGTTTGTTCCCTGCGCGCCATACGTTCCTGTTAGGCCCGTTTTCGCCGTGTGCTACGTCCGTGCTGTCCAACTCCTGATCGCCGAGGAAATCAGGAAGAATGCCATCGTCGCACTATTGGACGGAGTCGCCTGACGACGATCAAAAATCTGTAACTTTGTCTCTGCTTTCTAAACTTGTAGTTAATTGGTACTAGATGCAAGTAGTATCGTCTGGTAAGATGCAAGTAGTATCGTCTGGTAATGATTAACTTGTTATAAATTCAATGCAGTATAGAAAGCCGAAGCAAACTTACAGATTTTTGATTTGTTAGGTCGTTTCTTTCGACTGTGCGTCGATCGTCAGAATCCAAGTTCGTTTCTTGTCATTACCGCCGTCCTTTTTCATAGTAATGGTGAGAGAGGCTCGTTACCGCTGGACAGCACGGGTCTACGTCGTCACACGGGAATGAAAGCGAAGAATCGATGTAAATAACGTGAGACGAACAGAGGATACAACGATCCGCCTGTTGCAAAGTATTCGGAGATTATTTTACTTAAACCTCTTAAACCTCTTTTCTATTAACCGGTTCTGTTGACGCTATTTTATTGTATGTGGACAAGAAATTATTAGACGGAATAAATTCTAAGGAAAAAGTCTCGAAGCTTGAACCATCCCCTATTGAGTCCGTGTCTCTTCGTATTCTGTATATGTATTGTATGCGTGAACGAAACAGCTTCGCCGAGCGAGCACAAAGTACACTCTTCGTGAATATATATGTCTTATTGTGGTACACAGCTTTGTTAGAGTACAACACAGGTTCGTTGGTCTCCGCGAGAACTGCGAGATCTAGGCTTCTAATTGGTCCGTTCGATTTCAGGTTCAGGGCGTCAGGGCAACAGGGCCCGACGAACGCCGCAGAACAACGACACGAGGTGCATTGGTATCTCGGCCACGTCGAACCTGTGCCCGAAGTGCGCCATGAAGTTCGACCACCTCCACGATCTCCGTACGCACATGATGAACGCCTGCGGTTTCGTCCCGAAGAAGATGTGCCCCTACTGCGACAGCTCGGCTAACAGCGCCGAAGAGATCCACAGACACATCCGGACACGTCATCCATCGCAGCGCGCTGCGGTTCTCGAAGTTTACAACATGGCCGGCAATTAATCCTCGGGGAAAAGAACGAACACTGGAGCCTATTCATATTTTCGTACAATCCCCTTTTTGTATTCGAATAAATGCGTTCTTCTCGTAAACAGTCGACTGATAAGCTGGTCCTACGCAATTAGGATATCACAGTATCGATCGTATTGGGTTCCTTGAGTGACATAATAAACCATCCCCCAGGTACGAAGTGTTCATATTTTCTTGACAGGCTGCTAGCACACCCTATCTCTCCTTTTCTACCTCCTAAATCGAAAGAAATGATTTGAGATTGGGGAGGGAGGGGGGGTTTAATTGATTTGTTCGGAGGGGCTTCTCTTCAGAAATGAAACTCAGACGAGCACGACGGACCACTGATTCACCGAACGCCATTTGTTTTCAGGTCCATATAGGGTGGATTCGTTTATGAATAGGGCTCCGCCTAGACACGTCGCGGAGTACGATGCCTCAGGCAAGAGAAAGAAGATATTTTTCTGTTCGAAGTGTACGAACGGCTTCACTTTGAAGTGGAACCGCGACCGGCATTACAGATACGAGTGCGGGCGGGAGCCGAGGTTTAAGTGCCCCTACTGCGACAAGAGGAACAAGCAGACGTCACAGATTTACACTCACATCCGTAACAAACATCCGACCGAGAGAGTTTACGTGATCACTCTGATGAATTAACAATGCTGATGTACTGTATCCACGAGCAAAACAAATAAACATTCCATTCTTGCCACTAGGTGCGCGTCCCGTTCTTCGCATTCTCACAGACTCACGAGTTTTTCAGGGTTCCGCGGTTCCGCCGATCTTGTCCGACGCTGGTGTCCATCGACGCCGACACTGTTTACCTGTACGGACAACGAAGCGAGTATGCGTTTGAGGGGGTAGACTCGTCTTCAGGATTACAAGGTTGCGGGTTGCGTCTTTTCATTCTTCGATGCAAAGATGGTGTTTTTCGGCAGTGAAAAGCGCTGGATCGGGGAGTTCCAACATGTAGTGCGAATACATAGTAGCGCGAAGAGATTTAATTAATTATGGAGACCTTGGAACAAGTTAGAACTCCCTGCGTTGGATAAAAAATCAATCTAGGCTGCAGTCGCCCTCAAAAGTCCTATTTTTAATTTTACTAGGCGTAATTTGCATTATTTAGCTGTCGCAGCTTTATGAAAATAGCTAGTTGCGCGCAGAGCTTCACGCTGCCAAATAATGCAATACATCTTGTAAACGTAAAAACAGGACTTTTGATGTTTTATCCAGCGCTTTTACTACCGAAAAAGCCCATCTTTCCATTATCGAGAACCGAGAAGGCGCAACCCGCACCCTCGCAGTCCTGGAAACGAGACTGCCGCCATAAAGCGCGGCGTCACGATGAAAGAATGGTTTTAGCGATCATCTTTTGGGTTTCTCCACTGACAAACAAACAAACAAACAAACATAAGCCCGCGTACGAAGTGCTCGTCTCCTTCTGGACGTCTACTAACACATTCTTTTCTCTTCTTGTTCTTCATTGCAGAGCTACCACCGATCCCGTGCATCCCCTTGCACAAAGGCTACCAAAGGGATTGCAACTACCCGATGATGCCGCTGATCAAAGACCTAGCCAGCTTCTGGATGGCGAAACGCGTCGATTTTCCGTATCGGTGCGAGACCTGCGGCAAGGGTTATCAACATCGCGCCACTTTGGTCAGACACACCAGACACGAGTGCGGCAAGGAGCCGCAATTCAAGTGTCCCTATTGCGCCCACAGAACCAAGCAACGCGGAAACCTCTATCAGCACATTCGAACCAATCATCCGGGAAAGAACGTGTTCTCCAGCAGCATCTAGAATGTCAAGGACTCTCGAGACTACTCTTTTCTGTTACCGTTCCAATGTGGACGTCCTAGTTACTTTAATTCTTCCGTTGATTGGAACCACCTGTACATTGAGTGTACAGAACAGGATGTCGCTCGGCGATGAATGCGCATGAACTTTGTACTAATATCACTTTTTTCCTGCACACGAACTCAGAGATTTCCTTCTTCGATTAACCTTCAGTCTGTCGTGTCACAGAACGGAACGGTGCCAAGCATGAGAATTCGTGGAACTGCTCTGTCTAGCTCGTTCCAAGACATTTCGAGTTACAGCGACGCCTACTCGCCAAGCCATCTATGTCCCCGCCATTCCCACGAATCATTTTCTCACCGCAGTTACACTTGGCAAAGGTTGCATAGCACGGCTAAACTTCTCTTCGGGGAACCAAAAATTTTAAATCTCTTTTTACATAATCCTAGAGATTTCGACAAGGAAATGCCGAAAATGCAAGTTTCAGTGGCCGGGGTTTACCGGTTCGAAAGTTGTACGCGTGTAAAGTTGCAACTTACATTTTTTCGCATTTTTCCCCCAAAATCTATAGGATCGTGTAAAGAAGAAGTTGAAAATTTTTGATCCCACAGAACGAAGTTTAGCCCGTAGAACTATTGATTGTTCTCTGCCGATCAGTGAAGAATAGAGAAAGTTTCTACAGTTTTTAGGAACCGCAACGGAGTGTTGTAATGCGATATGCTAGAGCCACATAGTTGTCCCATCGTTCTGTTCCCCCGCGAATAAAGACGACCTTGCGATCGCATTAATCACGTGTAACCTGCGAGCCTGTATGCGAGTGCCAAATTGATCGAGAAATAAAGAGCAACGTTTATAAAGCACATTAAACGTACATACTCGAAACGAGTGATTGTTTTTGATCCTCCTTTATGTTTGTCGACTATTACAACTGTACTCGTTACAAGTACCTATATGTACAATGTATACAGGGTGATTCGTGATTGTGAGAGATCCGTTCAGTGAAACGACGCTTCAACGACGTGTTGATACTTCTCAGTAGACTGCGGATATTTATGCAAAATAAAAAATGTTCGCAATGATTGCAGGACACAGAAGGACACTATTAAACTGAAACTAATACATTCACGTCTTTAAATATTTTTAACATGTCGACTGCTTTAAATTGTACGTGCCCGTTTTTGTCATAAACGCATCAAATCCGCAGTCTACATATCGGAAATATAGACTGTTCGACTTTTTTTCCCCCGAACGCTTCTTTTCAATTCGTGGACACGTCAGATCGATTTGAATCACCCTGTAGCACGTTCCGAAAGGTGTTTCAATCCTCTGTGCTCATCCGGTGGAAAATGGACGCTCTAACCAGAGAATGTTATATTTCCTTTTTTTTCAGATCTCACTTGGTCGGGTTACCATTATTACGCAAGATCGTTTAACCAGCACAAGGCTCCGTCGAGTACATTCAAAGTACCTCAAAGGAGCAGTGGCTGTTTGGATCGAAGACCAGGCTGCTTCAGGTGTCCCAGATGCAACAAAGGGTATCGTTGGCTCAGGAACATGAAGAACCACCTGAAGGTCGAGTGCGGTAAAGACCCGAAGGAATGTTGCCCGTACTGTCCGCACAGAACCAAGTACAAGAGCAGCTTGCAGAAGCACATTCTTCGTATTCATCTCGGATGACGAGCTGATCGAACTTTGCTTCTCCCTTCGTCGCGCTGTTAGTTGTGTCGCCTCCTGTTACCGAAAACCGCTAATTATGTACAGACTATAATTAACAAATTTGAAATAAGAGGCTGTTCTCATTTGTACCCATGGATTTCCGGACTTCCTGAAGAGGTACCGACTGTCCATCGGGAGATGCCAGTGAGACACCTGTAGGCGCCACGTGACATTCATGTTTGTACTTTTCTTTTTTGTTAATAAGTTTATGAGAGCTTTCTTGCAACTTCTATTTCTAATTTGAGTTTGAGGGTCCCAAAATTTTTACCGCTTGGGGCCTCCTTGGGGACTTCCGCTATTCGCCGAACATGGCGACGCTAGCTTCTACGTCACCATTCCCGCTAGAACCTGACCGTGGAGTCCGCAGCCTGTCGGAATCACTGTCATCTGCCTTTGGACCGTCGGTACATTGAGATAAAAAAAATTCAGTTCATCACGAACCAAGTTTCTCTAATGAAAATATCATTTTGCACTTTCTTTTCGTTTCATTCCATCTCGTTCCAATCAATCGATCCACGTTTTTGTTTGTGTTACTTGTTTGTTAACTTCTAGTTTAATCCTTTCCACTATCCAGTAGTTATTCAGCCATTGGAGAGCACGCGGAGAACACCCGTAGAGTAACATGTAGCGCAAGGGGTTGATATTTAAGAGAGTGTGAAACTAACTTTTGGGCGTTGTATATATGTATCCAGCTGGCGTGCCGTGTAGGACAAGTGTCCGGATTATTGATTAACTTTGTAACCAATAAATCATTACCGAGGAAACGTAACGTATGGGTATCGATCACGCGTCGTTATGTTACCAACAAGGACGAATCATCGTGCTGGCACGTTACCATCCACTAACTAATCATTTTGATTTCAGGTATGAAGTACCAGTACAAGTACACCTGCGATCGTTGCCTCCGATCATTCTGCTGGCCGACCAGTCTCAGACTTCATCAACGGATGGCCTGCGGCAAACCACCGAACTTCTTCTGCTCGTACTGCGACTACAAGTCCAATTTTAAAGGGAACTTGAAGAAACACTTGCTCTGTAAACACCAAGTCATTCGAATGGATTATTAAAAATGTACGTTCCCCTACCTCGTCTTTCCCCCACCACCCACCCCCCGCCCGACAATGTACTCGGTCAATGGATGTGCACAATAAAGCTGATTTCTATCGTACAAACAGCCTCGCACCCCGTTCTCGAAACCGTAATCGCAGCTGTTCCTTTCAGATGTTAACGGTACGGATCCACGTAAGCGCAAACGGTGTACAAGGTCGCCGAGCTGTGAGTATTCGCGTGCACGAGTACAGGTGTGTTCGCATCGTTGTGTTCTAGCCGCTCGAGGACCGAGGAGATGCTCTTTTCGAGTAGTAGTCGAATTCGAGGCGATCGAGCTCGTATTGCTAGTCCACCGGAAGATGGCGCGTGTCGAAAATGAGTGATACGTACCCGGGTTAAAAATGAGTGATACAGTATTTTATCGATAATTGTCCCAAATGTCTGGTCGATAATTGTCCCTGGCCAGAACCCGTGTTGTGGACAATTATCGATGAAATACTGTACTCGGGTACCCGAAACCGAAATCGGGTCAGTTAGTGCTCGAGAGTCGGTTCGGGAGCACGAAAATCGGAGATTCGGGTCTCCGAACAATATAAATTTTCGGCTTCCCCATCCGGCTCGACCACTACCCTTCCCGATTTCGACTTCAGGTACCGGAATCACTAATTTTTTAATCCGAATCCGAATTTCCGGGTACCCGCCAATTTTCAAGAATCTCGCACTAGGAGGAACAGCAGCTAGACGGAATACGAGGAATAGGAATTCTAGCAAACTCTCGGAGATCCCCTGTTACCCTGAAGTGCCATCTTCCCGTGGACGAGGAACGCGGCCGCGGTACTCGAAGAGCGCAGAAAGAACGGTCCAACGTGTCTATCTCTCTCTATCTCTCTATTTCTCTCGTAATCGTCAATGCGATAAACGGCAACGCATGCGCTTCGGTGTCTAGAAGCTATTCCCAGTGCGAATATCTATCTCACACTTATCTTCTTCTTTTTTTTGTTGGCTCCGCCCTTATTCCCCCACCGCGAAACAAACACGTCATGTCGATCGCACCCTGGATCGGTTTGACCGCAGCGATCGGTTTAAATCATTCTGTAACCAACATTTCTTTACAGACGCTGCTCGGTTCCCGATCGTCAGGCCACGGCTCCATGTTTGCCCCCGTTGCGGGCAAATGTACTCATGGGCGTCGAACCTACGGAAACACCTGAAGATGGGCTGCGGCATGGTCACGTACGAGACCCACTTCTCCTGCCAGTACTGTCCTTACAGATCGAGGATCGAAGCCTCGTTCCTCAAGCACCTGCTCTCGGTGCACAACATCAAGTAGACCAGGCTACTCCGCTCGTGAACGGGATCGTCGTCGAGTCTCTTGGTCGAACAATTTTTTATACCAGCGGTCGGTGGGGGGAATCTCGGAATAGAAACGTGCCCCGTGTACCAAGGGATCTGGCGAGATCGAGGAGGATCCAGTCGATCGGAGAGACCGAGGCCTGTCCGTGTAGTTCGTAGACGGTCGGGTTTCATTCGGTGCGCGAACCCGCTTTCGTCGATGTTTTCTGTCGATTTGGAAATTTGTGCATCCTGGGGAGGGCTGGCTATTCGGAGATCATGTCGAACAATGCCACGACGGAACCAGAAAATTGCAAAATCGGCATTTCTCCAATTTCTTGAGGTTTTTGAGTTTTTCCGACCAGGATGTTCCGCTTAAAAATCGAAATTTATTGCAGTGCGTGTACCTGGGTGTTCGACATCCGTCAGATTTTTTTCAGAATTTTAGCATAGTGAAAAAATGGCGCGGAACGTGGTTCTTCTCGGGGGCTCCTTCATATGAAAATTGCCTATGCCCAAAAAAATAAATTTGACCGTAGGCGAGAAACACGATTTCAAGCGAAACTATTTCGCTTTACAGCGCATTTTTCAAATTTTCATGTTGTGGCGCTACCTAACAACTTATCAGTGAACTATTACCCTGAAACCGTAGAAATTGAAGTGCCGAACAAGGCGAAGCTGAAAACCGAAATTTCAGAAAAAATTGACTCAGGCAGTTTTCATGTGAGGTCGACGCAGAGTCGTCAGAAGGTCACGTGACAATTTTAGAGAAAGAGTTACCCTCTTCCCGCCGAACCCGTCACGTGACTGGGGCGTGGCTTCAGCGTGGGGAGCACCGCCGTAGAAGGGGACGAATAGAGTGCGAGTTGTGAAAACAGTAGAATGGGATCGCTGATTGGCTCTGTTCCACAATGATCTCCGAAACACTAACACGGTTAATTAGAGTTCGTTACGGGGGCGTTCTTTTTGTCGCTTGGAAAGATCGAGACTCGGAACGAGGTAAACGAGAAAATTGTTTTCTCCTTTATTTCCGATTCGGACGATGTTCTTATGAATGAAATGTTATACGGAAATGTTCTTCCTTTTAGAGAGACAGATCAAGTGAACACATTATTGGTATTATCGTTTGCAGTATTTGCTGTGTGTTTACGTGCGAAGTACATCACTTTCGTACGCTTCTTAGAAATAAGAACGAAATGCAAAATGCTTTTATTTAATGAAAAATACGAGATTTATTCTCATCGGAGGAGCGTATGGAGATTGAAAACCAGGCGACACGTAGTTCTGCTGTATTAATTCCATCCGATTGTTTTTCTAAAAGGTTATCCATTTTTCCACGACTCGAGTCAGCAAGACAATTGAAATTCGTAACGATGTATCGCGTAGTGATAGTTCGAAACCAGTGCTGGGCACGTTTGCCGCTCACTTTCCACTTTAGGGCGGGCCAAAGAAAACACGTGTCACCGGAGAGGTTAGTGGGGGAAAGAAGCGTTTGAGGGGCCCCAACCGTGCCCAGCACTGTTCCAAACGATCGGCTCCAAGAGGAGATCGAGATATTTGATCGTTCGCAGGTTGAAAAGTGGTTATCAGTTGTAAGGAGAAGCATCACGGAGAAAGTAATCGTAACCATACTTAAACAGAACCGAATCTAGTCTAAAGGCTGTTTCTTTTTATAATATGTAACACAAGAAGGATCGATTTTGATTCCGCGGTTTCGGAGCTCGTATTTGCGGCGTGGCAATTCTTTTTTATATCGTAGGGAAGAGCAAAAGCGGTGTTATCAGAACGTTGATAACCGTGTGTTTGTGAATTAACTGTTAAATGGTACTTGACATATCGAGATTAATAAGTTCGTTAATTTTCTTTTTTCGATGGATCAGGTCGCAATCGAGAAGATCGCCGAAGAGAGGAGGTCGAGATTCGACGAAACGATACACGAATGATATAATTGAATTCATGGTTATATACCATTTAAGGGTTAACTTATGTTCCCAAGTCAATGGTTGAAACTTCGTCCTTTCCTTAGGATCGGTGATTCGTTGTTTAGAACGACGACTATTTTCTACGTTTTCGAACACACGTTGTTTTTATCAAACCGTGCGCGCGCGCGCGTATGTGTGCACGTACTTTTTGCACGTTTTATCATCGGGAATTTTCACCGTATCGACGAAACTAATCGTAGCGCAGTAAACTTCTAGCAGCCGGTTTCCTACCTGTTTGATATCGAAGTGGTTGTAGTATGGATAAGCATGCGTTCGCAGTCTCTTTTCCTATAGAAATTGTTCGAGACTACAATAAGTATCACAGAGTTAATGAAAAACCAAAAAAAAAAAAAGAAAAAATAAAACGAAATCGTAATATTATAATTACGACGTTGTACGCTCAATTCGTTTATTGCGGCGTGGCTCGAGCAACGGTTCAGCCTCGCGAACACACCAAATTCAATAACTTCGTGCAATAAATAGTTGACAGAGAATCGACGAGCAACAATTTCAAGTAGCAGATCATTTAAGACGGACAAAATTTATATTTTAACGTGTAGACTAATTCGATAACAAGTAATATCCGACGCATCGTGGAAAATGTCCGTCGCAAGCGAAACAGAAACGTGCGGAGCGTTTGCGAGCGGTTTCGCTGGATCAGGGGAAGTGCTACCCCCTCCCCAGCAGTACCGGAGGAGGTAGAGTGGGGAGACAGTCTCGATTCGGCGACACTGTTCGGGAGCGAATCGCGCATTGTCAAATCATATCTAATCTAGGAGAAAAAGGATAAAATTCGAGAACATTGGAATGTCGATTTCGATTGGCTTCGGAGCCATTTTGTGCACGGTGTTCCACGGATTGGTGCGCGCCACTTAACCGTTTCGTCGATGCTAATCCGAAAAGTCAGTTCGCTGATATGTTCCTTTGACGTGTAGATAAGCTTATTAAATGTAAATAATTAACATGTTTATAACAGTTGTAACACAGGAAAAATTGCGGGGAGAAATTGTGAGATACACAATGCTCTCGAGGTTGTGACAGAGAAATTCTTCGACGCGGAAAAAAAAAATAGAAATCGAAACAGCGAGCGACGAACGGGTTAGTATTGGTGGCGACGGTAATCCGTGGATCGCTGTAGTTAGCCACGAGGTAGCGAGAGTCAGGTTTATTTCACCTAATTGTTTGTATCGTCGTGCGAAACGTGAACGGTGGTGCCGTACTTGTTATTAATGTTAGGACGAATACTATACGAGTCGCTTGTCTACGATGCATGACGATCTAGTCTATCTTATCCACCCGATTCGATAGATCCGTAGATCTATAGATCGAGCAACTATACTACGCAGCGGTTAAGTGTCCCTGTCTAACAATGTTCGGCAGCCGATTGCTTTTTAAATAAATACCTGTGTACATATCCGAATTCCTCGACAAAAATTCTTCGAAATACGGTCCTCCATCTTTCATTTCGTTACGTTCTTCCGTTTCACATGGATCGTTGTTGCTGTACGGGAAAGCAAGCCGTCCTCGAACGATCCAAACTAATTGCTCGATCTTTTGTTTCAGAAACGTTTAATTTCTACGAGAGCAACGAGGCTGATGATCCATTGCGGACGCTCGACACTTTCCACGATTGCGTCCCGAGGGACGAAGAGGACGCCAAGGATCATGCCAATCAACTTCTAACGGACGATTTCGACGACGAAGACGAGGAAGATCCTCTCGAACACGCCGACTTGAAAGACTCGATCGAGGAGGAAAAACAAGACGAGAAACATCCCGAGTACAAGTATACCTGTTTCAGGTGTCTAAAGAGCTACAAACGGAAGGGACATTTGGTTGAACATCAGAAAATATTCTGCGGCAAAGACAAGCAACAGTGCTGTCCGTTCTGCGCGTTTCGCACTTACAAGAAATCGAATCTGAAGAAGCACGTAATTAGGATGCACTACAACGACGCCAATAAGAACGTTCTCGAACAGTTATAGGCCACATCGTGTGGACATTAATCGAGTAGAGTCCTGCAGTAGAATCTAAGTTCCCCGAACTTCTGGAACGCCGAAACTATTTGTTTCTAAGAACGGCAGTGTAGAACATTGTTTTTCGATACAGGCGAGTGCAGTCCTGTCGTTTTGTACATACATTGTTTCACGGAAAATAAACCCTGTAAGACTGTCTATCATCTTCGTAACGATGAATCTAATTGCACATCTTCTTTTTCTAGTAAGCGATCGAGACGATTGTGCCGAATGATCGAAAACTGCGACATGAATAAACGAACCCGAATCCTTCGAAATCCTGGTCGTTTCGTTGCGCGATCCACGACAGTTACGACAGACCTGGGGTGGGCATTTTTGTTTGAATTAAGGGGGTAGACTCGCTTCCAGGATTACAAGGTTGTGCGCCTTCTCATTCCTCGATAATGCGAAGATGGGGCTTTTCAGTAGTCAAAAGCGCTAGATAAAAGATCAATCTAGACTCCGATTGCCTCCTAATTTTCTATTTTTACCGTTGCAGCTTTATGCTTCCGAATAATGTAAGTTACGCCTTGTAAACGTAAAAATAGGAAATTTGGGGGAGACTGCGGCCTAGATTGATCTCTTATCCAGCGCTTTTGACTACTGAAAAATCCGATCTTTGTATTATTGAGAAAGGAGAAGGCGCATCCCGCACTCTTGTAATCCTGGAAAAACGAGTCTACCCCCTTAAGAGAATACCGTCCCTACTGTAGCGCTCAGTGTCCCCCACCAGCGTCCATCGTTACCATGAAGGAAGGGCGTGCTTCGAAATGGAGGTGGGTGGGGGAAGCAGGAGTTTGAGGGGCCCCTACCGTACCCACCCCTGTAGACAGTCCGAGTTCCGAGCGCGGCGAATGACGAGTCGGACTTTGTGTTTCAGGTGGACTGATCGTTTGGGAAAATTACGAGGTAGTCGATCCTTCGACAGTCCCGGACGCAACGGATTTCCGGCCGAGCGGCTATTTCATGGGTGAACGCGACCCATTAGGCGTCTTCGAGAAAAATACCGTCTCCAACCCGAGGCGGTACACGTGCTACAAATGCTCGAAGTCGTATTATTGGAAAACCCGTTTGATCGATCACGTGAAGTCGTTCTGTGGGCAGATGAAAGCCGAATGCTGCCCTTACTGCAGCTACAGGACCAACCGGAAGTGGAATCTGAAGTGTCACATGAAAAGGATCCACGCTGACGTTTAAGTACCCGCGACCATACCGGTGTAAATAATAATAACGATGTTCTGCTCGATCGTTGGTTTATTTTCTGCTTCACCGTTTTGTGGATCGTCGGTGTAGCATCACTCCTTGTTCGATCACTCTGTTAGTAGCCAACGGGAACAATATACGATCGTTCCGTGAAAGTTTCTTCTACTTTCTTAGATCCCCAGTGCAACCTAACGGCGTCGGAGGGTTCTAACGTTTTCCCTTTTTCCAGTGGACCGATGCTCGACGCGTTGTGTTCGATGATAATAACGACGAACTCGTGTTGCAGGATCGCATTTTCAAGACGGAAGATCAAGATCTTATAGGAAGAGGTACGGCAAGTGCGAACTGGAACACGTGAGGACGGCTGTCGAAGCTGTGGCCAATGGCCTGTCGTTGAGGAAAGCAGCGAAGATCTTCTGCATATCGAAATCCGTTCTCCACCGGTATAGCAAACAAGGGATACCGGTTCTGATGGAGAAATTCTCGCAGGAGGATTTCGGTCCGTACTCGTTCGAATAACCGGACGTCCCTGCGACATTCGCCACATCTCTGTGATATTATTTCAATTGTCCATTAAATAAATTCTACGTCTGTAAGATCACTGTAAATAAAGACACGGCTGCAGTATGTTGTACGAATATAAATACATTTTTACGATTAAACGTTGCTAGTATTAAAAGGTTCATTGATAGGAGAGCTCTCGAAGAATCCACTAGGTCAGGATCAACTAGCAGTTAATACTTCTGCATGGTTTCTAGCAATAATCCCAGAATCTCCTTCTCTTCCAACGAAACTATGATCTTCCTTTCACCGTCATGTCAAGATCTAAAGTACCCCGTTTCGTTTGGAATATATACTTCCACTACTTCTATCTAGGAAGCACAGTTTAGTTGAGATGAATGGATAACGATGAATGAAAGGAATGAATAAACTTTAATAAACTCCTGGGAACGGTCTAGCCGGATAAGATAGTCGAAAATCACCTTGGACATCCAGAAAAGCCAGAAAAGTCAACCAAAAATCTGCCAGACACACTCGCTGTAATCAATTCAAATTTTCAAGTAGAACATCCTCGTTGTGAAAAATCCAAAACCACAAGAAATTGGAGAAGATGCGCATTTTGCATCGAAGTATAAGAGCGACATCATTTATATTTTCACAGTATCAGTATATAGGCATAAGTATGGTTCATGAATTTTTTCAGATATTTTACTCTTCGGATTACACACTGACACCGTGAAGAAGTCAACGCAAAATCTGCATTTCTGCAATTTCTTGAGGTTCTTGATATTTCGCGACCAGGATGTTCTGCTTAATAATCTGAATTAATTACAGTGAAATGGCGCAGAACGTGGTTATTCTGGATGGCTGCTTCTTCAGGCTTCGGACTTGGTCCAAGGTCATTTCTGAGCAGCTAACCCGACCATACCGTTCCGTGGCGAGGTAACCCAGCCCCGAAGTGTCCCATTGGTCTAGCGATCGTCTCTAATGTCCACTTCTTCTGGTTTTCGTGTTTTTCAGAAGGCAGGACGTCGGGAGGGTTCCTGATCAACCACAGGGTGACTTATCCGTGCAAGAACTGCGGCAAGGTGTACAATTATTACTCGAGCTTGGCGAGGCACCTGAAGCACGAGTGCGGTGTCGAGCCGAAGTTCCATTGTCCGTTGTGCCCGTACAAGACGAAGCACAAGTCCAGTCTGAACACCCATTTGAACGGAAGACACATGAAACTGCTGAGCGAGTTCTACGCGATGCCGAACGGAAACAAACTGTCATCCTCCATGGACGCGGGGAACTAGATCATTCATTTTTGGTACCGTCGGAACCATTTTGCATTATATATATATATATATATATATATATAGAGAGAGAGAGAGAGAGAGAGAGAGAGAGAGAGAGAGAGAGAGAGAGAGCTTTGTAGAGCTGGTACGAATAGTTCCGTGGAATAGTGAATTGTGGCGAGATCGATATGCGATGAACATTATTCGTATCGATACGATAGTATATACATATAATATATATTTTTACAAGTGTTGTGGAACGAATTGCAAACGATGCATGGTATTTAGGAATCGGTTCTCTTTGTATCTTGAAAGAGCAACGATCAAAGCTTGTCTTGTTCCCCTATGGTTTTCCGAGAGGTGATAGTGTATATTGTAATTTTCCGATCGAGGGAAAAACATTGTCTATCGACTAAGATTCGTGCGCTAGATGGCCCTCGTAATTCAGCGACTCGGAATAGCGTTATTCGTAGAACTAAGGGATGCCAACGATTCTTGGGACGATACTCATTCGAAACTTGACTTGCGTGAACGTTGTACCGCGTGTCCAGGCCCGGACAACACCCACTCCGTCGCTTCACGACTCCCACTATTTCATATTGCTCTTCCCCAAGTCTCGAGGAATTGTCTGCGGCCTGCCGTGTCCAATGGAGATCAAGGATTTTATTCTGTACCCAAGTAGTCCTTTTTTCACGATCTACGATCATGCTAGCCAACGCAGTGCGGGCCGACATGATTAAGAGATTCATTTGTTTCAGCATTTGCAATAGAATGTTTTCTTTCCGTTTTTTTTTCAAGTTGTTTTATATATTTTCGTAGACACGAGAAATGCGTTGATCAAGAAATTAATGTATTAAAATCACACGCGTTATACATCTGCAAAGTATTGTAACCAACGAGAGTTTGTTAGAGAAGCGAGCAGAGACTATTTAGATGACGATGTGTGTACATAGACGTAGCTGCCGACAGGAGAGAACTCGCACGTACTAGAATTTAAGCTTTTTCCAAGTGATCGAGATCGAGGTCGACGTTACAAACCGAGACTACCTTTCTCTCGATTCCCCCATGAGTATTAACTACGTTACCTGATTTCTGTGTATTAATCCATGTTAGTCGTGCACAAAACGAGCTCGCATATTAGCAACCGGAGCCCGAACATAGATCCTAAGACACGCCCGGGCAATTGGTAAAATTGACAAATGAGCAATTTTTAATTTTACCTACTCAATTCTGCTATAAATGCACAAAGATCCGCGGTCTAGTCCCGGAGCACTAGTTGCTAAGGGTGGGCGGGTGTCCGAAAATTCTGCTCGGGTAGGAGTAGAAAAATGTTCCAACAATTTTGAATTTCATCTACTTGGATCTTTATGCAAAATTAAAATTATCTACATCGATTGCAATACACTAAAAATTGCATGTTATTTATTTCCTTAATAATTTGAAGAGGAAAAATCGTATATCGACTTCTTCAATTTTAAAAGTGTTTCAACTATTTTGGATTTCTGCTAAAATTGAAGATATTTCCTCCTTATTCAAATCATTAAGGGAAGAAATAACATGCAATTTGGATTCTATTGCTTGCAATCGATGCAGAAAATTTTTTATTTTGCGTAAAGATCCGCAGTATATCCGGTAGTGTTGGGTGGGTGTAGCGATTCTACAATTGTCCCGGCGTGTCCTACGAGATAATAGAAGTCTTCCACCGTTGATCCCACGCCCATCGAAACAGTTTAAATCATTTCCATTTACCTCGGTAAACAGAAACCGACAATAAACCACCGTAAGTGCGAATGACCCGGACAATTCAGTCACAAGCTTTTACGACTTCCTTTCGCCATTAGGTTTTCTATTTGTCACTCGCGTCGTCGACTATATTTCAAGCTTCAGCCTGATCGAACACGAATCAATATTATAATATCTATTTAATAAAATAAACAAGAGAATAAGAAAATGAAACAAACTGTCAGAATCAGACTTTTCTTCCGCGAAGAAAAACGTGTGTGAAAGACATTTATCAATTGTTTAATTTAACCCAGCCAGTCTCGGATAACAGTTATACTAACGTGTAGATTCGGATCAATGTTCTTGGGCAGGATGTTGTGACGGAAAAGTCACTGTCCTGTGGTTGTGAACTGCACATTGGCTGATCGTGATTTTCGCTGACCAGTTATTTTATTTTTCAGAGTGGCCCACGTGTCACCGGATCAAGAGCAAAATGGCGCACCTCCGTCGCGTTCGCTGGTGTCTCGTGTCTTCGTTGACCCACCCTTCGTAGCTATTCGCAACAGTCGCAGCGCGTGCTGTCTCCACGGTAACTGTGCTTACTGGAAGGGGACAGTGAGCGCTGTGGTGGGGAGGGTTTCGCCTGAATTGACCAGAGTCGGGGAACTTTCCTTTCCCCCGCCGTTCGACTAGCATCGTATCAAGCCAAGTTCCCCGGCTCTGGGCATAAAGTCCAGCTGGGAGTGGCGCTGATGACCAGAAAATTCTTCGGTTCCGATATAGACAAAGATTTGATCCTCTAGCCCGGCTGTATCAACCCGTTTTCAGCCTTGGCCATTGTGAGATACGAATAGAAAAGTTTCTGCGTTCTGAATGTGGAATGTAACGCTATCAGTTCGCAACGTTAGCGGCCCGCTAACCGATCAATATCGATTTCAGTGAGGTTCGCGGCGCCCACGTGTCAGGGGTTGATGAACCAATGGGCGAAGAGGCCGTTATCGGAGATTTTCCGATGTCCCCGATGCGGCAGGTGCTACAAAGCCAGGACATCTCTGAGACGTCACCTGGTGGTGGAGTGTGGCAAACCACCGAGCCATAAATGCCCATACTGTGACCATCGCAGCAAGTATAGGACCAGCATGTCGAAGCACGTGATGAACATTCATCCGAGACTTCCTTATCCGTAACAGGTCGCTGTTTATCACAACCATTCGTCATATAAGCGATGAGTAACGGTCAGCCTCTGCTAGTTCGATGTACAGTATTTATCGTAAAAATATAACCGACCCGATATGCCTCAGCGGCAGCTTGGCAATTGTACTATTACCTTCTTCTACCACTGTCCACCTCGGCGACTCGATCACACCCGATCGACTAAATACTCCGGCGAGCGAGTCATTGTTTCACTTGAATATTTACGCACGTCGTACTCGTGGCTACATCCGCGTCATTTGATTTGTCGTATCGTCATTCACCACTGCCATGAATGTGTATTTTCCCTTAACGTGTGCATGCGTCAGGACCTCGTGTCGTCCAGTCTTCTTTCTCGCCAGACCAGGAGAGACTTTGCTTCCCATCCTTAACGGGGTGTTCTCCTTTACAGGATTGCGAGGGTGCGGGACGCGCCTTCTCGTTTCTCGATAATGTAAAGATAGGGTTTTATCGGTAGTCAAAAGCACTGGATAGAAGATGACTCGGGTTGGGGTCCGAAAATTAGTTATATTCGGTTCTCCGATCAATAAAAATTTTCGGGTTCCCGACCCGATTTTGACTTCGGGTGCCTGGGCATCACGAATTTCCGGGTGGCCTCCCACTCCTACCTCAAAACCACTTTTTTTACGTTTACAAGGCCCAATTTGCATTACTCGGTATTTAGCTGTCGCAGATTTATGAAAATAGCTACGTGCCACCGAATAATCGTAAGTAGAACTTTTGAAAAACCCGTTTTTTGAATTGTTGAGAAATGAGAAGGCGCGTCTCGCAGTCTCGCAATCCTGGGAAGGAGAACAACCCCTTAAAAGCAGCTTTCTTCTTGTTTGTCGAAATTGACGGAAGCTCGTCGGCTAGAAAGATCGTTTCGATCGACCATCGGCCGGAGGAACGACGACTCCGCGGTGTGGCGTTTAATTAACCGGGGAACCTTCTTTTTTCTTGATTGCAGAGTACGCGAAAATGAGGTTCTTCATGACCGGCGTGACCGAGGATCGAAGGAGATCTCGGGGACAAGGACGGTTTGCGTGCGACAACTGCGATCGCCGCTACCACCAGATGAAAAACTTGAGGAGGCACGTGATTAACGAGTGCGGGAAACAACCGATGCACCAGTGCGCGTTCTGTCCGTACAGAGCGACCTACAAGTCCTACCTTCAAGTGCACATGATGAAGCACGCCAGGCAGGGCTTCACACCTCGGACAGCGCCCGTCAGACAACACCGGAATCCCTTAGTGTGAATCTGTCATTCCAGCGATCGGTGAAACGATTAGATGTGGAGTTCTTAGACGTAGATGGACCGATGTAAACAGTATCCACCTGCTCTATCGATCGTCTTCGTCTCGATTGACCGCGACCTTTATTCAGAATCACTGTTTATCCGTGATCCGGTGTTAGTCGTTCAGTGTCCAATTTTATTAGAAACGAAGTATCAATGACAGAGTCGCTCACCAACGATAAACGTTCTGCGAATATCGTTTTCGGAAGAAGTAGCTTCGATGGCCTTGGCCTGTGTTTTCAAGGTCACCTTTCTGAGTATTTTTTACTTTATACAGACTAACAATTATCTGTATTCATTTCGACTTTGACGACAGAGGTGAAGGTGATCCGAGCTGGTGCCCGCGATCGCAATATTCCCCGAAAATGACGGAGCGAGCGACAGCATTTTATTTAAAAACTGCTTGGTGTAAAAAACTAGACAGTTACTGTTCTTCTTATTTCTTCGTCGTTGTCAAAGTGACGTCAAAATGATTATCCTGGAGAATCTCTCGTCGAATAAATGAATGTCTATGTTGCATTAGTGGTTGACGCATCGATATGTCGTTCTATATCGCTTCGGAGCGTTAGTGAACGCGCTAGTACTCTCCTCCACTCTCAGTGTATCTATGCTACTTCTATCGAATGATAAAACGCAAAGCAAGCCTCTCGACAAAGAAGCATCGTCGTTTTCTCCGAACAAAAAAAAAAAGAGAGAAATTCCAGGCCTCGAGTAAATCGCTCACAGGATAATCTGAGCGATCTCTGAACCAGCGAACCTTTGCTTCAGCTTCGATGTGTACAACTCAACGTGTACGAATCAAAAACATGTGCGAGTGTTGCGGCGCGCTCTCGCGTCTACCTTTGTGAATCCCGTGATTTAGAGGCCAGTTATCGCGGATTTAATAAAAATCTGTCATGTTCCGTATCGAAAGACTTGTCTGACACGTTCATTCTCCCCGAAAGAAAAACGATAAACAGAAAACAATTTCTCCTATGTTTCTCCTGTCTCCGATTAATCATCCGATTCTTCAAGGCAACGAATCGCCCGAGACCCGTGTAGACTGGAAAATGTGATTGTTCCACGACCGGTTCGTCCTCCACTAACGGAGTCACTCTGTTGTCTGTTTCAGTGGAGCAGTACCCGTCCACCTCAGTGTTCAAGCACACGTGCGGCACGTGTGGCAAAACCTACAAACACAAACACCACCTGAAGAGGCACCACGACTTCGAGTGCGGGATCGATCCGAAGTTCAAGTGCGCTTTCTGTCCGCACCGTACCAGGTACAAGAACAGCCTGATGAAGCATATCTTGGCCAGGCATCAGCATCTGCTCGACCAGAACGCTCAATACGGTCCCCAACAAGTCCTTGACGTTCACGGAGAGATCCAGACAACGATGTTCGCCTCGTACCACGACTTCACGCAGAATTTATAAAACTGTTTATTACTCGGTTCACCGCGAATGACACTTCTGTACATACCCGATTCCTCGCTGGCCAATAGCAGCCGTTTTAGACGTTTCGTTTCCACTACGTTCTCGTTATGTCCAACAAAACAGCGATACAGGGTTTCACGAATGTTTTCATCGAACGTTGTAGACGATCTGGATTGTTTCTGTTGCGAATAAAGATATTACTATTTTACGTTCATAGGAATTGTCTGTTCGTTTCTCGTTCGCAGATCACGCTGAATCGCGGTTACCATGCTTCGGTGTATTAAATCTTTTCTCTTTGGTTTGCTCCTTTCCAGGTAGCGGTTACAGCTCGTCGAATTGGACTGTACCGGCGTTGCCGTCGACGTCGAGGGTCGTCGCTTACACAAGGCACCTGCGATCGATGACCTTGAGGGACAGGGTGGGCAAGATTCACCGGTGGACACCCAGGAAGTACACCTGCACCGAGTGCAACCGGAATTTCGCGCTGATGGCCTCGTTGACCCGTCATCGGTCGTTCGAGTGCGACGGCCGACCGTTGACCACGGAGAGGAGCGAGCAACAGGTTCCTACAGAGAAGAACTCAACCTCGAAGAGGAAGAAGAAGTATGCCTGTCCCATCTGCAACCGCGAGTACGCGGTGTTCACGTCCCTCTGGAGGCACAGACACTACGAGTGCGGCGTCGAACCTAGGTTCACCTGCCCCATCTGCAAGTTCAAGTTCACCCAGAAGGGCAACCTTGACAGACACATTCGCAGCAAACACTAGTCGCTCGTCGCTCCTGTACGTGTAGCTAAATGCGAGACAAGAATCTTCTTTGACAGTGTGTCACAAAATTATATGTCGCGGATGCCACAGTGCGATTCTACGCCCCCGATTTAGTCGTAAATGACATACGGGACCCCTTGCAAAATTGACCTTTTTTTTTCTTTTTTAATTAAATTTGTTTTCTTAAAAAAAACCTTTAATCTTAAAAAAATTTGTTTTTTTACCTTGTTATTTTACGTCATTTTCGACTAAATCGAGGGTGTGGAATCGCGCTATGGTGTCTAGTGAACGGAGACTCTTCGTAAACATGTTTGTAAACATGTTCTCGAGAAACAATGCTGCGTGTTCTATCATTATGTGAAACAACAATAACTGTCCATCATCGGATGGACAATTGGAGAAGGTAAACAAGCTAGAGAACTTACTTGCCACGATCCCAATGAAATAAAGACAATTTCGTATGGCAAATTACGGTCATTAATGCATTGAAAGTTATTTATGTATTTATTTATATGTTACGTTTTGTTATTGTAGCTATTGCGAATCGTGGATGGAAATGTGATTGGAAAGTATATACACAGCAGCGTACAGACTTCCTTCTTAGATTATGAAGCGTATTGTCAACATTGTTTCCGAATGTACAAGTGATTCTATCAACCGTAGACGAATCAGTCTTAAGCGTTTCTTCGAATATGTAGAAATTTTATATATATATATATATATATATATATATATTCATATGTATATTTATATGTACATGTTGCATGAAACGTACGGTATGTATTCCTTTTAGAGGTTGTCCCAGAGTATTATTGAATCTAACCCCTGATTCAATTGTATCGACGAGTTGTTATTAAGTGATACCACACATATTATATTCCTAGTGCATACCTTGAGGAACTCCAATGAAGGATTTCTTGTGAGTATACATAGTTCGATTCGCGTCCACCGGATAACACAATATTGTACCGCTTGAAGCAATACGCTTTGGACGTAATAAATCGAGAGCAATTCAGCAGACTTTACTAACCACAATGTAACAAATTCTTTTCCGTAGGAATGATCGAACAGACGAGTTGTAGTTACTCGAGAGAAAGAGACAAGTTAAATCGTAGATCTTCTAGAGGAGGGATCCGTCGAGCGCACGAGTCAGTAAACTTCCCGCAAAGTTCTCAGAAAATTATTTATTATCCTGGACCAGGACCGGGCAACTTTTCCCCGACTCTCACCGCCAGTGTACCGGTTCCCTACCACCATGCAAATTACGCCTCGTAAACGTAAAAATAGGATTTTTTAGGGCGATTGCGGCCTAGAATGATCTTTTATCTAGCGCTTTCGACTACTGAAAAATCCCATCTTTGCCTTAACGAGAAACGAGAAGATGCATACCGCACCCTTGCAATCCTGAAAATATGAGTCTACCCCTTTAAGACTTGTGTCCCCACACTACGTAGGTCACGTGACGCGTTCCGCCTCTGTTGTGCATGCACCACACCGTCACGTGATCAATCCGGTACCGGCAGAGGAGGGTGTAACTTCTCCCCCGATTCCCCTGGGCTCGCGAACCGCCAGTCGCCCAGGCCTGTCCTAGACGACGATTTCAACGGCGCGTAGCTAATGGATAATTTTTTGAGCACTTTCGCCAAGCGAGAAGAGAGAGAGAGAAAGAGAGAGCTTCCGCTTCCTTGACTTGTTCGTTTGATAAAGCTACCCAGGAGTTAATCCGTCGCCCCAGTGTCCGTTCGTGAAAAGTGCGTCGCTCACGAAAATGTTCTCGATTATTTTTCTCTAACGCGTATTATCTTGTTTCTTTTTTCAGGATTCAGGAAGACCCGCGTGTACAGGAATCAGGTGACACGGAATCATCTCGCGTCAGCTCCGGAGACGCCGCTCAACTGTCCGCAGTGCGGTCGAACGTACAAGATGAAGCGGAACCTGAATACTCACATGAAATTCGAATGCGGCGGGCGAAGAAACTTTACCTGTCACATTTGCCCGGCGAAATACACACAGAACATCGGGCTGCGTCGGCATTTACTACAAAAGCACAACACTTATCTCCCACCGAAATTCTCCGTTCCCAAACGCATTTTCTCGTGAACGTAACTCGCTTCTCCTCAATCTTTCGTTCCTCAACTATTCTAGGGCGACCTTTTTATTTCGAGGCAGAAGCTGATGTTAGTATCATATTTTTCTGACTGGGAGACGAAGCTTTTCCTATAACGGTTGTATGTTTAACCGTTGGGGGTGGGCGGGCCCCCGAAAATCCATAAGTATATAAATCTGATTTTATCCGTATTCTTTCAGATTTTTAAATGTTTCCTTATTTTATGTAGACGACATCGAATTTTAAAAATCTGCATCAAGAAGCGAAAACAGTGCAGTGCGCCTTGTATGAAGACTATTTTATTTTAAATTTCTATACCGCGAGTTGCATACGGCAGTAACAGCAATATTGTAATTACTAGACTGCGGAGTTTTATGCAAAATAAAAAATGTTTGCATTGATTTCAGGACACAGGAGCCAAATAAAAATTGTATTCTACTTTTAATTATCCACTGCTAACATGTCCACTGCTTTAAATTATATGGACCCATTTTTGTCATAAATGCATAAAGATCCACACTCTGGTAATTACTATTCAATCCACCAATGATTGAAGACAGAGTAAAATCCGATTTCGACTCTTTTCCGGGTACCCGCCCACCTCTGCTACTAACCATTGAAGAGACTTTACAGGTATTGTAAGCTCCTGGCTGTCGTGTCTTCATAGCGCGTGCAAAGTGCGTTCGGTGAATAGCATTGTTATTGGTTTCCCTGTTTAGTATATTTGTTAGGTTAAATAGTAGAATAACGACGTTGATCGAGAAACCACAGATGAGAAATCGGTGAACATCCTTCAGATTCGAATTTCCTACCGTGCGGGTTGTACAATTGCTGTTAAACGATTCACGCGGAATAAAGAGTGCATACAATCCCTAGATCCTCTTTCATTCTTCATAGTACGAACTGCGTTTTCTGGCGGTGACCGTGTTAGCTGCGAAGAATCTGGTTTGCCACGAACAATCAGACATTTGATCGTTCGTTTTTTATTGTTTTTTCCAGAGTCGGCGATCGGTCGGTGGGCCAGGAACGATTGTTTCAAGAACACGGATCCGTTCACCTGCCACCAGTGCGGCAGGTCGTACCAAATGAGGCACAATCTGGTGAAACATTTGCGATTCGAGTGCGGCGGACACAAGCACTTCGCGTGTAGCTTGTGCCCCGCCAGGTACACGCAAAACGGAAAGCTCAGGCAGCACATGCTGAACGCGCATAACATCTTCGTCCCTCCGCGAAAGAAGTGGATGAGAACGAGAACCACTTACAGTTAGGACCCCTTCGGCAATCATTATTTTCGTTTCCGTTTAAAAAACTGCATTCACGTAGTGTATACAGTGTCCTCTTACGAAACGGTAACAGCATTTTACCGTTAAGAAATTTTATATATCGTGCTTCTTCACTCGGAAGCCTGGAAGTTTTAATAAATCATGAATCGTTTCAGTCGATGATTTAATGGCTAAACATCGACAACGGCAAATTTGATGTATTTCACCTTCTTACAGATATTTTTCACTATTTCCGTCGAAAGTAAGTACTACGGCTGAAACATTTTCGAAAAGGACAATCGTTTATGAAGATGATCAATTTCGAAACTGGCTCGGTGAGTATTGAAGAACTGGAAGTGACGAGGATGTTCGCTAAAGAAAGATTGCGTTGAATTGACAAGGAGCAAGGAGAAGAGTCGAGCGTTCGATAATACTAACCAGATGACGAATATTTCTTTTTTCAGATGTGTACGAGACGTACGGGGTGGCCGATCCGTTCGCCATGAAGAGGTTGGAGCCGGAATGCGTGGACATCTCTGAAGAGCGCGAGTTTCAGTGCTCGAACTGCGGGAGAAAGTACTCGCTGAAGCACAACCTGATGAGGCACATGCGTTACGAGTGCGGCGGCCAACGAAGATTCTCGTGCGTCTTCTGTCCGAAGAAGTACACGCAGAACGTCACGCTCCAGAAGCATCTGCTCCGTTTCCACAACATCCCGGTGCCACGGAGAAGATGCACTCCACGGTCCAGACCCTACAATCCTCTATCGAACGTCGAGAATTAAGAGAACTCTTTTCCGAAATCGATCTCTCTCGCTGATCTTCCCCTCTCTCGTCCTCGTGTAGAACTGAATAAACGATCATTCGCAGCCGGTCTCCATTTGTCGATTTATTTCTTACGTGTGCATCTCGTTTTCTATCATTACGAAAAGTTCTAACGAATGTGTTTACCTGGACAATGCAACTCTGATTAGACGAACTATAGATAGAACCCTTTACTCTCTCATTCAGTCTCCACGGAAGAACACGCAAAATCGCCACACTCAAAAGTAAGTCATATGCTTATGGGTAGCTCCGCGTAGTCGATGTCGATCGATTGCCAGTCTCACGAAGACGTTTAAAAACTGAAGACGAGTTTCCTGAGACTGGCAAACTATTTTCTTCACCGATCAAAGCCGTAGTGTACGTGGCTGTAGATCGCAAAATGAACGGTACACTCGCGTCAGACACGTTTACCATCGGTTTCGAATAAAATCAAAAAGAGAAAATCAAGTTTGGAATACTTTTGCATCGTCATCTTGAATGCTTCTGACATGGTCATGTGAATTGACAGTCGATGTTTTTCTTTCGGTTGAACAGGCTTCCCGAGATCCCGGTTCACCTGCCAGCAGTGCGGCCGTGGGTACACAATGCTGTGCAATCTGAGGAGGCATATGAAATGGGAATGCGGCGGAAAACGTCAGTTTCCTTGTTACTACTGCAGCTACAGTTTTACTCAGAAGACGAGTCTGCAACGTCACCTAACGGCGATCCATAAAATCGACGTTGTCAACGGGATGGAGTCTAGTCTGCTATTATAAGCGAATAGAGTCCCCGTGAAACCTTAGCAATTCTGACGACGGTACCTTGAAACCGAACCGGAAAACTATCGTGAATCGGAGAGAACGCACCTTGTCCTCCTCCGTTTATCTACTCTACCAGGTTACCTTTATCCTTCTCCTCTGCAGGTCACTGTCTCGCTTAGCTTCTCCTTGCAACACATTCCCTTAACTGTAACGCTGCTTGTCTGTACCTTATATAATCCTCTACGAAATGTCTTGAACAATCTGACTCGTCTCTGACTCGGTTTCAATCTCTCGATAGTCTAATTTCCAGAGTTCCACTTGTAGCAGGATCTCGTCGCAAAAGAATTGATCGAACAGGATCCGTAAGAGAGAGAGAGTCACGATGGACCGCGGAAGTCCTGCGACGGTGCCACGCGTCAATGTCGATACACACGAATCCGTGATTAACGCGACTGTGCTATTAATGTTCTTCTAGGTGACGCCGAGATGGCCAGTCGATGCAAATTCCAGCGCAAATCGAGGCACGCGAATCAACTGAGGGACGAAGAGCTATTGTTCAAGTGTCCCCGATGCGGCAGAGGGTACAAGATCAAGCATAATCTCATCAAGCATCTCAGGTACGAGTGCGGTGGACGAAAGAACTTTGCCTGCGACTTCTGCGAGTCCAGTTACACCCAGAACGTGAACCTAAGGCGTCATCTGATGAAGTTCCACAATGTCTATCGTCCCCCGAAGATTCACCGTGTCCGGAAGACTCTATGAAAACCTGCTCAAGTCGCCCGAAGATATTTCAACGGTCCACGGAGATTCTATCATCACGATGAAGATCCTGTTTGAAGAAGCGTGTTTCGTCGTCGAAGATCTCGTAGCGCCTCAAGATCTCAGCAACTTGTTGAAGATTAGTGAATTAGGTTTTTTTTAGAATTGGACATAGAGACAAAGTGTTATTATTTTCGAGTTCGTCGGTCTTGTACGGAGATTGTATAGTTAGATTTAGATGAACGCTGACACGTTTCGAAGCGACTACTTTCGTTTTAGAGATTTCCGCGTCGAGCGTACTTATTTTAACCAATGTCGTTCCGATTATACGACCGCGATGTTGTCGAAGTCTATCCCTCTTAAATCGCCGCTTACAGCATCGATGCTAGTTACACATTTAAATTTGGACTGTGCCACCTAGTGTCTAGCGACTAAAATAAATGCATAACAATAAAGATTGAACGCATTGAATTGTAAAGATACAAGCGGTTCATCCGACAATCAGCCACACGTACCTCTCACGATGATCACTCGTCTTCCACTCTCGAAGATCAACAAGTTCACATCTTTGCGTAAGTATTTGGACGTCCGCGTTACAACTATTATACAATTAAATACCGAAATCGGATTACAATTTCCAAAAACTGAAATTACAGGTCTTGAGAATGTGCCAGCAGAATTTCAGAAAGATTCGACAGTGTGGAATTGGTGGAATGTTACACACACGACCGTGAATTTCTTCATGGTATTACTGATTTTATACCGACATTTATGAACACGTTTATATTACACGCAGACAATATTAGGCATTATTAACGGAACGTTAGAAACATGTGAATATTTATATATTCAGAGAATTAGTCTTCCAAGGTTTTCCACTTAGATTGATTAGGGAAATTAGATCAGCTAGGATAGGAAGTACCAATAAGTCACATGAAAAGTGAAAGACCACTTAATATTGATATAATATTTTTGATTACTTTCACCATTTCACCATTTTTACAAATGCCATTTGGTAACTATTTACAATAGGGGAGTATCTTTCGATGACGTAGACCTCGACATATATTTTCAAGGACACGTTCCCAGTAACCTTAAAAAATGTTAGCCGTTGCAACAATGGCCTTGAAATAGACATATGTTGTCAAGGACACAAATTATAATGAAATAGCATTTATATATTTTTGTTAGCAACGTTTTAACGACAAACCAGCGACGTCTAATAGCTTTCGAAGATCATTCTGGAGGGTCTCAACGTATGTCAAGGTCGAGGTCATTTGAGGGTGTTCCGCTATTGTAAATAATTACCTCGGATCTTCTGTAGACATTTCCAAAACTTTAGTATTAATTTCAGTATTATTTTGGGAATTGTGATCGGACGTTCGGACTTCACTTGGTAAGAACTTGGAACGCAAACGTTCGAATACTTTCGCGAGCAACTTTACGAGCACGTATTATTTTCATAGTAATTGCAGAAATTAGAGAATTTTGAAGAAAAAAAGGCTTTTCGTTTACTCGAAAATGTAGATGCTTTGCAATATTCGTTTGTTTTGTATCACATATTGTTTTAACACGGAGAACGGCATTCCGTAATTGCGATCTAATATTTCTGCTCTGCTCGACGGTCAGCTCATGTCGAAGATACTCATCCTGTGTATTGTTCCTATGTACAAGTACGTATATACTATAATTAATTAATTACCCGTTCGCACTAAATTAATTTCGTAATTATTAGGCGAAATTATCTCCCTTTTTGTTTGAACCTTTTCGATTCACAAAGAAAACATAAAAGAAAAGAAAAGAAAGACGCAGGAGAACGGAAAAGAAAAACGAAGGAATTTCTTTTTTTCACGTTACATCTCTCTTCCCCCCTATTTTGTTATTTGACAATTGATAATTAACAAGGAGAACTTACGGTACCGGAAATCACAGTGTGCGCCCAGTATCGGAAAACCCTAATGGCTTTCTGCCTAATTGGTCTTCGTACTCAAGAAAAAAAGGGCAGCAGTTATTAATCAATATAAAAAAAATTTCACACATGAATTCAAACTTGTTATCTGCTTGTACGTTTCTTCTCTAGAGTTCTTAATGCTGTAAACAGATTTTTCTCGAGGACGAAGGTCGATTATGCAGAAAGTTATTAGAGTTGTTTTTCAATCCTAGGTGTACATTACAAAATGTATAGGGTGACGTTCGTGAGTTCTGCTTTTACATTCTACAAAGTTCGTTATCCATGATTCTTTTATTCTCCGGAGTGTTTCTGGCTGACGTTCGTCTAGCCTCGATAAATATTCTCAGTACTCGAAACTCGCATGATCCCGCTGACCGTTCCTCCTAACCTGTGAAATTTGTCTGTTTTTTCCCCAGAGAACAAGCCTCCGGATTATCGGACGATGTACCTGAAGCCACCAAGTTTGTCGCCTCCGACCGAGATATCGAACAACAAACCGCCGCCTCCGCCGCCGCCACCACCGCCGCACAGTGGGTAAAACCGACGAAATCTGTGTCAAAATCAAAGAACTTTCGATAGAAATGAGATAGACATACAATTTTTAAAAAATGAAAGCTGAAACATTGCAGATTATGGGATACTTATGGAGATTGTGGTACGAACGTTTTTCAACCTTGAAAAAATTCGTTACACTTGCATAATTTGAAGAAAATTGTGGTTTTTCGAATACTACGCGCGGAAAAAATGTTTTTTTGTAACATGCTATACATTATTTCCCGTAGATTTTTTCACGCTAATTCCAAATCTGGCTTCAAAATTTGTCTACGACCTCAGAATTTTTCAAAAAATCGATTTTTGTGAATGAAAAAACAGTGAAATCATCATTTTTTCGTTGAAACGATTTGAAGGTATATTGCATTACTATTTATGGAACACAATAAAAATAGACTTAATTGAAATATTTGAACGTTTAGAGTTACTTACGAAACATGAAACACTTCAAATCTCGTGAGCGCTCGACGAATTGCTGGCATTGTTGCTGGCGCTACGTGTAGGCTATGTGCGGCTGTAATGCACTTTAAATTAGATATCTATTTTCCATAATTATGTTTTCATTTACACAAGAGGTAAGGTAAGTATTTAATCTTTTTAACTTACTTATACCTTATGTTTTTTGTACAAGTTCAATCGATTTTTTAATAATATTAGTGAAATTTTTGGGTCGTTTAGGTATAATGCTCCATTAAAAACGGCTAGCATTCTATTTCTTCGGCTATTTTATCGTGAATGTAGTATCATATTCTTGCTGTACAATTTATGCCACGATTCATTTGCATCTTCTGAGTAGTAAGCTATGGGTAATGGAAATTGTCTTGCTATTTCACAACCATGTTTTAATCATTTGTGTAAGGTTGGGTTCATTCCGGCCCGTGGAAATAAGTTGTAGTATAGGCAATATGTCTCCCAACAGAATTTCTCGAGTTCCTTTTAGGTTTAATGGTATCCTGCATTTGACGACCGACAAAATTGTGGCTACATTTCCTGTATTCGTCGTGCCATGCCCTTGCAAAATTTACATGTTTCTTTTGAGAAATCTAAGAAATATGCCATTTTATATTAATGTTGAAAGTAAATCAGCGATACAATTGCACATTGTATTTGAACGGAAATTAATTGTAGTAGTTTTGTTTCATCAATAGCTTTTTTACATTGTACTTTATAAAAATGCAAACATACACTCTGACACGGTTTCGCGCATCCCACGAATTAAGATTTTTCCAATAGGAAATATGTAGTAGACTTTCCAAAGCTTTTATCTCATCGTGCAATAATCCCGAACCAAAATTAAGTGATGACTTTTTGGGTGAGAAATCATCACTTAAATTGCCGAACTGATATGCAGTTTGCAAGCATATGGGGCACCTACTGCTTGCTTTGTTTCCAACAATTGTATTTATGCATTTTCCGTCAAATAAAGTTTGGGAAACGCTGTACTTTACTTTTACTGTTTTTCTATTTTTCAGCTTGGATCTATGAGATATCAGGATCGTTGATCTCTTTATTTAAACGATTATGCTCACGAATGACTGCCAAATCATCTTCTTTTTGTGTTGCTATTCATAGAGGACGGCAGAAGCGGCTACTATGGAGTGTGGGAATTATGCTGCTGAGAAAAAGTGATTGTTGCGCATTTGGATTTTCGTTTTCAGCATTTTCACAATGTTGGTGTGAATTTGTGTGACCGGCTGAACTGTCGAAGCCTAATGTAGCAACTAATTCCATATTGCGTAAATTTTGTTCGTCCCACTCTAATACCACTGCATCACATATACGTTCAGCCGTCATATTCAACATTTCTTGTAAAGGTACAAGAACCTCGCTTTCCGATATAGTATAATTTTCTGGCTGGCACTCCATCATAGCCGACTTTACACTTTGGTAAGCCGGATAAATTGAGGCGTTTGTCGATCTGGAATTTTTAACTAAGCCTGCATATCTATTTTTACTGTAGTCATATTCCAAAGAGAAGGCTAATGTCGACTCCTTAGTGTGCTTCAAAGGATTATTTTATTGAAAACTTGCTTCCCCACTAACCGCAGCAGATGCGATCTTGCCCATTTTTACCCATAGCTACTACTCAGAGGATGCAAATGAATCGTGGCATATATTGTATAGAAAGAATATGATACTGCATTCACGACAAAACAGCCGAAGAAATAAAATGCTAACGTTTTTAATCGTGCATTATACCTAACCGACCCAAAAATTTCACTAAAATTAATAAAAAGTCGATTGAACTTGTACAAAAAACATAAGGTATCAGCAGAAGTTAAAAAATTCGTTGACGAGAAGTAAGGTAAAAAGATTAAATACTTACCTTACCTCTTGTGTAAATGAAAACATAATTATGGAAAATAGATATCTAATTTAAATTACATTACAGCCGCACACAGCCTACAAGTAGCGCCAGCGACAATGCCAGCAATTCGTCGAGCGCTCACGAGATTTGTAGTGTTTCATGCTTCGTAAGTAACTCTAAACGTTCAAATATTTCAATTATGTTTATTTTTATTGTGTTCCATAAATAGTAATGCAATATACCTTCAAATCATTTCAACGAAAAAATGATGATTTCACTGGTTTTTTTCACAAAATTTTTTTTTTTTTAATTCTGAGGTCGTAGACAAATTTTGAAACCAGATTTGGAATCGACATGAAAAAATCTACGGGGAATAATGTATAGCATATTACAAAAAAACAATTTTCCGCGCGTGGTATTGGAAGAACCACAATTTTCTTCAAATTATGAAAGTTTAACGAATTTTTTCAAGGTTAAAAAACGTTCGTACCACAATCTTCATAATTATCCCATAATCTGCAAAGTTTCAGCTTTTTTTGATTTTGACACAGATTTCGTCGGTTTTACCCACTGTGCGCCGCTGCCACCGCTGCCGCCGCCGCCGCCGCCGTTCGATCCGGGAGATCCTTTCGGATCGTTCCAGAGTTCCTCGGGCTGGATTCCGGAGACGGACAAGCCGTACATGTGTTCCGGCTGCGGGAAGGGTTACACCCACATGTCCACCCTAAAGCTCCACCGTCGGACCGTCTGCGGAAAAATCAGAAACACCACCGGCAAGTGGAAATGTCATCGTTGCAACCGTACCTATGTCACCGAGGGCAATCTCGTACGCCACACGCGATTCGAGTGCGGCGTACCCCGGAAGTTTTGCTGTATCTTCTGCAACCAGAAGTTGACGCAACGAAGCAGCCTGATCAGACATCTACGGAAGTTCCACAAAGGAAGCCTCGACGACTACAACAGATTACCTATTTGAAAACGAGGAGATTGGCTTCGGAGATTCGTGGACGTCGGTCCCGATTTTTTAACAGACGGTTGTTTTTAGGCTCGTGGATTCGAACGATACGCGTTGGACACCCTCACAAAGAACGCGTTCGGTCGGCTATGCATTTCTCCAATGGAAAGAACTTTTCCAGTTTCCTCGGTCACTGCACGCAGGGACATTCTATTCTGCGTTATAACCGTAAGCTCGGAAGTTCAAGGCCGTTTTCTTCCAAGGTTTGCAGCGTTCTGTCGGCTCTTGATGAAGCCGACATTTTCGGTCACCCCTAGTATTAGGGCGTTCGGAAAGTAATTTCGTTTTCTCGAAGGAAAATAAAAGGCAATTTTTTACCATTTAGAACAAATTTTAGGACATTTTGTTCTATGATCATTCGCGATTTTTCAGGCAAATTAACCCTTAGCACTCGAGTTACATTTCCTTCATCGAAATTGTACAATATCGTAATTAGTTTCTTTCTATTTTGCTCATTCGTCGAGATGTCAAAGGTCGCCTTGAGTGTCTTCATCGTAAAGGGTACATTTTAATCTTGCGGTTGAAGACAGAATTGAATAGTAGAAGAGTTTACGGGATGAACCTAATAGCTACTGAGATGTTTTCTACAAATGATTTACAACCCTTAGCACTCGAGCGGTGACTCACATTCACCACTAAAAATTGCACCATTCGATTAACTGCTTACATCATGAAATATATTGGTGTTTAATCAATTACTAAATATTTATGCCATTTCTATACGAAAATTGAAATTACTTTCCGAACGACCTACTAGATTGTACTGGTTCGTTATGGCCTTTGTTCGCGTTTAGTTGGACAGTCATATAAGATTTCTTGGACTGGATCAAGGGAAGGCGTCTAACATTTTAATGTTTATATTTTTTTACAAATTGTATAGGCAGTCAGGGATTGTCCAGCGAAGAAATATTTCTTTAAAGAATCTGCAGCGATCCAGAACCTTCGTTGCTCATTGATCACGCTGTTCGGCACGTCTTATCTTTCCTCGAATTTGTAACTTCAGGTAAACGTTTCTGAGAAATGTTTTTGGAGTGAAAAGGCCTTGCAAAACGTGTTAATTTTTGCAGATGTTTGTAAATTTTTTTCAAAAGCTGATAGAACATCGGTAGCCCAAGCTTCAAAAGATGGAAATATCGTTTTACAAAACATATAGAAAATATGCATTTTTTCTTCAAGGTCGGTCTCGTCGAAAACTTCACACACGAAATTGAGATTCGGAACGTTTGCTCGAAATTACGAAGCTAGTTGAGCAGAGTTACCGCGAAGTGCAATGTTTGTTTAATGGATCGATCTTTATTATTAATCCACTGCGGTTCTTTTGAGATTGCAGATGTGTCGAGACGTTTTAGAAAGTCGTAATTACGAGGCGCGTATATGCTTAAGAAGATTCAGAAAGAAAAAGACAAGGCATCGAAATTAATTAAAAGATTTACGTTGTACGAATTAGTGAGTAGTCGATTACTTAACAGACATCTTTCTTTTACAAATTGCAAGATCTTACGGACAATGAAATAACCATGGTGCCGCTTGTGTTAAAGATTTTAGATTTAGTAAGAAATCTATCGATTTCGGAATAAGGTTTTATAGTAATGGTAAGTTTTTAGACAATACGAGATAGGAATAAGGGATTTCTATTAGAAACAGTTTACTTACGTCGCTGTTACTTCTGTTCGCCTATGAGTTCGGACTTCCGAGTGTAGATTCGGCAGAATTTCCCCTGCATGCAGCCGACGTTGCCTGGAGAAATTGCTAAAGAAAAAAAAGGAAACGGTTCCTTGCAAGAAGAAAATCTTTTTAACGTAATCCTACTACGATAGAGTTTCAAGTGTCACTCGAGTATTAATAATTCACGTCGTGTTACGTAGTCCAGCTATAGTAAGGAGGATTTTAAAGGATGGTAGAGAGGTAACCGCGTGCGTTGAAATTCATTACGGTGAAGTACGATAGAAGAGAAATACGGAATTTGGAGCCAGGGGCGAAAAGCGTTCGAGAAGCTCCATGCTCAAGCAGTCGAAGACATGACTCTATCCGACATCGCACGTGGGTACACGTTACTGGCAACTGGCAGGTATTCGTTTATGACTGGAATACTGGTATGGCCTTTTAAATCGTTAAGCTTTTGACTATCAGAAGAATCTATATATATATAAATATAAATACATAAATATGTTGCAGCCCTGCAACGCCGAAACAGATTATCGGCCATGATTGGTCGAAGTTGAAAAAAACATTTTAAAATTTTTGTACGATTCCTATCAATTGCAATCTGAACAAAAATTTTTGTTTACTCATTCTTTTGAAAACTAGTCGGTTTAACATCTTCGGACGATGTCAAGTCCTTTGGACTAATTTTAAGAAAGTTATGCGATTTTTAAGAGTTTCCACTTAATATTGTCCCAGACTGTATTAAGAGATCAAATTTCTTTTATACATATACAGGGTGGGGCAGTAACTATTAGCACCTCAGATATCTTTGAAACTATAAGTTTCACAGAAATATTTGCTGA
>CM052194.1:18299670-18380764 GCA_028455805.1 Lasioglossum figueresi
AGTTTCAAAGATATCTGAGGTGCTAATAGTTACTGCCCCACCCTGTATACACTACTGTGCAAAAGAAAGAAGCACCCAGTATAATTACAAGATATAATGACAAATAATATCTTTATTTAGAAACCCTCCGGGCGGGTTGCGCGCAACCACAGGCGGTATATCTGAAAAGGTTGTTATAGCGGACAAAAAACGCGCATGGATCACCTTCGAGCCGGCCGATTATTTACAACCACCGCGCTCCGACAACTTCAACCCCAACAGATGGACAACACGTGCGGCAGATCCACCGAATCGCATTTGACATTCGAACGTTCTAACCGCGAATATCGGATTAGAAAATGGCTGGCCTGTAATGTAAGATCATCTGTTTCGACCTTGCCGAGCCGCACACATAAATACACTTAATATTTCTAAGGATAAGGTTATAAAGTGGCACTGAAGCACGGCGAAGGAGCGGTTTATCACAGTGGAAAGAAAACAAGGGAACGCGCGGTGTCCTTCGGGAACGATTATCGATATTTTATGACGATTAAAAAAGAAGAAAGTGTCTTATAGCTAGATTTTTGTACGTACATCGACAATGTATCCGAGTACAGGAAGATACGCTTTGTTGCTCGTTCTTTTAAAAAAAGAAGAGGAAATGAAACGAAAAGAGAACACGAAAAAATGTTTTATATTCTTTATTTTACAATTATTGAAAGTATGAAGTCTTACAAAATTGCACAAAATTTAAATGAAATGATCCTTGGCATTTTTGTAAGCTGAACATTTTAATAGCTTTCAGTAGGTTTAGTGTTAACCGCGATTTTTTAATCCTTGCGTACATAGCCAACCGGGTACCCATTTACTGCATTTCTCTCAACAATTTGTTAACGTTCCTCTAAAAATATTGCTGTATTAAAATATTACTATATTAAAATATTATTATATTAATTTATAGTCTTGGAATGAGAATTTGTGGGAATATGTTCAATACGAAAGGTTCTAAATGATCTATACCTTTTGGTTAGCTACGTAAGGGTTAAAATTTTATTGGCGGTGAATGGGGATGTTCGTAGCACGTTTCGGTAGCGTGATGGGTTAAGCAATATCCTTGGACGAGTACGCGTAATGGTTATGCTGTACGATGCGAGTGCCTCCACAAAGTGTACCGATTAATCTTTGGTACGCTTCGATGGTGCTGAATGTTTTAAGCTTAAGCTATTTCTCTTCTGACTTTGTTCTCTCCCTTCTTCCTCTTTTCTCAATCTGTCTTTGTTTTTTCTTCTCAATTACCGAATTAATCTCGTTAAGACTGCGTTATTCAAGGGACTAGGATTAAATATTTGCAATGGTGCACTTAAGGACTTTCACAATGATCTATCTGAACAAGTACCGTTTTAGTATAAGGCGCGGCAACCACTCGTCGGACGTTGTATCGCTGCAGTCAACAAGTCTAATCAAACTGATCTATTCTCGTTAACTTTCGCAACCAGTAGTAGCGTTGTTTAGGCTGTGACGGAGAACAAAACAAAAGAAAACAAAAAGAGGAAGAAATGAAAGTGGAAATCCATTCGTCTCTCACGTTTGTGTTCTTCCGTTATTTGTTTACTATATTTTTTGATTGTTTTTGTTCCTGGTTGGCGAGTTGAGTTGTTGACTGAAAAATCGACGAATAAGAAAGAAAAACTAATTGGAGAAAAAAAAGCGAAGAAAATCAAAAGACGAAACAGATGGTAAAATGTTGATCGAATGAAGCGTGGACGATCGAGATCAGTTTGTTGCGTTGCCTGTCAAATATTTTTGGTTTCCTTTTTTTGTTTGTTTGAACTCGCGCTATACCAGCAACAATATCGTCTGGAACCTTTGTTGATGTATAAGGTGTTACTTAAAAGAGAAGAAAAATAATAAATACACACGATTTACGTATCTCTCGGTATGCTTTTCCTCGACGCCACCGTATCACAGGGGAAATCATCCTCGACAGATCCTGTTTTCTGTTCTCCGGATCCTCCCGTCGGAATGTCTGGCCGTCGGGAGTAGACTCGTTTCCAGGATTGCAAGGGTGCGGGATGCGCCTTCTCATTTCTAAACAATGCAAGGACGGGGATTTTCAGTAGTTAAAGGCGCTGGATAAAACATCGATCTAGGCCGCGGTCACCCCCAAATTTTCAATTTTATGTTTACGAGGCGTAATTTGCATTATTCGAAAGTATAAAGCTGCGCGTAAATGCAAATTACACCTGGTAAATGTAAAAATAGGATTTTTATCCAGCGCTTTCGACTGCTAGAAAAGCCCATCTTTGCGTTACCGAGAAATGAAAAGAAAAAACGAGTCTACCCCCTCTTCAAAGCTTCTTTCAGCGTCACGCATCGATGTTACCCTCCCTATCCGAGCGTCGAACTCACCGACGAAGTCTTCACCGCGCAGCCGTCGGCGAGATACGTTCGATAAAAGGCGTGAACGGTGAAGACCTCGGCGTTGTGCGTCGAACACGACCTTTCAAATGAATTTAGAACGTCCTCAGATCTTCGTCCCTGACTGTTTGATTGTTTGTTCGAACGCATTCCCGGAAACGATCGCTCACATGATTTTCCGATCCTGTTTCAGTGAGACGCCGGCTGTTTTGCGACCAACTGCCCCGCGAATTGTGGCGGCGCTGCAAGGACGAGCTTCTTTGTCTGAAGTGCGCGAAGAAGTACAGCGACTGGAGGAGCTTGCGGAAGCACATGAATTTTTTCTGTCAAATGGAGCCACTCTATCCTTGCCCGTTTTGCACGCACAGAGCCAGGATACCGACGTTGCTGAGATACCACGTGGCACGTGAGCACACGGCTCCCGTCACTGTCGAGGAAATATTCTGATCTTCGTCGGCCACCTCGCTTCCGGTGCACGAATAATATCGCTTGTTAAATCTACTGCGTTGGCAAGAAAGTAATGTCGGTATTTTAAGGTGAAATAAATAACTGAATTTCTTTATTCGAGCGACGAGCTTTAATCAATAAAATATTTTCTTATCTATTCTTTTCGGCGAAAGATCATTGAACAAAAGAGAAAATATCTCATTCATTAAAGTTTATTACTTGAATAAAAAGATTGGGCTCTATTTCACCTTAAAATACCGAAATTACTTTCTTGCCAACCCAATGTATCCCGCGTCGGCGGAATGACGAAATGATCGTCTAGGCTCTAGGGGTGTGCGAGATTCCCGAAAATGTTCGGGTTTCAAGAGTATGTGTTGGATCCCGAGATGATTCGGGATTCCCGAGGGTGTGCTGGATCCCGAGATGATTCGGGATTCCCGAAAATATACGGGATCCCGCGAAGATTCGGGATCCCAAACATGTTCGGGAATCCTGAACATTTTCGGGATTCCGTCCCGATCTCGAGAAAAATTCCCGTTCCGAGCGGGATCTCGCACACCTCTGCTAGGCTCCCTTCAGCAACGATCCTGTCACGAGCGGACCAAATCGATGTGGGTTGTTTCACTTAGTTAGTACGTTGTAGTTGCCGGCAGTACCAGTCGCAATAAATATTTAGAATCTTCTGTACTTCCCACGGCTACGACATTTTGTAAATTGTGTCCGGACGTCCCGACCTATATACGAATACACGTAAGATCTAACAATTCTGTATCAGGAAGGTGCGGCGGATCGTTAGGTTTAGTCGTCGCCACCTAACCCCAACATTCGCATTTCTTCTTTGCGATAATAAAGTATAACCACTTAGACTAGTATCAGTTGTCTTTTGAATTTATTCTCGTTCGACCAATCGAATCAGCGTGATCACTTCACCCCAGCTTTGCGCTCTGCTTCTCCACCTATTCCTTATTATGTCTCCAACATCTCGGATCAGTCTACAGTTTACTGGTCTCCGAGTGTTCTCATTTAAAATACGATGGATTAAGCTTCTCTAACAACATTGTACCGTTCCTTTCAGATCCATCCGCCGGATGTGTACGCGGAGCGAATCGTATCTTCTTCTAATTTGTACACTTTTGATTTTTAGGGCCAGACTTGGGTTATCTGTTGGACGACACGCCGGACCATTCCGGCAAGCCGATCTTTATCTGTCCACGGTGCGGCAAGGGCTACACCTGGAAGGCCAGCCTGCAACGTCACCTGAGCACAGGCTGCGGACTGCCGCCGATGTTCTACTGCAGAATCTGCGAGTACAGGACCAGCAGGAAAGACATTCTGTTCAGGCACATGAGACACGTGCACTCGCAGTTCCCAGTTTAGCGATCTCGCCGATCCCGCAACGGATCGTTAGAGACTTGTTGAAGCTCCGGGGAAACTACAGAGAGAACAGTGGCACTGAACTATTTCGTCGACGAGTAGAACCCTCAACCCATTGCCGTATCTTTAACTAATCAGACTCGTCACGAAGATTCGAACAAAGTCTAACAAGTATGAATGTTACGCGTTTCTTTCTAGATGAAATAAAATTTAATTTGAAATCAATGTTTGAGACGTTTTCATCGCTGCGAAGAAAATGGTACGACAACGGGTTGAGTGATCAGCACGCATTGCGTATCTTTCTCGTTCAACCCTTTAGTGTACCTTGTCACATCGGTGCTCGGCCTTATTTCCATTGTGCGTTTAAATTCGCGTCTCTGTTGTTCACGATTCAATAAAATGTTGTTCCAAGGACATGATCACGGTATAATCAAAATCCAATTGAACTCCCGTCGACACGTAGATTTCGTTCCAGCCGAACGATGATGTCCTCCCCGATCCGCGAACTCCGCTTCATCCGTTCTTCTCTCGATCTGTTCCAGGTCCGTGGAATGTGCGGAATTACGCGGAGGGATACAGCAACCCTGTCGACGTCGACGGACTCTCTCTTCATCCGGAACACCTCGACAAGTTTCGTGTCGCTGGACAAACAATGCCCGGCTACTCGATCGTGCACAAACGCCACATGTGCGGCTTCTGCAAGAAGGTATTCCCCCTGAAGAATCTGCTCAGGAAACATATGCGGCTCGGATGCAGAATGAACCCGAGGAGCTCGCACTTCGCCTGCTCGTTCTGCCCGTACAAGAGCACTTACAAGGCAAACGTCGAGAGACACGTGAGGAACGTTCACGAGACCGGCGTGCTGAAATTTTGCTGCGACCTCTGCAACTTCCGCAGCAACTACTCGTTCTGCGTGCGCAGGCACATGAAGACGTTCCACTGCGCCCCCGAACCCGACAAGGCTAAACAGTAGAATACTCGTTGTCGGTATCATACTTAGGAGTCCTTGTCGAGTGGCTCTAAGAGAAACCACCCTTTCAGCGTCCTGGATCTTCCACCTCCAGAAATTCCCCGCCTTCAGGATCCTTTCCGTTCTGCTACTAAATAACGTAAAGGCTAAGATAACCATCCTCTCAGTTTTCCGTGCGGACAGAAATGTTTCTAACGATAGAAATCTTAAACGAACGTCACGTAGATGCTTAGGATGTAAATTGTTCGTTACCACAACATTGCTCAAAATGATTCGATTAGAAGGAGAATTTATTTTATATTCACAGTCAATTTCATCTCTTACTCGTATTTATGTTCGCGACCTGAAGCAATCTTGGATCGCTTTAAAAAGGGCAGAATAATGTAATTGTTCAAAATTGTTATGAATCAATTTTTAATTCAATGGCTTCCTTGGAATCGAACAATTTTTGTTTAAAATGTTTCTTCCTGGTTCGAAGAAATGGTTTTCTTTTCTGTGAAGAATTGTTCATACCCATCGACGAAGTTTGTTCGATTTAATTATATTGATTTTTCGATAACGTTTTATACCTCTTCATAAAGTAAAGTTTTCTATCAAGAATCAATTGAACGATTCAGAACTTTACCTTAACCGCGCGTGATTATCGAAAGACCAATCGAATTCAATCGAATAAACTTTATCTTTGTGTACGAGTACTGTAGCGAGAATAATGGATCGTCGGGTATTTAGAATACCCCGGATTTTGTAGGTATCTTGTATCGGGTGTCCCAGATATTCGAACGGTAGAGACACGTGTTGTACATACATACATAATAAGGCGTATTTAAAATTTTTCATTTTCAGGATACCGTATAGTATTTGGGTACTCGGATGTTTTCAGGTAGCCGAGATGGAATCGAAAGCCACAGCATTAAAAGAGAACGAATAAATTATTGTAATACTCCACAGAGATTGTACATGTAACCTAGAATTATCAGTCACCGAAAAGCGTATACCTAACTCGTGTCGTCAACAGAATTTCGTGATTCCGTGTAGGATTTCAGTATTATTCCCCATGAGTATTGTTTTCCTGGTTTTATAGACGCTCTAACTGGGACGAACGAAAATTCATTTGCTCCGTCTTCCGTTTAAATCGACGTAACGAAGCGAGGTGAACCGATTGCGTAGAACAAACACTGTTCGTGTATTTTGCAGGGGTGGGTAGGTACCTGGAAATTTCGGATTTCCAGCCTTTATGCTACTGCGACTCCCCGAAAAAGATTTTCCTTCCGCGCCTCTCTACCTTTTATATCTTCAACAGATACAATTAGACTGTGGATCTTTATGCATTTATAGCAAAATTGAGTAGACGAAATTGAAAATTATTTGATAATTTGACAAATTGGAGACGTCCATAGATGATTTCTCCTCTATTAAAATCATTACGGGAAGAAATGACATCCAATTTAGTTTCTGTTTCTTGCAATCGATGTAGAAAATTTGTATTTTGCATAAAGATCCACAGTCTCGATATAATAATATGGACACGTTTTAAAAACTGTTATGTCTTATTTATTTGTAGATATTATGGTGTAATATCTAACTAATTCTTTATTACAAAATGTTGGTGCCTCCCAGGTTGGAAACCGCTGGAGTAGTGGTCGGAACCCGAAAATTCTGATTGTTCGGAGAACGTGATAGATTTTCGGGTCCCGACTCGAGAGTACCCGCCCACCCCTAGTATTTTGTAAGAGCTGCTTAACGTGGCACGGACGGCCCTGTAGAACGCCGTGTTATCGTTCTCGGGTTCTTTGTAATTCGTTCGAGAACGTAATAAAAAGATTCGATACAATCCATTAGGGTACTGCGATCGTGTTTCCGTGAACTAACGTGTCCAAGATCTTTCCAGGGTAGGCGAACAATGCGGCGAACGCGTCAGCAAAGAAAAGGTAACTGAGCGATCAGATCCGGGGGAAGCAATTTTGTGTATTTGTGTCATACGACTTACATATGTGTCCAACAGAAAATACGTGAACCGTGTTCGTCGCGATTCCGGCGCCTATTAACCAGCTCGTTGTTGTTGTTTCAGCGTTGTTATGGCCTTACAAGACCATCTACGTACTCGATCCGACGAGCAGAAACATTCGAAGGAACGAGCAACATCAACAACATGATCAACAACGGGGATCGACCGATGCTCGGGACAGAAGTTTCGTTTGCGCCGACTGCGGCAAGGCTTACGCGGTTCATAGATCACTATGGCGGCACCGGAAGTTTGAGTGCGTGAACGCCAAGCCGAAATTAGCGTGCGAGGCGTGCCCCTATCAAAGCCCGCACAAATGGTGCATAGAGAATCATAAAAGGAGGCACCATAGCAATGTTCAAAATTGATGAATTCTTTACGGACGATTGCTCGTGGACCAATCAGGAGATATTCTTGCTTAGGGTGTTCATACGATCGACTCGTCAAGATTCTAATATGTTTATTTTCTATATGTATGTCGAGTGCGTGAGTGCAACATGGTTTTCTATCCTTTCGATTTGTAGGCTACACAGAGCTGTGCTTTGTTTAATGAACATTTCTAATATGGTCTGTGCTAGGTCTACGTTGTACTTAGTTTTATAAGTGTCAGATTGTATAGAATTAAACTATACAAGAGTTTTTAATCCTCCCATGCAGAAGAATGCCCCCTCGAATTTTAGTGAAAGTACTTTTAAGAAAAACTGTACAGGAATTCGATTTCCGCAGCGATAAACAATGTCCAGCGAGAGAAGCATATTCATTCAAGTATTCTCATTTGCTGAAGCAACACGCAGAGACGTGGGAACTCGCTTGAAAATAATATTCGGGCCAGCGTTCGAGACGCACAGCGACTCGGAGAAATATTCGGACACTTTTCAAAAAGACAATTACTTTTTTCAGATTTTTTATCAGTTTACTAGCTGATGTGAAAATGTGTCTTTTTATTCCAATTAGTCAGAGTCGCGGAGAAAATGTAAAAGGTTACTTTCCACTTGTATCTGGGCCTGCATTGAACATTTACAAACTGCGTTTGGTAAATACGTGTCAGTTGTGAAAATGTACACGATTAATACAGATCTATGAAACGGACTTTATAAATTTTCAATATAGGCCCACAGAAAAAGCTTTTAGTATTTTCCCTGCAGTTCGGACCGATAGAAATTTTTCCGAAATTTCTTTTTCTCTTCACGCAGTGAACTGATCTAGCTTTTCAATGAAAATCCAAGTCCTACGGTACAATCTCCAAATGGTTATCGTGCTTTTAATAGTGTCCGAATATTATTCCGAGTCACTGTAGTTCCAAGCTGACTCGGGAGCCTGTGATAAACGAGCCAGTTTCTGTTACTGAACTGCAGAATTTCATACTAACTTTTTATTTAAAATAAGATTACTCTACGTCGTTGATTATTAATTCAAACAAATGATCGAAAGGTCTCACTCCCGATAAGTATAATATTCCCACTTGCGGACCGACTGTCACTATTCCCGATGAATGTATAATATTTCTGTCGAAATAAAACGTATTTGTAGCGATAGTACAGTATCTCGTATAAGTATTATAAACACGATGACCTTGAGCTGACCTTGAAGATAGTCAAGGTCATCTTGATATCTCCGAAGCAATGTGATATACAAAAAAATCGGAATTGCACTGGTTCAATGTGCCCCTTAAAATGCTACAAAAATTCATTGAAATGTTTTTTACTACAATCAAATAGATGCCGAGTTATGTTAGATAAGTAGCCTCCACACTGATTCACCCTGTACATTAAAAAATAGTGGCCTTCGATCCTTCGATCCAAGAAACGCGTCGACCTTGAAAAGAAAATACAGCTTTCTGTCTCTAATTGAAAAAGATTAGAGCCATCGCTCTCGCCGATTCAAGGAGAGCCCTCCACACTTTTCTCATCTCGTTTCCTCCGCTCGTCTCGCTTCTCTCTAACTTGGTCCCTCTGTTTTCAGCTTACCGGAAGATGTACATGGGCGACCAGGTTCTTGGCTACACGTGTACAAAGTGCAGCAAGTTCTACAAGATGTGGAGCAACTATCTGAAGCACAAGTGCGAACCGCCGGAGTTCAAGTGTCCGCTTTGCCCGTTCGCCGCGTTCAAGGCATTCATCCTGCAGGCGCACCAGGCTGAGCAACACTTCAAGGTCGCCTCATCGAACACGTGAACCCGGACATCACGGGAGCTCGCCATCCAATTGCCTTAACCCGCGTCGATAGTGTCGTGCCTATTCTACACTCGGCTCGGGATGTCCCTCGAAGTATGACGAAGACAGTGCGACCGACGGGGAAACGCGGCGAAAACGCGCGGTGAAAAACGGTGGAGTTCTTTTACGATGGGGTGTGTCCGTAACCTCACCTTCTGCCCAGACATCCAAGTTGGGATTCAGCCTATTCGCCGTTGGACAATAATTTGTATCTAATCAGACTCTAAAGGCTTTCGCAGCCGAGCGTCCTATAGCTTTATACGGCCTGATAAAGCGGAGTGGATGGTTTTAGACCCTGGACTTCTCAACCGCTGGTATTATTGGTAGCTGAAGAGTAGTCTCCTCCAACTTCCGTAGTCGCAATGTTTAGGCTTCGACGGTACTCGCTACGCAAGTAATATCAGTGTCGTTAGATCAAGACTTGTCTCCCACTCTGCCCTTCCCCTTCTACGACGTTATTCTCTCATTTCCGCCACGGCCAGAGAGAGAGAGAGGGACACTGTATTCCCCTCAATTCCCATGGTCGGACGACACTGCGTAGCAGGCCTGACCGCTCAGCCAATGATTGGCTAAGTGACTTCTTCTCAGCTGCCAATAGCACTTATTAATGATGCTTCTCACAGAGAAGTTAACAAGGGTGTTTCGCAAAATGTCAACTCTCTGAAAGTGCGACGAGGAAACGTAGGGGAACGAGGTAAGCAGCTTGCTCCATTGCAGGAGTGCAATCCACCAACCTCCCTTTTATGCCACACGCGTCTTGTCTCAATTGCTGAAGGTTGGGAAGCCTAGCCACCATCTTTCCACAACCTAATTGGTCTACTTCCTAATTGGTTTTATTTATACCATTTCGCTTTGTGTTTCATTGGCCACCTTCGCTTTTCCACGACCCCGCCTACCGACTCCCTTCTAAAACCATCTGCTCGAATTCGTCAGATGATACCGAGCATTAGGATCCTCTGCAATCGTGTACAACGGAACATGATCCGAGATAGAAGATGCCGCTCCTGTTCTACCTGTGCAAGAAATCTTTTCACAGCTTTGCACCTGAAAAATTCAATATCTTCGTCGACGGTACTTACGGTACTCGTGTCTCGTGGAAGGCTTAGAGGACTAAGGTTCCTCTTCAGGGAGTCCTCTTTCTCATCGTCTCTAGTGCTCGGTATAACCTATAAAGTCATCATTGTTAATGGTTTCAGGCGCAAGCTGTGTTCTTCTACCGAAAAGTTGTATCGGTAGTTGGAACGACTGTTCCCAGAACATTGCTTTGCTTCTGGCGTTATTATCAGTCACGACTGCAATCTGTATCTCATATAAATGTTTGTTTGGTACGATTAACGCCTTATGAATGTTAGATAGAGGAGGTGAGAAATTCGAGACGATACGACTCGCGAGCTAGTGAACGTTTCGACCGTTAAGTTAGAGTGATACATCCATAGTATGTAGTTCGAGGTTCGGGACGAAGCTGACGTCGGTGTTTAGCACCGGTATAAACGATCCAGTACCTAAACATTTGTATTTGAAATTTTCTCATCCCATACCAATTTCTATGTTCGATCACCTAACATTTTACTCTTTCGTTCAGCGAACCTCGAACATAACGTAGATCCTGTAGAACACAAATGTTTCTCGACTGATTAATTAGCGATAATCATCACCTATAATTAGACACTTGTGACGCCATAGGTCTCGATTACGTTCTTTAACGCTTTTCTTTTCATCGTATTCGCACAATTCTCATACCGGTTTCAATACAGGTTGCGGTTATGCTACATTTCGATTCTATTTCTATGGATCAAAGGAATAGAGAATGTTGCTCCTATTTGTTTGAAAGAAAATGGAAAGTATATTTGTCTTTACCGATTATGAGATCAATAACCGCAGCCTGCTAACGATTACTTTGACGAAAGCGACCGGTCAAATTGTGACCGGACGACTTCTGTCGAATCAGAAGATCAGTTCATAGGAACGTACGACTGATTTCACCGCTTAGACTTAAGAAGGGACGAACGGAGGAAGGCGTCGTCGAAACTTATCACGTAACCCCTAGTATTCTGGTAAAATGCATGTATTTTCGTAATGCCAAAAATAAAGGAAACAGTGCAAAAGTAATTTGCAAAACGAAACAGTGCCTGTTATTTCTGGGCGCGAGTGTCGTGGATCGTTCGACGATCCATCTCGAACAAAATGGAAGGACAGAAAACTGTAAATACATGTTTTTGTTCCAAGGTGCAGATTCTCGACGACGTTATTAATAACGAAGAATCAATTTCACCTGTTTCAGAAGAGATGTATTCGACGCCTCACGTGACACAAGTGGACAGGTTGTTCCGCCATTTGCGGGACAAAACCCGAGCTAATTAGTGCGAAATTTCGTAGAATGGATTCGTTTCTTATTATACTGTTTCAGTGGATCTATGACGATTCACAGGGACATCGTTCGACAATTTCATAAATCGTGATTCCCTGTGAATTTGACTCGAGGATGCGACGCGCGAGGATTGCGAAAGAAAAGAGAGCAAATAGTATGCTTTGCCGATGCTTTTGTGGGGGCGAGAGCTTCTTGTTCGTGATTAGCGCGATTACGACAGGGAGCATCGTACTTAAAGCCGCCTATCTTCCTCAAATTACAGGTTTCCACGTGTGCTGCGAGTGCAAGAAAACGTACAGGTCGAGGATGGCGCTAAACCGTCACGTGCGTGAGGAGTGCGGCCGGGTCTTGTACACGTGCCCATTCTGCCACAGTGTCATGCCCATGAAGTTCAACCTGCTTAACCATCTGAAGAAGGAGCACGGCTGCGTCGCGAAGATCTAACTCGACTAGGGATATCGCCGCTTGCCAATCTCGTTCCTCCGTCAGAAAATTCTACCTGCATGTACGACATGTGAAAAAATCCTGGAGGAATTTGCTAGGACAGATGAGAGATCAGACTTTATTTTTTCAATGCTTGTCCTGAAGCCCCTGGCCATACCGTATGTACGACAGGCACGTGTTAACGAGGTATCAGCGTCAATAAAATGAAAATCGATGAACGTTACCAGTGCTAACCAATGGTGTGTCTTCCTCTCGTCTCTAATTAAGCGTTCCGGAGACGGCGAATGGAATTACCGGTCGTTACTAACGAGTGCATGAACAGATTCGACTGTTATCAAACGTTAACTATCGAATTAGAAGACCGAGAACGAGAATGATCGTTCGACGGTGAACTATCGATGGATCCCCTCGTTGTATCTCCTTTTCCGCAGTCTATTCCATTCTGGGACACGTTGGTCGATGGTTCTGTATGTACACGTTGTGTCTAATCCTACGGTACACGTCGTCGAGGTGCAATGTCGAAGTCGAGCGATACTCTCCTTCGATCATGTTCTTTAACACCGTGCAACTTGTTTTGTCGAGGTGCCGCTAACCAAACGTCCATGTATCATATCGAACTGCCAGGTATCAGTGAAGACGAAGAAGCAACGTCGATCTTTATTAACCGATTTCTGTGATTTCTTTTTTCAGGTTTTCTGACTGGAGGTCAGTGGCACACGTGCAACGCCTGCGGGAACGTGTACGTGTATTACAGTTCGTTGACCAGACACCTACGAGAAGAATGCGGCCAGCCGCCGAAATATCAATGTCCGTACTGTCCGAAGAAGACGAAGTTGCGGTGCAACTTGTTGAAACACATGCGAAAAAAACACGGCTGAGCCGAAGCTGTTCTCAGCCGATCGAACACGAGAGGAAGCCAGTGTGGACCGACTTTAACGACGAGTCTCGCGAAGAATACTGATTAAACTGCATTATCGTTGTCGCATCGATAACACGGAGACTATCGGTGTCGACTTCCGAAAGGGTTTCTCCTGAAACGGAGATGTAAACCCTGGTGTCTGTTTTCCCTTCCAAGTCAGACTTTTCTGTGTAAAATAGTGTACATTTCTCTTTTTTTTCTCCGCAAGCATGCCCATATACCGTCTTTGTAAATAAAACCACTAAGAAGCTACTGATCTGTCCTGAGTCGCCGGTCTAATACGTGGAGTTGGTCCGAAACAGTTCTTCGCGGCTCTTTTCCCCGAAGAAATAACGGAGGCCGGGCAACACCTTCCTATCGCGAGCATTGCGGGACGATGGATCGCGTTCGAACTGGGAATCGACGCGGAACATTGCGGATGTCACGTGAAAATCAAAGAAGTCGATTCATTGCATACTAGACGATTGCATAAGTTTTATAATGTCGTTCTGTATAAGAATACAGATTTATTAATCAATTACATAGTCACCGTTCTTTTCTAATTGTAGAAACCGCGGCATGTTTACACAGCTCGGTGACAGTGGCAGCTCGATCTTCTTGCCCTCCAGTGGAAGAGGCAGGCGAACTGACTTAGAACGGTCACCTCCGTCGCGCTTAGATTCAGACTTCACTGTATTTTCAGCTTTAGGAAGTTTCTGTGCTTCTAGTTCTATACTTCAGCATTAGTCAAAGACATTTAGTCTTTGGAGCCTACAGTGTCCAAATTGAATCATTTATTAACGCGAAGAGACATGTCGTCCTAAAAGTTGTAAAAAGATGCGACTGTTCTGAGCAATCAGGAATGTCGCTTTGAGAAAATTCGAGATTAAACCTCGTTTTAATTAAGCCTGGTAATTTCTGGATCGATCAATAAAGTTCTCGGCGATCCCCAATGTTCCGCGGTACTCGATCTTCTCGAGCACCGATCTTGCACTCGAAACATACACATAGAACGCGGAGTTTTGGTTTAGCGATAAGGTAAAGGTTGAGACTACACACAGTGCACCGGAACAAGAGAGTAACACCCGCCTATGACGGTCCCCGATCCCTAAAACTGACAGTTCGAACGTATTTCTTTTTCAGAATGGAACACCTGTTTGGCCTGCTCGAAGTCGTACAAATGGCGGAAGTCCTTGCACCGGCATGTCAGGGAGAGCCCGGAATGTTGGCCGATCCTGTTAACGTCCGGCAACGACGAGTTCATCCGACAGATTCACTACAAAATGCTCTACAACGTGAACAATTGATCCGCGCGACGTGTCTTGTTATTTAGGATATCTTTTTTATAGAAATAAATGTTATTCTATTCTGATACAAAGAGACTATATAATGTATTGTTCGACGAAAGTGGGGTTGCGCAGAAGTTTCTCGAGATAACTATAACACGTCGAATCCCTTTTTGCAGGCTGTTCTGTCGCCAAATGCGTAATTGCCCCCGAATTCACTTTGATCCGAACCGCGTAGGGTTGGTTCGCTCATTGTGTTCCATCTCGAGTGAGTATGGTGTTCGAGACTCGATCGATCGATCGAGGATCAAACAGTTATCTAATCGCACTTTCTCTCTCGCTACGCAAATATAGAAACACGTCGCTCTGTGCCTTCGTGCATCTTTCACGTTTTTCTTTCTTCTTCCCGGTCATCTCTCCCGTTTTCTAAAGATAAGTCGCTCGCGCCCGCTGTTTCTCGTTTCCGTCGATCACTGGGAACGCCCGTCGCTGACCGTACGATTTTTCGCAGATCTCCGGCTGCTTCATTTGGCCAGGACATCAGGCAAACCTCGGAGAATGTACCCGTGCGCCAAGTGCCAGAAGATCTACTCGAACGCGTCCTCCCTCTACCGTCATCTGAAGCTCGAGTGCGGAATGCTGCCGCAGTTCCATTGTCCGTACTGTCGCTTCAGCTCGAAAAGGAAGTTCAATCTGGACTCGCACGTCGCCCACAAGCACCGCAAGCTCCTCCAATGTTACATAAACAAATAGAAACGCGCCGCGACATCCTGTCGCCGCCCGAAACGAAATACTCACGTGAATAGTCGTCGCGAAATTGTCTCCGACAGGCTAGGATGAAGAATGATAACGACCCGTTACGATCGATAAAACTGTGAAAAGTGATCTCAATGACTTAGCGAGGACCCAAGGTGACGTTACGTGTCACGGGACAGTATTGCAACTCACGGAGACACGTTCATCGTTAAAGTAATTCGCTATATCGTTAAGAAGGACATTTTCGAAATCGCGATCGGTAGGATACTCGATGTCGATTACCTAAACGCGTTTTGCGATTTACACTGCGTTCGTCATAGATGCGGATCAAGTTTGACCAATGGAGCACAACTGCCACGAAAATCGCGCAACCAGTGGCGCCATATCAGCGAAATTGAAAGAGTTACCCTCTCTCTGTCAGCACCGGATTGGTCACGTAACAGAGACGTGGCCCGAGTGGGGAGACAAATATTAATCGTGCATGTGTCGTAATGTGAAGTGACCAATCCGGTAAGGACAGAGAGAGAGAAAGAGAGAGAGAGAGAGAGAGAGAGATAGAGAGAGAGAGAGAGAGAAAGAGAGAGAGAAATTCTGGCGACAGTTGTGATTAGACATGCCATAGTACGTACAATTCCCCCTCTACCATCAGATTCCCCTTTTCTTTAATCCAGCAACGTAGTGGGGATAACGTGACATCACGGGTCCTATTGTATAGATAGTCGCTAGTGGAGAATCGAGCCACGTTTAATGGTAGAGGGGGAAACATTTTCAGGGGAATACGAGCCCGTCTAGCGAGACTGTGTTCTCTCCGTAACTGTCGCGACGGTTTTAAAATAGTTACTACATTTTTTGTAGTATACTCGATACACAAAATTTGAACAGTTACGGTAGAGATCTTTCCGACAGTCGCGGAGTGAATACCGTGCCTATTTCTGCTAGACTGAACGAGTATTTTCATTGTTAGCGAACAACGAATATATAGTGTGTAAACTGGCGATCTAAATGATTATTCGTTTAATTGTTTTTTTCATATTAACGGGTTTTCCTGATTTGAAGCAAAATCAGGAAAACGGTTCTGGAGAAACTGCGGCGGAACGGACAAGCATTTGAATCGCCCGTATACAAGGACGGATGTAATCATGTACGATGAGAATAAATGACGCATGATTTGTATCGTAATCACTAATCATACACTAATCGTTCGTTTATTCTGCAGGCGAGCGATCCCGTGATCGTGGATCGAGATAGTTCGGAAAACGTGATTTTCCGAGGCACAGATTAAATCGGACGTTTTTGTTTCAGGATGTCGTACGTCGCGGCCATTGTCGAAGGGTTACGTGCGTGTTGAGTGATAGTTACGAGATGCCCCTCTTTAGAATATCACGTTTGGCGCGTGTGTCTGCGAAGAATCAGTAACCACTTCAGTCTCGTTTTTGCCAAAGAGAATTTACCGAAAGAATTATATAGTCTGTAATATGGAATCGTCTCCGCGAGCATTTCTACCGTTTCTACATTTATAGAATTGATATATACTAACTCGGCTCTCGAGAACGAGAAAAGAACATTTTTTTGAAATCCCACCGTTGTTAAATCGGGTCTACCTGCGAGCTGTACAAACAAAAACATTGACATAAATATAAAAGAAACACTTGTGTATAATATACAGTCGAACTGCTACGATTTTTCTCTGGCACTTGTACATTCATTCATCTCTCTGAATGTCTACGAGAGCAAGCTCATCCTACGACATCATCACCGAAAGCATCCTGTTTGGTTACTTTGTTTGGAGGGTTGGAAATTGGCATCTTTTTTTCATCATTTACGACCGGTGTACCGGGGAAGATGAAAAGACCGTAATCACAGTTTCTTTTATTTAGCATACTTTCTTCGCGCACACGTCTTTCCATCTTTTCCGGTCAGCCGGAGAACCTCACGCCTCTTCACGTAAAACCACGGCAAAATTTTACCCTGGGCGCACCTATCTCTCGGAGCTATTGGCTGATACGTTATGTGTTGGGTTGGTTACGGGTTTAATCACACTGATATCTCTCTCGCCAGCCGCGTAACAACCATGCAACCGTGCATCGATCGGAGTTACACCCTATCCCACGTCTGGACAATTTCTGCTCAAAGAATCCATGAAATAGAATCAGCTGCTTCCATGGTAGCTGATTCCCATGATGGTCTCCCTGAGCACCAATCGCCGAGGCGAGCCCTATCCTATGCCCTTCCCACCCCCATGTGTACCCGGATACGGCGTGTCCCACAATTTTTACGTTCTCCCCGTTCTCTCTTTAGTTTCGTTTTAATTAAATAACCTGTTGCCTCGCTCTCGCGTCTCGCTTGGCGCCGGGACCTGTTACAGGGATGGTCGCGTTGCTCTCGTTGTTGCGGTCCGATTACAAGCAACACCAGACGGCGAAGAAGGGCAGCCGATCGACGACGTCAGTGGCCGGGACGAGGGGCAACGTGGTCGTGGCCGGTAGACGGGTCAGCAGCAACGCGGGCGACAGCAACAGCTACGACAGCGGCACCGACAACAACAACCCCCGCACCGGTTCCACCCGTGAGGTCGTATTTCCTGATTCGTTCGAGGTTTTACCACAACCTCGAGACCTCAGCGTCGTCTATATGGGCGTGCCGCACGAGCAACAACGGAAGTTCAGATGTCGTTTCTGCGGGAAAGGCTACCGATGGAAAAGCACGATGCGCCGCCACGAAATGGTCGAGTGCGGCGGCAAGCCTCCCGCCTTCCAGTGCCCCGAGTGCCCCTACAAGGCCAGGCAAAGAGGCAATCTCACCGTCCATTACAAACGACACCATCAGAAGATCGGCTACGACGAAGGCGCCTAAATACATATCCTTTCAACACGTCTTCCAACGTTGGCACGATCGTCCTGGAAATACACGCGATAAGTCTCACGAACTATTTTCTCACTCTTTCGAATCCGATCCGTGCTGCTTGGGATCGCCGTCACTTTCAAACACGTCGAAGACGATGGTTTTTGAATTGTCGGTATAAACTAATTTTACGTAGGACTTTGAACGTAACGTTACAGAAATTATTTGACTTTCCACCGATACGTCTTTAGAGCCACATGACTAGACAGCGGATCTTTATGCACTTAAAATGTGTATAGGTGTAATTTGAAACAGTGTAAGTATTAGAAGAACTTGAAGATACAGTTATATCATTTTCAACCTATTAAAAATATTAAGATAGAAAATAAGTTTCTGTTTTTTACTCGAGTTTCTGCAATTCGGTAGAACATGTCTGTCTCGCATAAAGATCCGCTGTTTACACAGGACTTTTAGTTGGTTTTTATCTGAAGCGTGGCAAGGGGTTGAGGGGTGTTGTGATTTCCGAATTATTCAACTGTGTGGAGCATATTATTTTTTGAAACGAATACGTCTATCCTTACTCTCGCGAAATACTTGGTTAAATGTTTTCATGAAATGTTCATACAAAGATGGCCAACGTCGTTTTAATTGAAAAGATTCGAGTTGTTGGATTTACATAGCTCGCATATGCAACTAAAAATAAATTGTGATGGCTTCTCCTTTATTTTATTCTCTTCTTGGAAGTTTGAATACGAAGACAGATGTTTGAACGGTGTTTTACATAGAAAACTGTTTTACTTTTCAACTGAAAGTTAAATTGTTGAAATTGAAACGTTTCCCGTCCCACGCAGCGCGGAGGGTCTTGCATTCTCGAATCATAGGAACGTACTATTAATCGGGATCGATCGTTGTACATAACAAATAGGTCTAGAAGTTGAAAAGTGTTCAAAAGAAGTTTCTCGTTCGGATGCCTTTTAGCGAGTTTAGAAACGTAAGTTGTTCCACGTAATCACGAACTTTTGTAAGGATAACTATGGTTAGGTTGATTTCCGTTTTCTCGAGTTTATTACCTCAATTGTAAGAATTTCATATCGTGGTATTTCGGTTTCTACGTGTACATATCCTGAATCTGATTACTTTTACTTAAGTATTCTATTCTCTTTGCTTTTGTATTCCGTAGGGGAGTTGTTTTGTTAGGTAAGCGCGATAATATTTTATCTATCACATTTCGAATGGACTTTATTGTATTGTATTCGCGTTCTTTCGAACAGCTCAATTTCTATGACGATCGTACCACGAACACGTAAACAAACATTCCAACGAAGCACGAATGATCGCACTATTTATTCGAGTCTCAGGATTATTATCGACTTAACCGCAAGTGCAAAGGAACAAATTTAAACGTATAGATAGTCCATCGGAAGATGCCAGTGAGAAACTTGTTTGTACAGACGGTACATGGTGGACGTCAAACGTGCCCCGCTGTCGAAATCACTGCCATCTTCTTACGGACGATCGGTACATTGCAGATGGGAGCATCCTCGCTCTTCCCTTGTCGTTATTTAATGTCGCAAACAAAATTGACGATCGTGTTACCATTTCTGCAAACTTTTTTACCGTAGAGTTTACCTATATTTTCTAGTACTTTTATATCGTAGGTATTTTTTTATCTGTTAGATGTTACGCCATTTTCTATCTTGACACGCCACAAGCTGCACACGACGTAGAGAACTGAGAAGGTAGTTACGAAATTACCGATCATTCCGAGCGCAATCATTGGATCGCGGACGTTTATGCGTTTGTCACACAATAAATACGCTGCGGATTTTATGCATTTATAAAATTGAGTAAATTTAAGGTTTTTTCGACATATAAAGATACTGTAAAAAAAGATTTTCTGGGAGAATTTTCAGATTTTTTTATTACATGGAATTCCAAAATAATAGAGTTGTATAACATGGAGTTGGATGATTCACGTAATACAAAAATTCGGAAAATCAAGCTGCCCAATGTTCCCTAAAAAACTCTTTTTCTTCCAGTATGTTTATATGGGAAGAAAACATCGTCGTATTATTTTCAACTGGTTAAAATCGTTGAAGAAAGAAGAAACTGTTTAAATTTTGTATTCTGCATAAAGATCCGAAGTTTTGTCCAATTATTGTTGCGAATTTGCATAAATCGTCCGCGGTTTGATAACAATGATAAGGGTAATGAAAAAGTGCCTTGTTCTGGGAAGAGAACGCGTAAATAAATCTAAGATGTATATCGCTGGTGATTTTTATGGAATAATCTCCAGAGTATCGGTTACCTGAGAGCACCTTATAGACTTACTGAATAGACAATAATAATTATACGATCTTCCAACCGTTATAATCAACAAAGATCGGATTGGCCATCTATTCTTTGTACGTTCACACGGCTGGTCCACACACGATTTCTATTTCGATATTTGCATTTAACAAGAAGACATTCGATTATCCTTCTGTAATTCTCGCGACACTCAACACAATATGCATCGATGATGTGTGGCAGGCCCGGGCAACTCCCATTGTAACTACGTCCTAAGTTTGTGGGGAAACCAGTGGGAACTATCACTGGCAGGAAAGTACCAGGAGAGTTCAGAAGTTTCTATATTACATATATAGCCTGCGGATGTTTCTGTAATTTCTAATTTTTATAGGCAAATTCGAAGAAAGTGCAATGAAATAAAATCCTATTTTTTAATGAGAACAGTCTTTGCAGATCCGAAACAAATAAAAATAGTATAGAATTCTATCGAATTTTATATTCTAGAATCTGTATTCTAGATCCGCAATCGAATTATATATTATTATATATTCGTATTACAAAATCAAATCATAACAAATTTTGCAAAATCAGGTGGGGTGGCCAAGGGATCCCATTTTAGCCACAGTTTTACGTTATTGATGCTGAAAATGAAGTGAAACTTCACGTGACTAGAGTCGCCAGAGAGATGGAAAGCGTTACATGACCGGGGCGAAAGGGTGGGGAATAGCGTCGTGGGAGGGGAAGGAATAGTTGGTACACATCTTGATCTGGCGACTCCATTTACATTTCTAATCTCCCCACTTCCTTCTACTCTTCACAGGAGTTTAGTGGGGGGGGGGGGGGGGGGGGGGGGGGGGGCAGGAGTGGGAGAGTTGCCCAGGCCTGCTGTACGGTTATCGATCGTGTCGCAATCGCCCAGCGTCGGGAACACTTACGAAACAGTACCGATTCTGGAATAATTTTGTGATGTTATCGCGCAAGGTAACGAGTTGCTGATTTAGATACCAGAATTCGTCGCGGTGGACGAACAATCCTTCAATTCACTCGCGAAATTCACAGAAACCGATGTAACATCCGTTTCCGAGATTATTGGCCGAAGAAGAATCGAGAACATTCCAGAATTTTGCCGAGATCGACCTTGTTTGTCGTTCCGCGTAGAAACATTTTTCTTAGTACGATAGGAACAAACGTTTCTCCATTTTTTTTTTGTTTTTATACGATCATTTACACGCACGCAAACAATGTGAGTGAGTGTGAAAGAGAGACAGAGAGAGAGAGAGAGAGAGAGAGAGAGAGAGAGAGAGAGAGAGAGAGAGGAATTGTATATGCATAGAAAGAGAAGAGAATTGGGACCTCGTCCGGTGATTTCGATCCTCTCGATCCGGCGTGTCCGGTATTTTTGATATCAGTATTTGCGGATACTCGCGTCGACCTGCCTGCAAACGTAGGATATACTCGTTACATCGTATCCCTGGTACCTCACTGGTTGTCAATCTCGTGTTACCGAACCTTTTTGTCGTTTGATATTTTTAAGTGAACTAATGAGTTTTCTCTCTGACCGTTCGTCGTCAGCGTCGTCTCTCACGTCCAGCGATCATTGGCGAGGAGAGATCGGGAATCGTTGTCCTCCGTAAACCCCCTATCCACCCCCCGCCCCACCCCCTCGAATACTCGTTTCGGTATTTAGCACTTCGAACTCTCTTTTTGGAAAGGTTTACCAAGCGAACTTATGGATTTATCTATCATCATTATTATTAGCGATTAATATTATTATTAACATTATTATTATTATTATTATTATTATTAATAAAAAGACAATCTTTGTTGCGGGTTATTTTCTAAAGATCGTGCGAGTCATTCTATTTATCCCACTCGTCTCCTTTCAAATTCGAGCTCCGAGGGGGTGGACTCGTTCCCAGGATTACAAGGGTGCGGGAATCGCGTTCTCATTTCTCGATAATGCAAAGATGGAGTTTTTCAGTAGTCAAAAGCGCTAGATGAAAGATCAATCTAGGCCGCAGCCGTCCTCAAATGTCGCAGCTTTATGAAAATAGTTACATGCGCAGTTTTATGCTTCCGAATAATGCAACTTACTTTTTAGGGTGATTGCGGCCTAGATTAATCTTTTATCTAGCGCTTTCGACTACAGTAAAACCCCATCTTTGCATTATCGAGAAATGGGAAGGCACATCTCGCAGCCATGCGATCCTGGAAACGAGTGTACCCCCTTCAAGGAAGAGGTAAAACACAAAGATTTAAAGAACAAATGATACAGCCGATCCAGACAATACAAGGAAACGTGTATGGTACACACTATGGTATGAGAAAATGGTTTCTCGGTGCGAGGGACATTCTGCTAACCGATGATTTCTGTTTTCAGCGTGTTGGTACCCGCTGCCGGTCAGTTTCGAGACGTTTCCGTGCGACACCTGCGGCAGACAATACCGGAGGATCATTTCGTTGCAACGGCACAAGAGGCTCGAGTGCGGCAAAGAAGCGCAATTTGAGTGTGTCCTGTGCCATGCGAAATTCAAGCACAAGCACAGTCTGTTGAGGCATTATAATGTTCACGCGGCGGACGCGAAATCGTCGAAATTCGTGAGAGAGGAGAGATCCGCCTGACAGGCCACGTTGGAGACCTCGACGCACGGAGAAGGAAGCTGTTGCGCTTGAACAAAAGGCTGCGCCGAACATTTTAAGCAAGACAAGTCTACACGCGCAACGCAGCTCACTTTGAAAGCTGTTGCTCGCGCTATGAACTCCAGTGGCAACATCCAATCAACAACTTCGAGCCAACCGAGCGAGGTTCATCACATATCGAAGTCGTATCCGACGATTTTGGTAAAAGTTTTGATCAAAAACTGTTCTTATAGGAATTATAGCGGTTCTATTTAGTCTCGAACTACAATAGAACCTCTGGCACCTTGATTGTTTATTATATAAATATGTTTCACGTTTTCACCACCTGGCGACTCTAGGCAGGTGGTCCATATGCAACAGAATTGATTGTGCGAATTAATAAGAGTTTAATCTACCATTTTAATCGAGCTCTATTATTTTTATTTTTAACATTTTTGAATCGAGGTTCTACCGTACCAGAGCCGGAAGAACCGCCGTCGTATGCTTTCGATTAGTCCGTTCGTGCAAGTCGAGAAATATAATGTCAGATATTTTTGTAAGAACTATCGCCGACAAAACTTTCATGAAAATCAACAGATGTCAATGCACTAGCTTCTTGTACAGAGTTGGATGCGCGCCGAAGCTGATGTTCGTTTTTGTACCTTGTTAAATGCATTTCGGACGCTTGTTGCTATGCAAAGAAACTGCACAGTCGCACGCACCACTTGGAAATTTCAACGCTGGAGTAAGACAGACGCTTCGCGTATACGTGACTTTAATATTGGGAGGGGAAAGCACACGCGCTACATACACTTGTATCTGTACAGAAAATGTTGTTAAGCGAAGTTGCGAACAGTATGATTATTATTAATATTTTCCTGTACCATACGTGTGCCTGTTCTTCGTTGAATTCGTTGGACGTCAATCGATATCTCCGAAGGCTGTGTACCCTCCCTTATTCTTAATTGATGAATTTTAATGAAGAATATTTGTTATGTTACTGAAAACGAGCAGAACGTCTGTTTTTATCTGATAGAGAAGTGCCCAGAAATTTATAAGTCGTGCTGTTGTTTATAACGTGTATGTTGTCGGTGAAAACGCCTAAAAATTCGCCCGTGTTATCTTCGTTAATATTGTACAGTACGGTGTGCTTTGTACATATGTATATGTTCATTATGAATTGCAGTGTAACTGTGTCTTCTCACGACTTTCTCATTTGAACGATTAATACCTATTGTTAAGAAGAATAAAAAATATATATTTCCCAAGATGTTTCATACTTATTGCATGCGTTCAAGGTAGAACAGATGCTCCCTCCGTTTCGTTGCATCGGATGAAGATGCGACCGGAAACTTTGTAATTGTACACGACAAATATACATATATGAAACATTTTCGTTCAACAGAGTAATCATCAGAGAAGTTACAGGGAAATGTCTAGAAACGTCCAGGTAATACACGACAGTTCAATAAATTATTGTATGATTGTACAGCCATGTTCTAATATCTGGGAAGATCGTAACGCTAATATGTTGGCCATCGAATCATCCGCAACCGGAACACCGTCTTCATCGTTTCTTTCCTTTTCAGGTTACTGGGTACAGCTGCAGCCATCCTCGTGGGAGATGCCGAGCGTTCAACAATCGGAAATGACGGAGAACCAATACTTCTTCGAGCCAGTTCGAACGACGCAGGGCCAGTTGATCTACAAATGTCCGAACTGTGGCCGCCATTACATGCGGAAATCGTGCCTGAAGCGCCATTTGCGCGTCGAGTGCGGTAAATCGCCGAAATATCAATGCAACATTTGTCAAGGCCAGTTCAAGTACAAGCACAACTTGGCGGCGCACATGAAGCTCCACTTAGAGGAGCCGAAACACCATTGCAATCTCTGTTTGAAGAAGTTCTACCGACGGGACAAGCTGGTGAAGCACCAGAAGATGTTGCACAAGATCTTCCCTCTCACGTGACCGACGATTTCGTCGAGCCACGAACAAATGTAAAACAGGACTTGTTATACAGGCTGATTAAAAAATAGGAGACCGACGATCACGTCGAGCCACAGCGTTTACCGTGTTCGTACCACTGTTCGATCGTGTTCGGTGCGATCACAAGGAAAAAAGTAAAACAAGACTTATTATACAGACTGATTAAAAAATGGTCTGATCAACACACGTCCAAAATGCTCTCCTCTCCCTGGAAAATCAATTTTTCGTACAGCTTTGATCTGATACCGAGCGCTAATGAACAATGAAACTTGATTCTACAGGGAAGGGACTGCTTCAATCAGACTTCTTCTTTTTTAATCACCCTGTACACGTTCTTTCCGCATATTAGCTTCGTCAAGCTGTCATCTATTTTTCCAATTTGGCGAAAAGCTTTTTTGATAACGCTTCCACAACTACAATACTGTATCCTGTGTAACTGTATTAAGGTATTAAAAGCTGTATCGTTGCAAAAGTGGTTCGCAATCTCTATAGAATATATGTGTACGTGATTTTTCAGCTGTCCAAGCGTTCTGGATCGTTCTTGGACAAACATGCAGATAAGGTTTATCAAGCTGGAACAGTAGTTCATCCACATCTGATCTTTTTCAGGTGGTTTTCCGGGAATCTCGGGTACACCGTGTACATCGAAAGCTCAGTTATGGTCGAAGTGGATCGTCTGAATCACTCGTCGTCGTCGCGGAGCAAGCCCGGGGTCAACGTTGGAAGAGCGAGAGACAATATTTGTAGCAACGCGAAGCGACCGAATGACACTGGCGAAAAGTAAATTGAAAAGCTGAGAAAATGAGAAGCCAGCGATCCCGTTTAGTGTTTCATTTACTTACCCTGTAATCCTTTTCTACGGGGTATCCCAAAGATATCGCACGTCCTTGAAAAGGGTGATTCGAAGTAGCTTTCTCCTCGGCGAAAATTTCCTGCGTGGCTCCTTTCGTTGATTTCTCGTGAACGAAGCTATGGAGAAAATTTTCGCAGAGGGAAAAGTTGCTTCGAACGACCTGGGCAACCGACAGAGAAAAGAAAATCAAGTGTGCGCTCAGCGAAAGTGCAACAGAGGCGTAGACCTTGTCCAGGGGCAAGCCTAAACGCTGTTCTTTTTTTCGGGATTGCAGATGCCGCGACGGAGAACATTATGGCGGCCGAGGAGAACGCGGATCTACCGGTGCAAGCCTGGAAAATACAGGAGCAGGGGCTGCCGTTCGCCGAGCTGAAGATACCGAAAGCGTACAATTACGTCGGAAAGAAGCCGCCAGGACAATTCGGATGCAGCAGATGCGGAAGATCGTACATGAGAAAGGACTCGCTTCAACGACACGTTCACTGGGAGTGCGGCAAGGAGCCAAAGTTTCAGTGTCCATTCTGCCCGCAACGCTGCAAGCGGAAAGCTCACTGGCTCAGACACATTCGCCGCCAGCACATTGACAAAATAGGGGACATGGAGTCCTCCTTGTTGTCCTACACTCCGAAACTTGAGATCGACTGAGCTGAACATTCGTTCGAACGCTATTTTTCGTTCTCCGATTATACAGGACGTCTCATTTTAATCTCTCCGCACAATCACGGTGGATCGTATATTTTTCGAGATTCGATTAACCCGTCGCTTATCATCGCAGCAATTAGACTTTCTTTGTCCTCGTGATCTGCTGGAAGAGAAACAGAATATTTGAACTTTCGTTATCCCTTTGCACTTACTACTATTATTACTAAACATGTTAGTATCTAATGACCATATCTATAAAATGGAATTATTTTAGCTTGGAAGGAATGTTTAATTTTCCAGTTAAAACAGCTCCGAGCGCAAAGGGTTGATAACACATCTGTTATTAGTCACTCGTAATTTCAGTAGAATGGGTCAATTTTGTGATAAACGAAAACGTTATTTTTGCGATTCGAATCCGGGTGCATGTAATAATCTGATTAATTATTTTTATATAATTAGACTCGCCGGCCACTGAAGATTGCTCGAAGGATTAAAATGACACATTTTGTGTTCGAAAGGAATTCCACTCGGGGACTAAAACAATTTTCTGATTGATCAAAATGTTCCGAGACCTTTTCAACTCCACCAAATTGTAACGCCTGTGGTCCCAGAATTTTGGGGGGTGGGGGTAGAGTCGACGCAACGAGTTCCCGAAGCGCGTCGTTCGAAACTACCATGACACAATCTATTTTTTTAACTATAATTATACTAAGAACATTGCGCGCGTCTTGAAACGAGTAATAATTATGCAACACGCATACTATAGCGTGAAAGCAGACGTTGAGTAATCCACCGTATCGTTTTACTTTCTATGTGTGTCCAATCATTGTGCGTGCGTCTATGTTTTGCATTTTTTTTTCTCGGCTATGTAGATAGATTAACAAACATGCGAGAGCAAATACTCATTCCAATTGTCGATCGTACAAACGAGTGTCATATTTTGTTTGTTAAAAGGCGCGTCGCAAATTAATCGTAAGTCTTGTTTCCCTTCGATTCAAGAGCATCGACTGATATATTTATTTTATTACTGTGTACAACAATCTTACCATTTTAGTTTCATGTAACTACATTTGCGTTTTTTCTCACTAGTTAGATAAGATCTTTTTTCTTTGTTTTCCTTTTTTTTATGTAACACTTCGAATTGGACTACTTTCTGTTTTCTCTATCTATCTTCTCGATTAATAGGTTTCTAACGAAGTGCCTTAAACGTAGATGTAATTCGATTGCCCAGACAATAAGTGCGATTTTTCTAAAAGCTCAAAGAGCTAGCCTTATCTGCGAGAAAAAAAAAGAAAAGTTAGAATAGTGGGAACATTGTCGGCGACGTTTATATTCTACTGCCGGTTCGAAGAAGCATTATAGTTCACTGAATGCGAGCTCTCGTTAAGACTGATCATGTCCGAACACAATCCTGCGTCTAGTATTAACGTTATATCTGCGACTAATATCGTGTTTCGTACGTTTTTTAATTGAATAAATTTGTCAGAAGACGAATTGTATCAGAATGACATTCATAAAAGAAAAAAATAAGAAAAAAAAACATGAGTAACAAAAAAAAAAATAAGAACGTGCATATCTCACTGTCGCGTCTAATTACCACCGTACATCATATACATACATACATATATTTTTTTTAATTTTTGTTTTTTATTTTGGTTCTCCGGTTCTATGCCACCATCACTTATAATCAATTCCAATTTTCAGCCACGTTGAGAACGCCAATCGATCGACACGTCACGACGATTTTTCTAAGAATTTTTGTTTGTTTTCATTGAAATCTATCCCAGCGACAAGAATCCTTCTCGACTATTTCGCGAGAGTGTTCTTCGCCTTCAGCATTTTGCCCTCTACCACCACTTTTTCTTTCTGTCTCTCTCCCTGTCTGTCTCTCTCATCTCTTTGAGAAACTAGAACACTTTGTACATTGTTGCGGGAACTGATGGTCGCCTCGGTGACGTTTCGTCTCGTCGAGTCGCAAGAGATACAGTCGGACACTGTAAAACATTTTTGTAGAATCGGCTATCCCCACCCAGTTGACTACCGCGAGAGGGGGATATAGAGAGGGACGTATTCCCCTCTCTCGCTGGTCGACCAATCGCGGCAGGCTGGTCAGGTGACCGGAGCGCGGTAGTGGGGGTAGCCGATTCTACAAATGAGTGCTACAAAGTGCTATAAAACGAGAAATTGTTGCTAACGACCACAGTCTCCGCTGTATCTGTCGTCCCTCGACGAACGACGCTCGCATCGATCGCGATGGACCACCTACTCGGTTGCGTTTCTTTCCGATTGCATTCTTTCTATTGAAAATTTTTCATTTTTTATTTCTCTCGTCGACATTAGGGGAAGTAGCATGCGCACTAACTCTTCTCGAAACTTGTACATAGAAACACGACTTCTATCGCTTGTGCTAGGAAGGGAACAGATCAACTGAATCAATATGAACATTGACAGACTGAAAATATATATCTAGAGTATATGTATACGTATATCGATTAGGCGTTCTGTTTCCTTCGCTACGCACAGATACCGCTCCTTCTTCGTATGCGAAATTCATAGCTAGCTGCTTGGGGTTCGAAACTGTAGGGATTACAAAGAACGTGCATTGCTCTCTCCTCTTATGAAAAATAATCCATTTTCATCGCGTCGGTGTTCCGAGGAGGAATCGAGGAATTGAACAGTCGATTCCTCCTCGGCATCATCGTCTTTTTCAGGACCGTCGCGATAGGTATCTTGTGTTCTCAGGACAACCGTAACACAATCTAGGACGACAAGCTTCTAGGGGTGTGCGGGTACCTGAAAGTACGGGTAGACGAGCTACGGGTCGGGTCGGGATCCCGAATTTGTAACCGAGGAGAAAATTAACAGATGGAAATTCCTCCGTCTAATTCCATTGGAAAATTACAAAACTGTTAGATGATTGCATAAGTTCGTGCCCGATTTTTGCAGATGTGGAAAACTGTACTGCACGGCGGAATGTAAAAAGAAAAACTTATATAGTCACCATTCTTTTCTACAATTAGAAAATTTTGGAAATAAAATTCAGTGGGTTAAATTTTAAAGAGTACAGAGCTTTTCTAATTGTAGAAAAGAACGGTGACTATGTAATTGATTACTAAAGCTGTACCCTTTAAGATTTAACCCACTGAATTTTATTTCCAAATCAGTCACGAAGCTATCATCTGATATATTTTATGTGTCGATAAACATTCGACATCTCGACGCGACCCGAGCCCTTCCGGGTAGCCGCGCACCCTTGCAAGCCTCCCTTAAAGGATACCTTCGTTCCATTGAGTATCGAGCTAGCGAAGTCGCCTAACGAAACTGCCCAACGAATCCTTAGCCTCTAAGCCTTCGTAAAGCCTAAGTTCGCTGTAGTATGAAACACCGGGGATCGGTACTGTCGACCCGTGTCTACGAGAACAAAACAAAACGAGCAGAGAAAAAAATACAAAAACACAAATCTCGTCCCAGGATCTAAAAAAAAAAAAAAAAAGACCGATCCTCTGTTGGTAGGGTAGAACACTAACTAATAAAGCCGTGAATCCTGTGTTCCAGCCGAAGACCTGAGCATCACCGGTCTAAAGTGGGCAGCAGCCTGGCAGAGATGGAGCGTGCCTTCGATCATGTGGCGATCCGGTGGTGGATTGGGCAAGGGGATTGGTTCTGGCTCTTCGAACCCTGAAGGGTTCAACTGTCCGGCCTGCGGTAGGGTGTACAAGCTGAAGAGCAGCCTGAGAAACCATCAGAAGTGGGAATGCGGCAAGGAGCCTCAATTCCAATGTCCCCATTGCGTCTACAGGGCGAAGCAGAAGATGCATATCGCGCGGCATATGGAACGGATGCACAAAGAGAAGATCTACAAGCAGGAGCTCGTCTAAGATGGCTGGGGATGATGATGGGAGGGGGTATGTGAGGTGCATGACTCGAGGGGACCGTCGAAGAACCAAACTGGATTTGTTTCGCGCTCGGCTGACGTTCCTCAACGATCATTGAAACGGCCAGACCGAGAAACGGGGATGTTAATATGCGTGGAGAAGAGAGAGAGAGAGGGAGATAGGTGAGGGATAGGGGATGAAGGAGAACGAAGAGGATTGAAGGTAAAACAGCAACGATAACGATCGATTACCGATCAGGGGAAACAGTGAGACGCGAAGACGACGGGACGGGGCTAGATAGAGAGCGTGGGCAAAACTGCCAATCAATCCTCCTTACTCGATTTTGGATTCTATTTTTTTAACGTTTTTTAAGGTTTATTATTATTAATTATTAATTAACTATTTTTATTTTTATTTTTTTGCGTAACAAGATGTACCGCGTATGAACGAGGGAACGCGTCGATCTCCCGCTCGGGGCGATGTTTTTGGAATACCGAAGAACGCACGCGTTCACTCGAGACCCGCCCACCCGGGTGGGTCTACTCTCGTGTCAGTTTTTTTTTACTTCTGATCAACGATCATCGTACGCGCGCGGACTCCGTTCGACATGCATGTTCTAGACTCGACGTGACGACGATCGCTATGGAAACGGTGTCCGCAGGACAGATGATCGCGCAAATAAACAATTTTTTTTTTTGTTTCTTTGTTTCTTGAAATGTGTTCGACGGATCCTTAGAGAAGCTAGGCGAGGCCTGAAACCGAATACGTATCCCTGGACAGAGTCGTTTTATATCGCGGCCCGCCCCGAGTCGGATTAAGACCGTCCGGTAAACCGGAGCTCTTCCATAGCAACCATTCTGGTCACACTGGTTCCATATTTTTAAACGGGCCAAGCCGTGCGCGTGTGGCTCACTGGGGACATCAAAAAGTATAATGAAAACGTAAGAAAGAGACACGAATTCAATTTTCAGAGAACCACTGCTCTATCGTACAGCTGGAACGTTCCTCGACCCGGCCCACGTGCTTCCTGTTGCTAAGAGACACGTATGTAGGCGAGCGAAACACACACTCACACTGATTCGGTCGTAGAAACGAAGATGATACTGCCAATTCTTTAATCGACCGCTGCACGGATTCCCCCACCATCGACTACTCCATCCTCCCCTCACTCGCTTTCTCATCAACCACCTCCTACACTCCACGGGAGCAGCGAGGGGAGTCCCACCTACTTCTGTCATAAATTCCGCAATCTAGCTATAGTTGCGTTAACCCTTATCCCTCCCTCGTTTCAAGAACTGAATCTGTCCCTCGTTAACATTAGCTGACATTACATCTTACGATTTTCGGTTATGTTTCGCATTGAAAAAAGAAAAATCACGAAGTTTCGGACCAATTTACCTACAAATAACAAAACGGTATAACTTATTTCCGGGAAAACTACCTGTTAACAATTTCATTTCGTCAAACGTGCAAAACTGCAAACCTATTTTTATATTCCGTGTATTATTAATTGTCGACCGATTAAAAAATTTGCAGCACTACCTTCATCGCTACGAGATAAACAGTGTACACTTTCACTCGCCGCTGTATAGTGATACATTCATACACACGCGCGCGCGCGTACACAGGTACAGCAGACGTATAGAAACAAACACACGTTCATATTCATACCGCCAAACTCGTTTCAATATCGAGAAAAACATTTCGTTCCAACGTGTCAATCGATAACAAAATTTTTATGGACGCTGGTTCGATAGTTTCTCTCAATGAATTTCACCTATCTCCTGTTTTTTTCGTTTTATTTTTTTTTGTCGGGCCTTTTCGTAAAAGGCAGCCATTTTATTATATTCCTTGTCGCTGACTTCGCGCGACGAAACCAGAGAGAGGGTACAGTATTAAAGCACCGGGTTCACAAGAGACCCCGCGTCTTCTGCTTCTCGCTATAAATGCTTCCTTCCATTTCCGCAGAACCCTAACTAAGGGACTATAACACTATTTAAGCGCGTCACAGAGTCAGATATACGTACATGTATATGTATACAGAGAGAATGCATAACCACTACGTACACGACTACACACTATTTTTAAATACCGCGGGGTATTCCTATAGCATTGTGATCGTCAGACTGCCAGATACACGAACCTAGTAGATTCCTATATCGATGCATTTAAGTATATATATTTATATTATATAATACGTATAATTAATGCTTTTTAATTAAGCGTCCTCGAGTTAAGATCCCACGCGTTTCTCTTCATACGATGATATTCTAACTCCTCCCCCCGCCCCCATATCCCCTCACTACCAACTCTGCAGCCCCTCCCCCGACCCTCGAAACCCTTCACTGCCGATATTATATCCTAGAAACACGTACAGCCAGGTCGATGGAACGTTCACAGCGACATATTTGTGTGCCGAACACGGGCGCTACACTTTACGCACACTTTCTCATCCCCTCGTCTAGTATTTCTAACTGGAGCTCCGAAAGTCGGCGACGTAGAGTCGGCCACCCTCACCAGACGGAGCCAATCCTACGCCATCGAATCTCGGAGCACAAGTTAACCAGACCTCTTGTATTCTATCCATTGTTCCGATAGAAAAATTGTATAATATAATATATATATATTTGTATCAAAGAATTCTTTATCTCAGATTCACAAGAATTCGAAGTTTCGAGCCAAAGGAAATTCTCAAAGTGGCTTCCATAAGTACAAGTTGGTAAACTTATACAAACTCCGTTAGCATTACACTTACTAGTCGTGAACTAACACCCCTGTTAGTATTATATCGTTACTTTCAAATGGTTTAGAATCGTATTTATATACATAATATATTTTCGTAGGAACACCGGATAGAATACATCGGCCTGCTCCTTTATCGTGGAAATGCCATGCAAAGTACTTCCAGCTTAGGTCGCCGTATCGTAGCCTCTGCGTAGATCATTCCTGCTGGTTTTATTACCGTTTCTTTGGGCCATATTTCTACCATTTGTCCAATCGCACGATCGAATCGACCGTGTAGAGACAGTGAGAGAAATAGAAGAAATCGTAAGAAATCGGGTCGTGTAGCTAAACTCAGGAAATATCGGATTTTGAACTCTTCATTGGAAACGTTAAACAATTTTCATATGTTGGAACGCAGATTGATGAACTCTCCAATCATTGTTTTACTTTGGACGCTGTTTTAGAAAAAATGTCTGGGTCTGGTTTTGAACTTAATGGTTAAACATTATTTTTACATATTTTAGAAGTCTTTCGACATATTCCTGAACATTTTACATTGCCTACAGACGAAGCAGAACGGATCAAAATCGTTCCTTAATTTTTACATGTTTTAAAACAGTTTCAACATATTCCTGAAAATTGTCTACAGATGAAGCACGAAAATTTGTGCACGTTAAAAATTTCAAGTGCTCGATTTAGTTACGTATGGCGGCAGAGGATGCACTTCGGCGGCCTAGTGTCCTAGAAAATGAACAGACTTTCCAATACAGGCCGGGGCAACTGTTTCCCCGTCGTCGCTTCACGAGCCCCCACCACCAGTGCACCGGCTCCCCCACTATCAACTATTTCATGGTGCCCCTACCTCCTCCTGCCTTCTACAGGGTAGGATGTGGTGGGAGAAGCCCAAAAGTGGGGAGAGGAGTCGTTTTTGGCTGGCGGGCCGCAAGTTGCCCAGACCTGCTGTAATAGACAACAACGAAACTGAACGAAACGAACTAAGTGGATCGATGATCGATGGATCGCCCGTGTTCGGCGAGTACCTGGCACCAGGTCCCGTATTCCTACGCCAAATACGCGCGCCACGGCCGCCCGACTTTCCATACTGTAGACAATATTTATGAGACAAGCTAAACTAAACTAAACTACTCGTAATTCATATTATACAGTGTAAGTATGCGCAACGTCTGACGCAAAACGAAGCGGTAGATTATAATTTCTTTCTTTCTCGTTAGGAGCCGCGCCAGCTCGCTCACACGCGTGCGTCCGCGGCCGAGTTCTCGATCGACATCGCTCGAATACCGATCTCTCTCACGAAAGATCCCTGTGGGATCTTCGGGAGAGATCGGGGATCCTCATTTTCGAAAAAATGGAAAAAGGAATAACAACAATCTGGACACGCTTTAAGCGGAGAGGTCTCGATTCTCAAAACTGGTCACACAAACACAGTAACGAGATACACGATCGTCGGCGATCAGATCGTCGATCGGAACAAAGTATTACGCACGCAATCGAAAGCAGACCAGGATCAACTCACCTCCGTACGAGTGCAATAACTTAGAATCCGCCACTACTACACTCTATCTGTTCGCCGATAACACATCTCCACCATAACTGTGGTGGAATCGGTTTGATCGAGAACTCGCTCGCCGACGAATTAATTCATTATCGTATACATTAGTAAGCGAACAAAATGGCTACTGTTTTCGAGTAGGGGAGCAGCGAACGAAAACGAGAGTGAGAGAGAGAGAGAGAGAGAGAGAGAGAGTATGGTGTCTTCTATATGTTTTTTCTTCTTAAACGATATAGATAACGCGCAATATAATTCGTAGTTTGGATATTATGAAACTATCACGAAGAACGTGAAAGGACAGACGCGGGTGATTTAACGGATTTTTTTGGGAATATAGGCGACGGCTAGAGCGACGTCGACGTGAAAGAGGAGTGAATTCGAGAGGAGGGGTTTACGATAAAACAAAAAAATACGTTTATGGATCGACTTGATACATAGTTACTGAATAACATTAATTGATAATAATACTGCCTCACGAGGCCTTGATGCGTGGCGGCGGTTGCGACAAATGGGAACGGTCAGCTAGCCTAGAACAGGGACAAGATTTAAGGGGAGAAGGTAGAATCGGAATGAAGCCAACCGACCGCCGCCATTGACGGAGATTATTAGATTATTAGGTATGTAAGTACTATTAGATAGATCGTAGGTTTTAATGACTCCTTCATTTTTTGTATGTAAGTAAACAAGAAGATCAATAATGAACACATTAACGAGAACCGGGAAACGCTTCGGCGTTTCCCTGTACGACAGTGCTGGGCGCTATGGTGTTGATGTGTCTTGCCTCGATCGAGGCAAACGTGTGCTCAGCACTGCTGTACGAGAATCTGTGGTCGGCCGAGCCGGACGGATGTTGAACAGACATTGAAGGGATTTTCGGAGAGCTGTCTATAAACGGGGAATTTTGAAACAGGCGTGGGAGGAAGAGAGACAGAGAGAGAGAGAGAGAGAGAGAGAGAGAACGAGTGAGAGCGACTGTTGTGAGAAAGAGAGAACGAGCGAAATAGAGAGCGTGAATAAGAGAGAGATCGTATGAATGAGATATTTCGGTCGCCATCCAGGACGATAGTGATATAATAACAATCGTGATAGAACCCCGTTTGCCACGGGGTCGGACAACAACGGCCGAGATTGAATATATCTCATGGGACCGTTAAATGGCACGCGTGGATCACTTTGAAACTTTATTTCGATGCGTTTGAAATACTCAGAATATTCCAGAAGAACATCTCAGCACCACGAGCTTTATTTTCGAAGATCTTTGATAAGTCGAGAAAAGTTTATATATCTTTTTATATTCGAATTAATGTTTAAGGAGAGGTGCTAGAATAATCTATTATTTGGAAATGAAAATTATTACCGGTGATGGAAAGTTGCTCGTACTATTTGGAAAAGCGAGATTTTTAGTGTTTATAGGATTTTGTTTTTCGTGCGAGTAGGGAAAAAGGATTCCTAAGGATTCGGAGACGGCTGATGGTCCATGTGTGCCATTCGGAGAGTTTCGATGATCCTATTTCCTATCGAAGGAGACTTCTGGTTCTCGTGTTTCTTTCTCTGATTTTTGTTCGATTGGTACACAAAACCGTCGCTCGTGTCGCTGTGCCAAGTTCTTCGAAGATTCCTCTTGCGAGATGAGACTTCGTCTTTTCCTCGTTGATCCAGGCCCGTGCGTGCTGTTCGCAGGAATTCCGCTGTTACCAGGCTAGAGCAAACGTTTAGGTGCCTCAAATAATCGACTATTTTTTTACCGAAGATCCACGGAATTTTTGTGCAAAATTTTCTGCATTTATTGTAAAATGTACAGGGGTTGACGTAGCATTACGTATACGTAATCTATAAATATACATACACATCTATGTATAAGAGTGAGGCATCTAAAATATTCTAAAACATCCCTGCTATTGGTGATATACTTGTCTATGACTCAAGGTCATTCAAGATCACTGAGGACACATGGAGGTCAACTCGGTTTTCGTTTTTTAAATGGAATGACCCATTTATGACAAAATAAGGTGTAATTTAAAACAGTGAAAACATTAGAAGAATTTAAAAACGCTGCTATATTATTTTCAACATATTAAACGTATTAACGAAGAAAATAAATTCTACCTTCCTTCAGTTTGTTGCAATTCAGGTACAAAATTTTTATATTGCACAAAGATCCGCTGTTTACCTATGATTTTTGAAATTTTATAGATATGAAATATATTGGTAGAACACTTCATGCAATACCTAAATGTTCAGTAATTGATTGGACACCGATAAATTTAATAATGTAAACAATAATTTTTTAATAATGGTACAGCAATTTAAAAAACAGTTCTCCGCCAATAGCAGCCGAGTTGTTCCATATTTCAGAGAATTGTGTAAACAATATTAACTATCAGCAAAGCTGAAGGGAGTATCTAAATGTTTGCTCGGTACTATAGCGTACTATTTAGTAGGGAAGAGTGGTGCACAGTGTCCTTAAACATAGAGAGCAATATTTTCGCTTGGAAGGCTCGAAAATTATTTTTCAATATATCCAGATAGCGGAGGGTTCGCCGATCTCGAGGAAAGGACCGCGAACAGCGCGGCGTTAGGTTCGTCAGTAAACATTTTCCATCGAGTTTAATCGGACGAAGAGTTAGTACCTATTTGCGATACGTGTCCAATTGTTCTTTTTCCCCCCCAGTGGTTCTTCGTCACTGTTCTTCAACTAACCCTTGTGTAGTCAACGAAAATGTATACATAGATTATTTTAAATCTTTCTGTATTTAACATGTTTGCACAAATTCTCATTATAAGAGATAATTCTCATAAATTCATATATTAGCAAGTAAAGAATGTACATTCATAGAAATTTAGTAATATTTTTTAGAGGAACATTGACAAATTGTTGAAAGCAATGCCGGCAATGGGTACCCGGTTGACTACACAAGTTTCAGACTCGTTTCCTCTTGGTTCGATAGTTTCGCGCACGTATCGGCGGCTTGCACGCTCTCGCTTGATTCTTTTTTATTTTTTGTCGGGAAAACGATCGATCGATCGATCGATGACCGACCATCAACGAACACGACGGTGGAATTTGAGACGTCGCGGCGACGATCGCTCGCGGAAAGTCGTTTCTAGAAACAAATGTGCCTTCGGAACGTGTAAGAGAACGGACAAAAACGAGCATAATCGTAAACGGATAAAAACGAAAATCACCGACGAGAAAGAAAGGGAAAGCGAAAAGAAATTTTGAAAACGAGAAAAAAAAGAAATGATCCGCGAGAAATTTCTGCCCGCCGTCAGTTTCAAAATCCTTTTTGTCTGAAACAACAACTACAAAAAAAAAGTATATATATATATTCTGAAAAGAAACGAAGATATAAATATATAAGATCGTGGTCGGGGAACGGAGAATAGAAAAGAAGTATAGAATCTTTTCGTCGATGATAAGTAAGCAAATACATATATTATATATGTATACACATATATGTATATATATATATATACATGTAGAAATATATATATATATATACACATACGAGTACGAGAGTGTACTCTGTTACGGGTTCGTCTTTGTATTAATTATTACGGCTTTTTTTTAATCAGGTCTAATTCGAGTCTTGCGCATTATTAATTGGGCTTATTAATAATTTTTTTTATTATATTGTTTTTTTCTTCCTTTTTTTTGTAATTAGGTTTTTATTGCGTTTACTATTTATCGCGTTTCCTGCTAAGTGTTGAGGAGGTATTTTCAAAACGATCTGTCGGTGACAACGCTATTTTTCGAAAATCAGTTTCGGCAGGAGACGTGTAAAATGGTGACACGCGGTGGATTCGAGCCGCGAGTCCTCAATCGATGGAAATCCTTAAATTTGCTTTATCTTTGGGTGCCGGTTTGGGATTGGGAACACTCTAACCGAAAACATATGAAAAATATATATATATATAATTATTAAAAATAAAAGTTATCGCTGAGATCGATGCAATTCGAAAACATAACGGGATGACAGCTCTCGCGGGCGGCGAGGCGTTTAAATAATTAAAAAAAAATACAAGAAAAACGAGAAAACAACGCGAATTGCGACTGCGACAATTGGTGAGAGAACCAACGGAAAAAAAATGTTTGATTTGCTTTTCTACCTTTTTATAGCGAGACAATTCCTGCGACGCGTGACTATAGCGTTCACACCTCTGTTTGTTTTTTAGTTTTGTACGGATAATCGGATGAGAAGATTGTTCCACGAGCTGGGTTTGTCGCGGTTGTTGGAATTGGAACATATTTTTATACTTGGCGGCTGATTCAAGTGTCTGCGCAGAATTATTTCTTCTCGCGTTCGTACGATCAACAATTTAACGTCACTGTTACACGCTTGAATCAAATTGTTCTTTTGCAAAATTCCCGTTTTTCCATCGAATTTCGTAGAAACTAGAATAACAGAAAAATTTTCTTTTATTGACAGATTCGTTCCGGTGAAATGAATTGTGTTTTAGAAATGATTGCACACGCACTAAGTGATTGAGAGAATTATTAGAATTCCAAGTAAGCCTGTGCATTGTTAACGTTCCGAAGAATAATTACAGCGTACGCACTTGAATTGGACGCGCGTTTTGTCACGTGATGGACGGGGACTCGGCATTTTCAGACGTTTTACCGAGGACAGTGTCGCGATGTACTTTCGACGTCTCCACTTTTGTACCCTTTACCTCTCTGTTCGCAATTTCGTGTAATCCGGTGAGATGATCAATCGATATTACCGCGTGTTTACTTTTCTGGCACCGAATCGGCGGGTTTACGTCGAATCGACTCGTACAGGGAGCCTCGACCGTAATTTCACTGCTCGCGGTAGCTTAGGGGAGCGCGCGTATATAGTGTGATATTTAGACGCTACATTTTTTAAAGGTGTAATAAGGTCTCCCACGAGAAACTCCACGTGCTCCGCTATATATTCTCTTCTTTTTTCCGAAAAAACAAATAATTTTACGATCGGCGTTTGCGAAGGATACCTATATTTATTCGGCGGTGTCATTATTATACGTTTCTCTTTTTTTAATTATTTCTCGAACAAATCGAACGCGTATCTATTATTACGAGAGAATTATTCGAAATTTATGCTATTAAGAAAAGAAGATTGTGAAAAAGCGTTGAGAGAAAGTGCAAAAAAAAAAATAATTGAATATATCTATTACGTTTGCTTCGCACAGTTTAGGATATCGAAATTTATTATGCGAGACGATTGCTCGTTAACTCTTTAATTTTTTTATTATTATTATTATATATTATTCGTTCGATGCCAATTTAGACAATTAATTAGGCTCGTGTGGTTTCTCCGATGACCGATTTAATCTATGTATTTGTTTCGTGGCACCTGTTCGAAGAGAAAGAGATTTGGTGTTTGCGGGAATGATTGAGTGCGTATCGTGTGTGCGGAAAAATGTGTTTTGAACGAGAACGAATGAGATCGAATGTTGAGGGAGAGGTCAGAGGGCCGAGAGAAGGGAATAAACTTGGAAACGAGGCTTGGTACTTTATCTGGAGGCGATTGTTTGGCGTCAAAGAGACACGAAGACCAATTCTGTTTCTTGAAATGTGTTTCATGACGTGTGTCGCATTTTTTAATTTTTAATCGTATCAGATTAGATGCCAACGTATCTAATAATGTAAACAATAATTTAAATAATGGTACAGCAATTTTTAGTGGCTCCTCACAGTCACCACTCGAGTGCTAAGGGTTAAAAAAGCAGAGTCGAACTTCGTGTCTCCTTGACGAGACTTTCTTCTTCGAAGACACGCTCGCGGATAAAGTATGAAAAATCGTGAACGTCGAGGAGAACCATTTCTTCTGGATTTCCCGAGGAGGATTTTCCAGAAGCAAACTGAAGAATTCTAAAAAAAAGTGATGCGAAAGAGGATCGTGGTCCAACGAAAACCGATCGAAGTCCTTCGGCGGATCGCGTCGGAAGAACAAGGCGGATATTTAGGTGATAAAGAGAGTAAAACTAAAATATAAAATTTATATAAAAGATACTTATATATATATAGACAGGCAGCGTCGAAAACTTGCATCAGCTCGATCCACGAGCTCAGAACAGGCGAGTCGAACGAGTCGCAAATCGGAGGTTCGTTCTGTGTAACAGAAAAACGAAAGAGAAATTTATTAATTATCTTTATCTTTAGGAGTTTCTTGTTTTTTTCGTATTACAACGATTCGTACTTTTATCGTTAACCGCCCGGTGTTTAGGGAGTCTAGATAAGCGAAGATATACAATGGGGGTTGAAAAGAATGGCGATCAAGGAACATCGATTTCCTTTTCGCACGACAAAAAAAAAAGAAACGTACTATATACATATATTATATACATATATCGTACTATAATCGTACTACTAACAAATTTTCAGCGAGAAGTCCGCAGTCAGGCACTGCGACAGATTTTTATCGAAATTCGTTGGCGTTGTTGACAATTCTAAAAACGAGTCGTTTCGAATTTTAATGCGATTAGCTTTCTTGGACCACGGTCTCGCGATCAACGTGATCGATCGATGAGAACGCTAACAGCGAGAGAACCATTTTTAACGAACATTCAGACGGAGCGGAGGAGAGAGGGAGGGGCAGGGGAGGTGAAAGGTAACGGATTAACATGATGTTCGATCACTAGGCCCAAACTAAGACAATTATATATATATATATATATATATAAATACCCGTTAGGGAGTCGTGTCGTAGCTTATTCGCGCAGCGAGCGAACGTTCGGGAGGGATGATGATGTCTTGAAAAAAAGAACAAGAAAAAAGAGAAAACAAAACGATGGGGGGTGATTAACCGAGGGAAAAGACGTAGCTTTTTTGAACCGAGAGAGCCTTGTGTTAAGTGCCTTCAAGTACGACTTAGAATTTAGGATAGATGAAACGAAAAGAAAAGAGAAAAGAAAACAAGAGGCGCTGGGCGCATCCAGCTATGAACGAATTTTTACGGTATTATTAGCCGGGTGTCGCGGATCGAGAGACGAACAATGCCGCAGCTCCGATGAATTGCCAGGCCCTCGAAAATTTGTGTGGACGAAAGAACTTGTCAACAGATATTTCAATATCACAGATGATTGCATAAGTACGTGCCCGATTTGAAAATAAAACTCAATGGTTAAATTTTAAAGAATATAGCTTTGTTGATCAGCTGTACAGTCATCATTCTTTTCTACAATTAGAAAAGAACAGTACAGTACACAGTTTGCAATCATCTAATAGATCGGCCTTGGTCGATCAGTGCTTTGAGAGTCGACGACGTGAACCCTCTACGTGATCGTCTACCCCCATCCTGCCTACCTGCGATAGTGGGGGCAGGCCACGTGGTCGACGTAAGCAAGAGAGGGGCCGGCAGAAATTCACCGAAAGCGAGACAGTGGCTGTCGGCACCCGGCAAACATCTTGAGACCAGTGATATTTTTTAGAAATTATTTATTTACGCCGAAGGATGCAGAATTAAATCTCGATCACATTCGCCTTTATACTGCCAATATTATATCCGCTAAGAGACGTACTCATCTTCGTTGTCGATCCATATTATACAATTACATAGTGACACCACCACCACCATCCTTTAAACACGTTTACATTTGTTCCTTTCTTTTGGTCCTCGACTCCTGATACAACCGTAATGTGATTACCCTTGCGCGTTTTTTTTTTAATTTCTATTTCAATCCATATATTTATTCCTTTCCTCCTCGCAACTTTTGTTCTTTTTTCCACACCATCCCCCCTTTATCTTTTTATTATTTTTGTTTCCTATATATATATATATATATGTGTATCTTCTCTTTTTTTAAATGTCGAGTACACCGGTACTCGGGTTCCTTTACATTTTCCTTTGTTCGTTCGGTTTTTTTTAATTAAAATAGAAGCAGTACAATTATCTGTAATAAATAATAGTGAATTTACCGAGCCGCGAGGCTGCGTAATATACAGGCTGTCTCAAAACAGACGGTGCACTCCCATTCCAACAGACGTTTCATCCGACGGACGGGGTACTTTGATTTTGCACAATGTTTTCGTCGCTCGGGATTGGACCGCGTGTTTTGGAGCGTCCTGTAAACAATCGACCGAGGGATTCTCTTATTCGAGCGAGCGTCCCATGGATCACAGGCGCAAACGTCCATCATGCTGAACCGTTCACCAGCGACAAAAGTATTAGTGGCGCCAACGAAATTCACCGCGTCTGCTCGAAGAGAATCCCGTGCTCGAGCTTAACTACGATATTCTTACAATTAGTACAAGCACAGTACTCGACTGTATAGAGAGAGAGAGAGAGAGAGAGAGAGAGAGAGAGAGAGAGAGAGAGAGAGAGAGAGAGAGAGAGAGAGAGAGAGAGAGAGAGAGAGAGAGAGAGAGAGAGAGAGAGAGAGAGAGAGAAAGAGAGAGAGAAAGAGAGAAAGTGTGAGAGAAAGCGATCATGACAGATCGAAAAAAAGAGAGCGAGACAGAGACACGAATGAGTGTTGTTGAATCGAGTGTGAGAATTGCGCGAACGTTTTAAGCAATGTTGCATCGAAAGCATGTGAGCACAAGAGGCGGAAAGAATGAGGGGAGTATTCGAAAATAAAGAAAACACAGAAAAAGATGTATAAACGAGGGAGAATGAGTGGGTTCGATTGAACGGGAGTGAACAGAGAGCACGTATAAAAAAAGAAAAACGAAAAACAACTATGAAAAACTAACGCAACTTCCGCTCAGCGCCTCAACGCGAAACATACATTGTAATCGTAACTTCTTTGTCGCCATGTATTTGCCAACGAACGATGATTTATTAATTATTACATTTTTTTCCTCTCCATTTTATATTATTATTATTTAGAGAGCAATAATTATTAACGATGATACGCTACGATGATAATGATATTCTTTCTAGATCATTTGTTTTTGCTTTTATCCTTATTGTTCCTCGCGACGACAATACGCATGCATGTTGGACACTGTACACACACGCATACACATGTACACAAGAGGGAGAAAAAAAGAGCAAGAGACAGAGAGAGAGAGAGAGAGAGAGAGAGAGAGAGAGAGAGAGAGAGAAAGAATGTACACAGCGTCGAGAACGCAATCGAAACATTAATGTACGCGTTGTCGTTCGCCGAGAATTTGAACAACACGGTCGCCATTTTGTGCGGCCCTGCGTCGGAGAACAAAATGGCGAATGAAAAGCACAACACGAATGTGTCGTCGCCGTTCATTGGCTTCGATGAATCGTGGGCAGAAAAATAAGAAAGTCGCTTGCTTGTAAAAATTTCTTTGTGAAACGACCGGTTGGTACATCGTGCGCGACCAGCATCCGGCATTTTGGTCGACGGAGCCTTTTTCTATACAAATAGTTTCTCGCTTGGCAAGAAATCCGAGACGGAAAGATTTCGCGCGCGTATCGACGGGCCGGTCGTTCGCCTCCTATTTTCTACCACTGTGCTTCCTTTTCATTTCTTTGTACACGTATCGTTTCGACTTTTCGAACATTCCAAAATGCTTGTTTCCCTCCTTCTTTTTTTTTGTCAATTTGTAGAGAGCCTTGTATTCGATTTAGAGCAAAATAAAGTCTAGAAAGGCAAGTGTGCTGTGTTGTGTTCCCTGTGCTTCGGCGCTACCTCTTTCTCAAGGCTTCCCGGGGTTGGAACGCGAGGTTGAAGAAGGCGTCTGCGAGGACGAAGAGGCCTAAGAGGACGAAGCAGATGTACATGGTACGAAGCGTTACGTTTCCGTATACTGACCAGCTTCGTTTTTCGCAGGTGTTCCGGGTGAGTCATCCGAGAAGATCATGCCCCCGCCATGAAGAGGCTGCTGCGCGATCCACGCTCCGAGATCCAGAAAGTTCCTCATAAGGAAGAGTATCGTGTAACTGATCAGCTACCAGTGACTTTAATCCTCCCGTTGCACCGGAAAAGTAAATCTAGACTGTACGTCATCGTTGGACAGCGGATTTGATGCATTTATAATAAAAATCAGTGGGTGTAATTTAAAACGGTAGAAGCATCAGAAGAATTTAATTATTGATTAACTATTAAATACATTTAAAAAGAAAATCAATTTCAATTATTTTGCATAAAGATCTGCTGTCTAGTCACCGTACACGAACATCGTCATCAAGGGACTACCTGTGGCCTGAAAATTGGCTACGATTGAACTCGATCATTAACAATAGAATCTCTCAAGTTCCAGGTGTCTCGGAGACCGTGCTTTCCAGGAAATCAATAGAGCGGACCGATATCAGGAGGTACAGAAACCGTGAACGAACAAGATTACATCATTAGCGATAATGCCCGCAAAATCCGCGCGAGGATCCCGAGGATCTCCTCCGGCGAAGGACAGCCGAGAGATCCTCCTCGAGTAGAATCACCAAGAATAACAAACATCCCGGCCCCTTGCTACGATAGTTGATCGTCCCCCGTTGATCCTAATCCCGATGACATGCTCGTTGTTGCTAAGCTTGAGAACTTGAATGTTTTTCTTTTTTATCGCATGGCCCGCGCCGTTGTAAAGAGCAGTCGTGTTAAACGAACGAACGACCTGCGTAGAGTGGCGGCAGAGATTGGGGAGCTACTAATCGACCTGGTCGAAACCTCTGTTTCGATTGTTCGCAGGTTTCTTCGCGAGCCTCGGTTGGAATTCGGACGGGACGAGACGCGTGCCTCGCGCAACCAGTGGCAGCGCCAATGCTAGCGCTAGTCAGGTGCCGGCGCCATTGACACCGCAACGACGCGCCCGACTCCATTGTCCATCTCGACACGGAACTCGCAACACCAACACCAACAACAACCGACCGATCGGTAGCATCTCTGGGTCCGGTCACGATCGACGGCATAATTGCTCTCGCTGCGGGAAAAGCTACAAGAACGCGTACATACTGAAGAGACACTTGCTGTACGAGTGCGGCAAGGCGCCATCCTTCAACTGCCCCCACTGCGCGTTCAGCTCCAAGTACGAGAGGAACCTAAAGGCGCACATCAACCACCGCCACGTGGTGCCACAACCGCCCCAATCTACCACTCCAGTTAACCAGAGGGCCTGAAGGAAGAAGAGTCCTCCTGCCTCCGGACGGAGGAACAGGCGAGCGAGGTTCAGAATCAACAGAGAATCGGGGAAACGTTAGATCACGGTCATTTCTTCGAGAATTTCTTTCGTTCCTCGCCTGGTGGGCGTTCACCTCTTGCCTCGGAAGCTTGATTGTGTTCATCGCTCAGTGTCGCCAGATCGAGACCCGTCTCCCATTCCGCACTTCCTCTCCTTCCTTTCCTTCCTCTTCCGTTCACCAACCCGGTAAAGGCAGAGAGGGGGTAATCGTACTCCCCTTGATTTCCCCTGACTGGCGACACTTCATTAATTTTTATACGTGTACAGAATTTTTACTATTCTTTGAAACGTTGCTATGTTAGATGTTTATTTGTTACTCACGTATAATACTCACATTCGTTAAGTTGGGACTCAAATCTTCGGCCTGATTCTTTATCGCGAGGCAGCGTGTAGACGCGCGAATGCTTGAAAATAAGGTGAACCTTGTGCACCAGGTGAGAGTGGTTGAAATTATGTAAAGTTGGTTCTATGGTTGTTTTAGTGTTCTATACATTAGTATACGCTCTTCGTGTTTGCGGACAGTGATCGAAGCGACGCAGGTAGGGAGCAGGGCGTGCACTAATCCCTAGAACTACTTCCTATCATTTCCAATCGGCAAACGATAGTCTCCGAAATTGCTTCGATTCGGTGTGTATGAACAATGGAAAAAAATTAATTATCACCACAGCTGGTGTTAGGAGCGTAAGGGTTCTTCCAAGAAAATCGTTATTTTGTTTTTCCACGTTCGCTTTCGTCTGATATTGAGATTTTTAGTTATTTACCGAAGCGATAGAGCAACCGTGTGTTCCTGATTGACGCGATTCGAGACAGCCGCATACATGTGACAATACATTTCCGTCATGCGATACAGTGAATATCCACTTTGCTTTAGTATCGCGTTGTAAACGCAGCGACGAGGATTAGAGTGTACTCTCCCGGTGTTCTGAGAACGTATAAATTGTTCGAACAGTTGCGTTGCCGTGGCACAATGCCGTTGTTGGACCCCGTTTAACCATGTATAAAAAGGGGGATATGATGTAAAACGTATTGTTGAATATTTTAAGAGGCTCGAGGAGACCGCCGGATAAGCGGCAAGCTAAGAAAACGTGAGGTTTCGTGTCGTCGATGTTAGCGTCACGAGTGCTTCGACACTTTTCTGGTTGCTAATGGGCAACATTTCAGAAACCTAAGAATCTTACTTACTCTCAGCTCGGTAAAATTATTGGAGAAAGAAATGACCTGTGTCTTGCAATTGATACAATTTTTATTCTCCATTAAAGTCCACAGTTTATAATTTCTGAATTCGAATGTTATGTCCATTGCAACAATGGAGCAATTCATTTGAAATTTCTTTGAAAAAGTATTTATTTAAGAATTTCTTCATTTCCGAATGAAACTCGAAATTTCTACCCTGACGATTCAGCGTAGAAAAGTGTGCAGCAGCGATGGACTTTACCTCGATCGAGACAAAAATGCCCATCCCTGGTGTACAGTAGTTCAATTTCGAACTGTGGGCAACGACGTAGAAAATGCATTATCGACCATGACGGTGTTCAAGCAGTAGGAAGATGCATTTCCGGGGTCCCTTCGAGGCCTCGGCGGGTAACTAAATCGCCCAATTATTTTTGTACTAATTATAAGTGGAGGATGGACGTTTCGCAACAGGAATTCCATCCGTTCCGTGCGTTGATCGAACTGATCGATGACCAACGCGGCGACGATCGTGGTCAAGTACAGTAAAGATCGTCGACCGGTTTAAGGTCGCGCGATCGTCGAAAAAAAAGATAGGAGGACGCCTCGATTCTCGCAGTGAGACGAGTCGATTGTTCCCGGTGCAACGAAAAATCTCCGACAGTAGTAGCATCCCGGTTCTAGCTCTCTAGTTGTAGTTTAAGTGACGTTCAGAGAATCTAGTCAGATAAGTCAGATATCCCTCGTTCGTGGCCGTTTCTCCCGCGCGACGACCGGAAGTTGATGGACAAGACACAGCAGACTTCAAACATTGGTTCTCTGCTTTTATGCATTTATGATAAAAACGAGTAGGTGTAATTTAAAACATTAAACGGATTTCAAAATACTTTTATATTTTATTTTCAGCCTATGGAACATGTTAAGAGAGAAAATAAATTTCTATGACACTCCGGTTTGTGACAGTTTAGGTGAAAAAATTTTATTTTCCATAAAGATCCGCTGTCTAATAATTACAATACTCAACGCAGTGCAAGACTCGACTTTAGAAATACAGTAGAACCTCGTTTATTGTACGAAACCCTTGTTCGGTGGACACCAGTAACCCTCACAATGTTTCGAGTGGGGAAATACGACGGGGAAGGGGAAATGCGCGCTCTCGATCCCGTTTCGTGCAATCAGCGAGGCGCTATTGTACTAACTTTAGTTCAACTGCAGAATATTCTTGAAAATTAAATTTTTCACATTGAGCCTTTAAATTATTGAATAGATGCAATTTGATAGAATTGAATTACGAGAGTTCGCTGTGTCGTGTCGAGCAATTGCGACTGTTCCAACGGATGGTTTCAAGCATCCTTGCTTTTTTAATTGTTCGGCGAGTGAAACGCGAAGCGCGGGAGTTTCGAATAGTTGAGTCGCGCGCGAGCGGAAGTTGTGTTACCTTTGTCGGAGATTGCGAGTAGTTTGAAGATCGGCGAAATGCTCGAACGAATTCGAGAGTATTCGTTCTCGTCGCGTTCGTTCGACCAACTTCGTGTTTGGTTCCTTTCGTCTGAAGTAGAATCGTCTAGCTTAGAGAAAAGCCTAAGAGGGGCCGCTAACCTAACATTATAGTACCCGAAATAGAGAGTATATTTGAATCAAAAAAATATATATTATATATATATAATAGATTATACATATATGTATACATAGACATATACATATTGCATAGTAACTTTACAAGCGATGTATAAAAATTGTGAATCGTATACAGCGCGGTTGAAACAGAAACATGTCTTTCCACGCGGTTTGGCCGGCCCGATGGATCCGTCGAGTTCGAATTTTTATCGCGCGGGGATCACTGTGATAATGTTAACTATTTATACGAATCGATGTGGTCGATATTTCACACATTTTTCGTTCGTATGATGGTAAAACGTTGGCTGCAAAATACGGTAGAAATGTTATTGGATAGATGTACGTGGAGTATGACTAAATCCGTTATTTATTTATATTGATATTACTTAACGATTTGAATAATTGGGAATAGAGAACCGTTCCTTCTTAATTCGACGATCGAATGAATTGAATACCAAGTTAGGTATAATGGTGTACTTTACAGTCAAGACGATTCCTGAGGTGATTTCAAGCAACTTTTCCCTATGCGAAAATCTTCTCCGTAACGAAGCGACGGAGAATATTTTCGTAAAGGGAAAAGTTAATTGAAATCACCTCGGGAATCCTTTCAGGGAAGTACAACATTTTGGGGATGCCCTGTGCATTTTCCCGTGACTCCACGTGCAATAACCAGTATCTTCGAAAGTGACCTCGACCTCACGATAATTCCTTTGATTGTCGGGGACAATACGGGGCGCATTGCGATCCTCGCGGTAAATTTCGCTACACGAGCTTCCTTCGAGACCCAACGAATTCGAGAAAATCCTCGATCAAGGACCAAAGACTCGACAAAGAATTACTCCGTGACAGAATTCTAGTCAAAACCCGAACTCCGACGATGATTCACGTACCGGGCAAACGTAAGTCAGCGACAAAAAAAAAGCGTATCGAGATAATACCATAGAGGCGTTGAATTTGGTATTTAACCCGTAGACATAGGCGTATTTTACCATTGTGGGGGGGAGAAAAATCCTTCGAAAATTTTTCTCTTAGCTTCCCTCTCTTTTTCTCTGTCTCGCTCTGTCACACTTTGGGCATTTTCTCGTGCCCGAACTATTCTACGGAGTTTTCTCGCCTAACCTTTACCTTTAAAAGAATCTTCAATCTTTAATCTTGAGAATTGTTCGATCGAACCTAACCTAGACATAGATTGTTGGAAACGACGATCTACCGCTTCTTTCCTTCGGTGATCGTCGATATGGTATCTCTCGACTATTCTCTCACTCGACTTAACCCGTCTTTCGTGTCAAAAATCATGATCGTCCCGTCGATCTGTTTCTCTTTCAATCACATTTTTTGATTGACTACGAGGAAATAGATCGACGAGGCTTTCGTAGCTATACTGTGAACCTCTCAGCTTCTACGTGCTCGTCCTCGTTGATATCGAATCACTTTAACACGTTGACAGCCGGATTGGTGACTATAACACTCGCACAGTGCCAGAACATTGATTTCCTTGAAGGTAGCAGAGTAGATCCGCAATTCTAGTTGAATTAGATCAGTGATTGGCACGGTAGGGGCCCCTCCAACGCCTGCTTCCCCCGCCAACCTATCTTTCGTAACTGTGGATGCTGGTGTAGAGGCTGTGGGTGCTGTGGTGGGGACAAAATCTGTTTTATTGAGTTCTGTCGGTAAGGTAAGACTCTGCGTAGCTCCTAGACCGACGTGTCACGACGGTGTCAATGTGTTAAGACGTAAATTCCGTGACGAACTTAGGACCGAATGGCTACGTATCGGATACGAACGCCAGCCTCTTCCGTTTCTTCGCGAGCTTCTTTGTGCCAAAGAATTCGATGCCATTTTTGTAAAGGCGACTCTCCGGGTCGCCTCCATGTGCCTAAAATGTGATCCGAGTCGCTACTGTTATCAGTGTGAACTGAATGTTATTGTTATATCGACGTCGCGTTTTTCATATACGTTTTCTCGAACCGCAAAATTATTTTTAGAGCGCAGATCTTTAGCGTTGTCGACGAGACACACAACAACACCAACACAGACAAACAAGAAGACCGTTGTTCGATCAGTCCGATGCCGGTAATACAGGTCGAAAACTGTTTTTTCCAGATCGACTACGTTGAGAACCGCGAAGGGGAACAGAACGTGTCTTCCAACGAGGGGGAATACAAATTAACAAATTAAACGAAAATGAAACAAACGGAAAGCTGTAATAACGACGAACGTTCGCGACGAGTGATGTTAATCCTTCGCACTCGGAGATATTTTAACTGCAACATTAAACATTTCTTCATATGATGTTTTTTTTCATTTTATGGATATGAAGCTGATATAACACCTCGAAAATTGAATGTTGTATTAGTAGAACATGATAGGGAAGGAGGTGGCACGAAATTTCAGTAGTACGACTCAACGTCGACTCAGACGACAGAAAATTTTTTGAAAATTCTCAAAAAAGCCTAGAATATAAAATTCGTTAGAATTTGTACAATTTTTATTTGTTTTAGATCTACGATGGCTGTTCCCATTATAGTAGGATTTTATTTGATTCCACTTTCATAAAATTTGTCTATAAAAATTGGAAAATGAATAAGCATCCGCAGTCTAGTGATTTAATCATCTAAACAATATTTTGAATAATGATGTAACAATTTTTATAGTGGCGACTCTGAGTGCTGAGGGTTAAGCGAATAAACATTGAAAGCCTGCGTTCGCCAACCTTCTTCCGTTTAACAGTCGAACGATGGTCCGGATTTTAGCACGCGGATGGAGAGTAGGCAGATGCGTAAAGACTGAACACAAAACTTGTACGAAGTGAGAGGTATACATTTATTACGAGGCGTTTAACGTCGCGAAAAAAAAGCACGGCCGCCTTTAGTATAGGCTGAAACATGTGATGTGGCAACGCAGATCGTTGCCAAATTCACCATGTTCCGGCCTGTACCAGAGACAATCGTGCCCAAAACGAGGTAGAAGCGGCAATTAGAGCGAGTGGAAGTCGTTTTGCAACTTCCGTTCGCGATGTAGGATGTCCTATTAGAGGAAATGGGTTCAAAGAGATTGAGACGGTGCTGGAAAATGGTTTCGTCGAATTTATTCGATGGTAAGATCGTGAATCCTCATCTCGGAATATACGCAAGTCGAGAAAATTGATTTTTACTACAGTATTCTTTCCGTAAGTGTCCCGAAAATTTTGGTTTCACGTCGGTGAAACTATTGCCGTTGCAATCGTCTCGTTTTTCTCATTAAAATGACATCCAACACGCAATTACGATTATAGTTACTTGTGTTAGAGCCTGTTCAGACACGGCGGAAACCGCGCGTTTTGAACCGCGTCAAAATTGACAGTCGTTCAGGAAGAAGCGGTAACCGCGCAGACATGCAGGAGAGGGGCGAAGTTTTAGCTCAGTACGAAGATGGACATCGAAGAAGCAATATGACACACATCCAAACCGCGCGATTTCCGTCAAACACCTGAACGCTCTCAAAGCAACCATAGTAAACAAAATCGCGCGGATTTGATTTCCTGCGGTTCAAAGGCGGTAGCCGCGCGGTCCAAAGATCCGCGCGGTCACGTGTGAACGAATGCATTGACGCTAATGTAATAAAATCCGCGCGATTTGAACCGCGCGGTCGAAAACGCGCGGTTTCCGCCGTGTCTGAACAGGCCCTAACACGAGCGATTAACAATTGCGGTAGGGGTACGCGAATTCTTCATTCTGCTTATTATACGAGCAATTATAATCGGAACTGTGTCGTGTTTGGTGTAATTTTATCCAAAAAAAAGTTTCATTTAAAAAAATCAAAAATTAAGAAAGTGGTGGGGATATAATTTTAACAGTTACGGAGCGAATACTGCGCATGAAATACCTTCTTTACTTTTAATGTTTCTTTGTGGATTTTACGAGGGCATTCGTTACAAAAGAAGAAATATAGTTTTAGGTTTTCATTTAATGTTGAAGTATTAGATTTGAAGAAAGTATTTCCGGTGAGAATCTCAGATGGAACGGACACGTAATTTTAGTGGAGTTTTATAGTCTGCACTGTTAGTATGCGCGAAGATCCATCGAATGAGTCCGATTGAACTTCTTTTTGGCGCGCTTCCGTTGATTTTGCAACCTTGTGCCAATATAAGTGAGGCTAGCTATGCAATACTCGAGTTATCATTCGCGCCAGCGAATGGTTGCACACCAAATGCCTATAGAATTATTTTGAAGCCACTTTATAATGTAAGACACGTACGTTGTGTCACGCGGCTCGTTGTGTACGCTTGTATAGCTGAAACTGTACAGGGTGGTTGTCGTATTATTTCACCGAAATTATTGTGCACTTACGAAGGATAGTTTAATAACAAATTGCAAATCGAAGTCTATATTTTTAATAAAAACACATTGCACGAAGAAAAAACTGTGCCAATGTGGAAGGTATTAAATACTTGACTGTAAAATTTGTTGAAAAATTGATTCTTCGAAAACTTCGAAGAACTCGTGTTGAACTTTCCGTTTGCCACCCTGTAACCACTCAGGATCGTCATTTTTTAAATATTGGACCGTCCGACTTGGATTTTTTTGAGAAATTCGACCAATGGACTTTTGAAAAAATTACCAAACTTTTGTCATCGTGTTCAACACGACGCAATTGCGATTACAATTACTTGTGTAACAAGCGATTAACAGTTACGGCAGAGGTACACGATTTCTTAATTTCGCTTATTGCACGAGTAATTGTAATCGCAACTGTATCGTGTTTGGAGTCATTCTAACCGAAAAAAGAGACTAACTTCCGAAAAAGGTCCAACATTAAACAAATGATCGTGTTCTTAAGAGTGTACGAATATTATTGCTACAAACGCGTGCATACGAGTACAGAGTAACACTACCCACGTAGTACTGTGTATATAAATAAAAATATCGATTACAATGTGCGTTGCGTGATGTAGAAAAACCGACGATCCTCGGATCGTCGCGAGAGAAATGAAGGACGGACGAAACCGGAAGCTCGACTACGAATTCCGTAAATGGAGATACCTCTTGCTTTCAAAGAGATTGATGATAATAATTAGCACGTAAGCGTTTGACATTTTTTCTTTCGTTTTGCCCCTCCCCTTTGAGGGTGGGGGACTTCAGAGGTACAGGCAACGATTATAAATGTTGGGTAGAAGGACTAATATTGTACACGAGTGAGGGAGAGAACGAAAACAACAAAAAAAAAACAAAACAAACAAACTATAATTGCATAATATTTATTATTCATCTAAGTAAACACGTGTGAGAAAATGTACATTTAACGGAGAGATCGGACGGTGTTACATATTCGACATATTCTTTATGGTTTCTGATTTTCTGCGAATTTCAAATTACGATTACCCCATTGTGAGTGTATCACTGATAACCATTGTGTTAGCGAGGATACTCGACGAATAATAAATAATTGAATTTAATTATTCAGCGACAATCTCTTCTCCTCGCTCTTTGCCATTCATTTTCAAATCTTACATTTATCGCAAGAGATAAAATTCTTTGTCGAGAACTTCCGTTTCAAAGGAAATTCAGCTTGGTGATTTATGAATATGAAACTAAATAAGAATATCTCTCTTCTTTTAATTATTTTATTCGGCTGAAACGAATACGGTGATGTTCTTAAATTTTTTAAATATGTCCACTGCTTTAAAATCTACGTTCCAGTTTTTGTTATAAGTGCATAAAGATCCGCATTTCCAGACTGAGTTTTCCCGGAAACGAATCATTGTTAGGGAGAAGGTTATTTAACAATTTCACCATTTTGTCGTCCCAGAATCCTCCATTCCAAAATACCTTGCATGATCGTGTCGTCAATGTTTCATCAAAGATGGTTTCGGGACGCGTTGGTTCGTCGGAAAGGTGAATCTCGCTGCGAACTAGCATCAGCGTGGACGAGTTAAAGTGGCTCTTCTTCTCCGTACTGACGCTTACTTTGTTTCTTTTTCAGGTCGCTATGTCTGCCATTGTGGACGCCGCTTCAAACACCAGTTCTCAATCGTGTGTCACCAGAAGAACGAGTGCGGCACCGACTATCGCTGTCAGAAATGTTCATTCGCAACGAACAAGCTGGTTTTGTGGTTGCGCCACGTCACCAAGCTCCATTGTAGCCCTTGAGGATGTCTCGAAAGCACTTCCAGCTGTATTGATTTTCTTCCAACACAGTTTACGATTTATTTTCCGTTATAACAAGAAAAATGTTTTCTTTTCTACGATTATATGTTTCTCGAGGATGCAGCGCGTCAAGAAGTTTTTCATAACAATTACAAACTGTACGTTATAAACAAACAATCTTTGATGATCTTACTTCCGAAATCCCCACGTCCAAGGCCGGGCCTACTAAAGGGTCTTTCAATAAGAGCGATAGAACTTTGAATTGAAATAAAACGAAAAACACGGAACATAGCATTAGTATTCACTGCTTTATTTTATACATGAAATACAATATCATGTAAATGACCGCCACGATTGCGTTGATGGAGTGAATACGACAAACCCAATTTTCGCTGACTCTGACACATGAATCAGGTCGCATCTCACCGATAACACGAATTATGTTTGCTTTAAGATCATTAACAGTTTGTGGTTTATTGGAATAAACAAGAAACTTAAGATGGCTCCACGAGAAAAAGTCTAACGGCGTTAAGTCGCATTTCTCAAATTTCAAATTAGGTTTGTCGTATTCACTCCAACAAAACGCAATCTTGGTGGTGATTTATATGATATTGCATTTCATGTATAATTCCATCTCGAATGTACTTTAAAATAAAGCAGTATGTAAGTACTTACTAGATTATCTTCCGTATTTATCGTTTTATTTCAATTAAAAGTTTTGTCGCTCTTATTGAAAGACAGACCCTTTACCATTCGTTCTTGTCCACCTAGTGGTTCCAGAAAATGCCAGGCACGTCTACCCTGTAAATGTAAATCCTGTCGCAGAAGAAAGAAGACAATGCGTGTTAAGCAACTTCGTCACACTGTACGCTAGCAGGAGCCGGCAGATATTTAACGAGATCAAACGATTTCTGATTGCAGACGAGCTGGCTCTATTCAGCCTGAAGGACGAGAGATTCCATTTGGAGGGTTTCGAGCTGTCGCCATCGGTCTCGATCAACCTCAAGAAACACGTATGCAATTGCGGCAAGATCTACAGCCAGAAGAGCTCTCTCGATCGACACCTGCGATACGAATGCGGGAAAATGCCGAACGTCCCCTGTCCGCAATGCGGCAAAATGTTCAAGCACAAACACCACGTGACGCAGCACCTGAGAAGCTGTCGCCTGAAAGATCCGAGAAATCCGGACTACACGAACTGTTGAAAATCCTGTGGTTCTCGTCGAGTGTTTGTAGTAGAGGTCCCAAACAATGTACTCTGTTTTGTTTCTGTGTACGAAAAGCGCTTCCCAGAAACGGAATACTCACCGTTGAGTGATTTTTCACGAACGAACTGCGATGTGTGTTATTTTTGTAATTTTTTGACCCAGTATGTCCGCAATCGATTTCACTCGAAACCGAAATAAACTGACGAGTCTGTGGGAAAAGAGAATTAAACGTTGAACCTTTTCGAATCGTTTCAGAAGAGTCAGACAAATCTTTCGTCCGTGATTGTTAAAGCAGCCGCGAACAAACAACGAAACCTCGATCGAGATTACAAATGTGTTTTTCTGTTTGCGACATTTTGCAGATGGAGGAAGGCGATCGCGACAGCAGCAGCCGGCGTTGGTCCATGAGATGGAGCACGCGGAGAAACGAAGATTCGTCTGCTGCGGCTGTGGAAAATCGTACAAGTGGAAGGAGTCGCTTTTCAAACATAGACGCGTCGAGTGTGGAAAACTGCCACAGTTCTCTTGCGAAGTTTGCGGTTATCGATTCATGCACAAGCATCATTTAATGAAACATATGTCCACTATTCATCAGTTGGGCCGGCCGCACGTAGCTCTCATGTTAACGTATCAGTGAAACGTATTCGCGTTGACGACACCGTTAGAGAATGCTGTACTATTGTCGAATAAAATTGTACGATCAACGGTGAACGTTCGAGCTCGTAGAGTTTTTTTCATTGTTTCTTCTCCGGTTTCAGAATATTGTGCGGGATTTATCCGAGTACTCTGTTTCTAATCAATGTCTGTTTCGTTTTCAGGTTACGCCAGGGTACAACCCATCACGAAGACCTTCTACTGCGGCAATTGTAGCAAACAATACACCAGACGCGACTCTTTGTACAAGCACACGCGGTACGAGTGCGGAACGGAGCCCAAGTTCGGTTGCACCGTCTGCGGCCGGAGGTTCAAACGGAAACATCATCTCACGTATCACACGACGAACATGCACAAAATTCTATGAAGTTCTTGAAATTCTTTCCTGAATTTTTGGAATCGCACTGTGCGAGCAGAACACGGCCATTTTGACAAAGACCGTGCCAAATCCATGGCAATTCTTCGCAACTCTTCACGAGGGCGAGGTTTGGCATGGATTTGTGCCTGCAAACTTTCCACTCGAATTTGTCGACAATTTTTCGTGACAAATTCATGACAAATTGAACACAACGTATCGAGTTTATATTTCTTCTCTATCGAAAAAGTGTACAATCCTGAACGAGCTGGATGAACCTGTACAGTCGCTTAACCTAGAAGCTTAACAATAAATTATCTTCGACTCTGTTATTGTTATATTTTAATCGTGCATTTGGTTTCTTCTTCTTCTGTTGTGTTGGTTCCAGAGCGAACTCGAAAAAGCTCTCTGAGGGAAGCGCGGCCGAGAGAAGCAGGTAAGACGTCAAGTGTTTATCAGGTTGATCGTTTCTAATTTGCAAGGAAAAAACTTGGCAAGTCCGTTAAAGAGTGTCGGCTTGTTTCGCTTGCATCGGAAATTTTCAAATATTTGAGAACGTTCGAAGCAAGAGAAACAGTCGTATTTTGTGTTCGATCGTTTTAAGGAACCTTGAAATCTGTGATCGTCGCCGAGTCGTTAGCTGCTAGCTCTGCTTCGCGATCCTTGTAATTACACGCGCGCGAGTGATGTCCTTTGCAATCGAGATCGAACTCCATTCAATGAGACTTGACTGTCCGCCTTCGGGCATCCTTTTTGATTGCAGAGTACAAACGGGACGGAAAATACGAGGACCACCATCGAAAACCGTATCCTTGCTACTCTTGCGGACGGTCGTACCAACGGAAGGACACTCTGCGTCGACACATGCGGGACGAGTGCGGCAAGAATCCGCAGTACATCTGCTACGTGTGCAAGAAAGGCTTCAAACAGAAGTCGAACTTCCAGCGGCACAGCACGAACGTCCACGGCTTCAAGATCTAAACGACGAGCTCGAAGATACCGCGAATTGTCTGTTGAGAAAGGTTCGCGAAGTTCGTTTCGAAGCTTCGCGAGTCTCTCGAATCCAGCGTGACGCCGGTTCACTATTCTTGAAAATAAAATACCGGAAGTAACAAGCAGATCGCTGACCGCGACGTTTCATTATTTCTTTATACACCCGTTCGTCGCTAGAAGATCAGCGTCGTCACAGAAGAATTACCAAAAGCACCTCTTCACTCGCTGGGGTATAACCGTGCTCCCTTGAATCGATCATTCTCTCGTTCTTTCGAATTATACCTTCCCGGGGGGCTCGCAGTCACAGACTTTACCGAGTAGAAAACGTTCACGACACGGCGTGCCGTAGAGCTCCATTTATCCTCCATTTACAGTCGGGGACAATATTAAATGGACACTTAAAACTTCTTTAAAATTGGTCCAAATGACATAAATTTTTTTTAAATGTTAGACCGGCTAGTTTCCTAAAGAACGTGTAAACAAAACTTTGTTTAGATTGCAATTAACGATAATTTAAAAAATGTGTTTCGTAGTTTCCGGTAGCTTACATGCATACTGAAAATCTCGTCGAAATCGGTTGATGTTGCAATGGGCTACAAATGTTTAAAGATGGTCACGTAATCCTTTTTAAGACTTTCACCCTTAAGATCTCATCTTTAAACGTATGCAGCTGATTGCAGTGTCGACCGATTTTGATGAAACTTTCAGTATGCATAGAAGTTACCGGAATCTACAAAACGCATTTTTTAAATTATCGTTACAGGTTCAGATAAAAAAGTTGAAAAGACATAATTTATTAAGTTTTGTATGATTCTAGAAAATTAGACGGTCCAACATCTTAAGAAGATGTCAAGTCCTTTGGAGCAATTTTAAACAAGTTATGGGATTTTTAAGAGTGTTCGCTTGATATTGTACCCGACTCTATTATTTGAATTCAGAAATAAGTGTAAATTGGTTAGAGTCGAAGATAAATTGAGTGCTGCGGTGCGATGGGATTGGTAAACACACACGAGGCACCCCTGAGCGATACTGGTCGTTGCTAGACCCACGTCTCTCTTCTACGTTGCTCTAGCGACGACTTGGATCATCAGCTTGAACATCAGCATCATCAGAAGATCCGTTCTATGGATAAGCGTCTTCGCGCACAAGCTTTAGCCGTGATTCGATCAAATAACCGAGCTGTTTCGTCCTCTAAATTGCAGGTAGTTGCTCGAGGAGCAGGTATTCGTCGTTGCGGGCCCAAGATTTCTTGCCGAAGCCGTTCCCCTGTCACAAATGCGGCAGATCCTACAGGAACAAGGGCAGCCTGAAGCGTCACCTCCACGACGAGTGCGGCAAACCGCCACAATATATCTGCAGCATCTGCGACAAGGGGTTCAAGCAAAAGGCTAACTTCCAACGTCACAATTCGACCATCCACAGACGCGCCTTCCTCCTCGATCCGTGAACAAGGCCGGCCACCACCGTGAAGAACCTTCACCGTCAAAGAAGATACCGTTTCCATCGTATCCTTGAAGCACCTTCTCGAGAAGATACTATGAATCTTACGCGACTTAAGACTGATTCACGTTATCCGTTAGGCGGGCAACGACCCTCCAAACTTCAATAAACAATTATTTTCTCGTGAACAAACAACGATTAAAGATTACTAGACTGCGGATTTGATGCATTTTATGCAAAGCAGTGGTCATGTTATAAATATTTAAGGACGAGTATTAAACGAATATTAAAAGAAGAATACAATTTCATTTGCGAAAAAAGCGAAGATTTTTTATTTTGCATAAAGATCCGCAGTCTAAAGATCACTTACGAAGAGCTTGAAGGGTCGAAGGGAATGATCGTTAACCCTTAGCACTCTCGAGTGGCGACTCATTATTCAAAATATGTTGGTAAAATTTAATTTTCCTGTGAAAGCAGCTCCGAGTGCAAAGGGTTAACCCTCGTGTACGATTTAATTTTAAGTAACCGCTATTTTTGGTAATCGTTGTCTTACGTTGGGTTAACTTTACACGTCCAGGGATATACCGGGTGATTCACGAGAAACAGGCCACCTAAATAGCTCCGTTAGGACTAGAGATAGAAGAAAATGTTAGAGAGAAAAGTTGTACTGTTAAAGTGGGCAAATATGGTGGTATAAAAAAACGTTCCTATTGTAGTCGTTTTCAAGGTCTTTTGAAGGTCATCGACGATTTTTAAATAGAACTATATATTTTTCACTTCACAGTGTTGTAGCTGATGTCAAGACGAGTGCAATGATGTGGTACACTGTGACCTTCAAATGACCTTGAACTAGAAAATTTACGATAAAGCAATGATAACTTCAAAATATTTGAACTAAATTAAATGTTCGAAATTATGACCTTGAGCAGTAACACAAACATTTAAACGTTTTACAAGGCAATCAATTGTACTTCCAATTGTTTCTGTTGAAACTGATCTACAAGATCTAATTATTCTTTCTTGCATGTTCTCTGGTGTAGTCGGTTGATCCCGATATACATCATCTTTGAGTGTTCCCCACAAAAAAAAATCCATTGCCTTGTAAAACGTTTAAATGTTTGTGTTACTGCTCAAGGTCATAATTTCGAACATTTAATTTAGTTCCAATAAAATGATTACACATTTTGAAGTTGTCATTGCTTTATCATAAATTTTCTAGTTCAAGGTCATTTGAAGGTCATAGTGTACCATACCATTGAACTCGTCTTGACATCAGCTACAACACTGTGAAGTGAAAAATATATAGTGCTATTTAAAAATCGTCGATGACCTTCAAAAGACCTTGAAAACGACTACAATAGGAACATTTTTTTATACCACCGTATTTGCCCCCTTTAACAGTACAACTTTTCTCTCTAACATTTTCTTCTATCTCTAGTCCTAACGGAGCTATTTAGGTGGCCTGTTTCTCGTGAATCACCCGGTATATTATTTTCAAGTGTAGGTATAGTTACGTGTACCTATAGGTCAGGCATGGCCAATTCGTAGCTCGAGCGGAGGCATTCTCAAGAAATACCCCTACTTCTCGGAAGAAGTGGGGGTATTCCTTGAGAATGCCTTCTATCCAGCTACGAATTGACCATGTCTGACTTATAGACAGCGCATCTGTACAATTTACTTATTGTACAGTTCTATAATGTGCAGAACGGATCTAAGGGTGTGCACAGTACACGAGAGTTAACACTCGAACGGTCGTTCTTCACTTTCGTTGAACTTCTCGTTTTTTTCTGGCTGAGGATTGATTTTGAAGAACCTATGGCAACCAGGTTAGGTGTCCTGCCGAGACTTTAATGCTGTCGAGCTTTAAAATTTTTTAATGTGGCAATCTTAACACTTTACCTACCGGAAGCCTATTAATAGGGTTTTCAATAATTGTGCTGTACCAAAAGAATACATAGAAATTTTCTTTTACATTCCAATCTAAAATGAAACTATTAGATGACGTTATTGAGAGTGACTTGTTAGTTCACAATGAAAATTGCTGTTTCTATTGAAGGTTCCATTAAAAAGTGTTTAGCCATGTACCATAGATTTTTCAAAATTATGCAATAATCGCTGGTCGGTAATGTGTTAAGATAAGAAATTGACTGATTTTTTATAGAAGTTTTGTTACGTTACACGTGGTTGTTATCGAAAATACGCGTAAGAACACGCGTTTGTTGCTTTAGAGAGAGAGGGAACAAGTAAACAAAGATCTTGGAAAAATCTTGGATAACCTTGAAACGACCTTGGGAACCGTTCAAGATCCCTTGTCGAGGCTTTAATACTGTCGAGCTTAAAAATTTTTTAATATGGCAATCGTAAGACAGGAAATTGACTGATTTTTTATAGAAGTTTTGTTACGTTACACGTGGTTGTTATCGAAAATACGCGTAAGAATACGTGTTTGTTGCTTTAGAGAGAGAGGGAACCAGCAAACAAAGATCTTGGAGAAATCTTGGATAACCTTGAAACGACCTTGGGAACCGTTCAAGGTGCATTTTGGAGACACCGTAGACATTTTTAATGGGTGGACAAGAAAATTTGGGAGGTCCTCGATGGTCAAAGTTGTTTTCTCAGAGAGATTAATTTCGCCGGAAGAATGAATGTGGTTCGCCTGACGGGCAGCGTGAATCAACCCCTACTGCACTTTTCGCTTTCTTTACGTACACGTACAGCTTCACGCCGTATTTAGCTCTTTTCTTCTGATTTACGTACAGTCCAGTATACTACTTTTATCGACGTTCCTCACCTAGGTAAACATAGTTGAGCGATTAAGCGGATAAGGCTTGGCAAACCTCGCGAAAGTTTCTTACAGAACAGTTCTCTTTAGAAAATGCGTCTCCCACACCGAGTCTTAATTTTTGAAAAAGTTTTTCGTTATTGTTGTGCGACCAGCGAGTATTCGTTTTGGAACAACAAATAAAAAGAAAGTGCGGGACGGTCTTTACGGGGAAACTCCATTTGCATTGTGATATTGCGTGGCAATTTTTACAAAAAAGTATATGAAAGAATAAACATGTTCGAATAAAGAGAGAGAGCAAAGGGACGATGAGAAGAGGGGGAAACAGTGAAAAATTGCGATTGTACAATTGGTTTAAGAAATTTCATTCTGTAAGCGATGTTCTGTGATACGTTGACTAATTGTTATTCTGGAAGAGATATAAAATTAAATGTTCGCCGAGGCCTTGGTTATACGTAATTCTAGTTTCGCAACGCGCAACTGTAGTTTATTATAATTTTATTATAACTATCGAAGTACGCGTAATAAAATTGTAACTGCAAGGGTAAACACTCTGAACGTGTGTCTGACATTTCTCGAACATTCTGGCGTCAGCGTTTCCGTATTCTTCCTCAAGATCAGCTGTTCCAGGCTCCCCTGAAGAGTTCGCCAACCAGAAGATTACACAGAAGATTCATATATTTATCGCACCCTTGATCCGCAATTTTTACGTTTTTTTTTCACTTCGTCGGAAAATTTTCTATTCTGCTATCGACGGTTTGGTTCACGTCGAAACACCTCTGCACTTCTAAGTTCTTCGCCGATTATTGAATCATCCTTGCTACCAAAAATTAAAACTACCTAATATTGACAATACAAATGTTTACCATGTGTGTCTACGGGATGGGGCATTTAAAACAGGACACGAAGAAGATGATTCGATGTCACTAACTTGTTATAGGGGAGGCGTCAAGGAGATATGAAGGTCATCGGTTTTTCATTTACATTCTGATAGTGTCTTTCAAGTTAGTACAAGTGTAGAAAATGACAACCTTGAACGACTTTGAATAACCTTGCTAATAAGTCCTGAAACACACTATCGGTAAAAAAAAACCATACAGTTCCATTTTAAAAAACAGAGTTTACCTACACATGTCCTGGACGACTACACCTATAAATAATTAGTAACATCAGATTATGAGTCTTAAAAATCTGTGTTCAAAAACTGTGTTAGCGACCTGTTCGAAACGTCCCTGCCTGTATACATGTATACACACACACGTTCACATTATATTTTCAACATATCGCCAATTTTGATCGCCAAAGAAATAGAATACCACGTTCCCTGTAAGCTTTTGCCAATGATACCGTGAAGAGACGCTCCGATGGTATCATTTCTCGATCGAAGATTTAACGCATCGTTGATTGACGAAGATTCGGTTCGCCCCGGTTGCGCAAACAATTAACCGTGTTCCGATTCTGATTCCAGGTCAAGCCCGGTGCCTGAGAAACCCTGCACGCGACGCGCCAGATTTCCAGAAGCCGTACCCCTGCTTCAAGTGCGACCGCTCTTACACGAACAAAAGCACGTTGAATCGCCACCTAAGGGAGGAGTGCGGGAAAATGCCGCGGCACTTTTGCCGTTACTGTCACAAGGCGTTCAAGCAGCGTTCGAATTATCAGCGACACGTGTGGACGGTTCACGGATACATCATGTGACGCGAGGCCTCGTAATTCTCACGGTGCAGCTCGCCGCGAAATCATTTAGGTTTATCACCGCGACGTTTCGCCGTTTAGTTCAGGCCAGGGCAATCTCTTCCCCGCCGGTGCCTTGCGACCCCCTCGACCGGTGCACCGGTTCCACCACTATCGCCTGATCCACATCGCCCTTCCTGGCAATACACTCCTATCCTCCCCACCTCAGTGTCGCCAGATAAGAAGATAGAGAGCACAAATTGAGAGGGGTAGAGTGCCCTACTAGCATTTATGGTTGACATTTTGTTGGGCCTTTTATTTGCTGCGCACAATAGAACTTAATTATGGAAATTATAAAGATGCTTCCATTAGAAATTATTCAATAAATATCTTTATCCGAGCACGTGTTATAAAAATTATGAGAAATCTAAATAAATCCAGTCTTGTAATTTTTATAAAACGATATATGTCCGATACATTTTGTACCCGGTACGGTTAGTGTTAATTAACCAATTATAATAACTGTAAGCCCCATGTTGGGGACTTGTAGATAAAACCATATCCCAACTCCCAAACGTTGGCCAACCATAAATGCTACTACGGTGAGGACAAGAATATTACACAGGAGTTTGGAGGAGGAACCCGCGCAAGCTACCTAGGCCTGGTATAGTTTATAGGGGTGGACGGGTGCCTGAAAATTTCGGGTTGGATCGGGACCCGAAAATTTATATTGTTCGGAGCCCCGAACGTCATAGATTTTCGGATCCCAGCCCGAACCTGAATCTCCGGGTACACCCGGCCACCCCTAATAGTTTATTGGGATCGATAGATTGAATTCTCAATGGTGGAACGAACACGCAGCATTTGTCTTTTTTTTTAATGAACTGAGTCGTCTAGCCAACGACTGTATCGATGTACGCAGTGCAGAATAAAGCCAGATTTTCCACGGTTCGCGAGTACCTCCTTTCTCGAAACACCGTTCCCTCACTAACATTCAGTCGCTACGACTCTTCTCCAGGTAGACATACTTTCTTTCGCTAAACGAGATCTAACCGATGCTAAGGGGCAATCTTGCGAGAGGAAAGGACTTTCATGCAGTATGCAGTACATATACGAGGACTAACATTTCTCCAAAAATCGAGCAACATTTCCAATCTAGAGTTCACGCTGGACCTTAGATCTTTCAAGATTATTTAAGATTTTGTTTCCTACTGTTGAGAGCTAGCGTGAATTCGTTCAGAATTGATTGGCGCAACGAAGAACGGTATCTCCTTCGGAGTCCGCGATCGAATTGTTACGGTAAGTAAGCATCGTCGTTCAGAGTGTGACTGACAATGAAACAACGGTTTCAGGGTGGCAACTCGCCGCGGGACAGGGCACGGTGACCAGCTACAACGTGTACCAGTGCAAGATATGCGGCAAGAGCTACATCTGGAAGTCCTCGTATTATCGACACGTGCGAGAAGAGTGCGGTGGCAATCGGGAGTTGGCCACTTGCAAGAACTGTGGCAGACAATACCGGTGGCGGGATTCTCTGGTCAAGCATTTGAAGTACGAGTGCGGAGTCGAGCCAAGGTACACTTGTTCCATGTGTGGCAGGAAGTTCCGGCATAAGCAGGTGCTCACGTCTCACTTCAAGAGGGTTCACAAATAGTTGTGCCGTTCGAACGAGAGATTCAAGTTACTGTTACTTTATTTTACGATTACTGGGATTGAGGTGAAGCTGGTCCAATCACTTCAAACAATGTACATCCAACGTCGCGTTCGCTGTGTTACGCGCAGACTCGCGTTATGGCATCGTAGAAAGTAGAGTGGGGACACGAATCTTAAACCAGCGACTCTAGTCTTCTTGTGTCTTCTCTGCTCCATCGTATGTACTCTCCGTGCCTCGCAAGAAGTCTCCTGACAGGAATTCGAAAGGAACGCGGCAGCAAGCCGTCCTTTCGATTGAGTCATTTCGCTGACACTTTCGGTTCTAGCCTAATAATTTTTTAAAGTGTGTGACGTCACGGCCTTGCGAGGCACGGAAAGTACCTTCGTAGCTATCAGAGTCGTCAGATTAAGACTTGCCTCCCCCAAATGGTGAATTGATGAAAGATTGAAAGATTGCTGGGTGTGAAAGATTGTTAGAGACTTTGGCTCTTCCTGAATATAGATAGTAGATTAATTAATTTTGCATGAAAGTCCGCAGTTTACGACAACGATTGTAACGAAGATGTTTACTGTATAGTTGGCGTGTGCTGTGAACAATAAAGAAAGTTAACCGTCCTGCACAAACATTTCTCCTTTTACTGTTGTCCCCGGTCGCCACCTCCCCATGGACATTTATTTTGCGTTGACGAGAGAGTTCCGAAGATGGACAGAGTGTCTTTGTTGGTCGCGAAGACGCAACGGTATCGTCCCCTAATCGCATCAACGAGAGAAAGGATACGACTTCGACGAAATTTCTCATCGAACTGATTATTGTTCTGTTTGCGATCTGTTTCAGAATTGAAAAGGGACCACAATCGCGTCAATTACGACGCCCCGTTCATCTGTTACAAGTGCGGGAAACGTTACACGTGGACAGACTCCTTGACCAGACATTTGCGCGAGGGATGCGGCAAACTACCCAGACACAAGTGCACCCTCTGCGGCAGAAAGTTCAAACGTAGAGACTATTTGTTGCGTCACGAGACCAACGTTCACAAGCTGCTGTGAAGCGTCCCGGAAATTCTTGCTTCTCCGTGAACAGTTACGGCAGAGAACCTCGCGACACTTACGGAGATGATACTGTAGCGACCTTCTCGCGGTGATTTCTTTCTCCAATACATTCCGAGACCGGTGCGTGTATTTTTCCAATTTATACGCGAGTTCCTTAGTGTCAAATTTAGCTCGACGCGAATTGTTGCGTCCGCTGACGACTATGTTACTACATTTTTGTATTTCCGTTGGTGTCCGATTACGAAACGGAACAGTCTAATTTATTGTTCGTTCGTGTTCGACGACAGTTTTCAAAATCTCACAACCTGGGTCGATCATTATTGTTTTTAATATTTCCCAGTAATCCTTTGCTCTCGGAAGAATTTTTAGTGGCGCCTCAGACTCACCGTTCGAGTGCTAAGGGTTAGTGATTTAATTAACTTCGACGCTTGTGTAGAATTTTTTGAAAATCTTGGTAACTCTGAGTCGAACACGAACGAGCCGCAATAGTGAGATAAAAATCGATTGTTAGAACGACGGCACTGATACGAGAATCAAAGACTTGTTGTTCGTCCATAAGACTGATATCCACTCGGAACCATCGATGTTCTACCGAGCATAGATGCTACGAAAAAATTTTTCACAACATTTAACTCAGCCGTTCGATTATTTTTCTATGATCATGACGAAATTATACGAGTAGGTTGATTTTTGCCAAATTTGTGTTAAGCGTTGGTCATGTACCGATCGTCCATCAATACTGTTGTAAAGTAATACCTTCGATATTTCGTCGATGGACGACTGAAACTTTCGTATTAACAACGTCGCTGGAGTTTTCGCGACTGTATACTGTAAATCGACTTTTGAAGTGTACATGTTTAAACTGCGACATCGATCAATGTACATACGTGAGTATGTATTCACGGAACGTCGTACTGTTTCTTACTTAATTAGCATTTATAAGGGAGGAAGTATTGTAAATAAACGGCTTGTTTAGCGACTTTCGTTCTGTACGCGAGTGCGTTGTAAAAATCAATTATTGATACGTCTGCACGAGATGATAGGCGACTTGTACGAACGACGAATAATCCAAACTGGTTTCGGAGATCATGAATTAATGCGTCCCATTTTGATTCGCTACATTTTTACATTCTTTTACGATTTGAACTCGATCGAAAAGAATCACAAACAGGAGACAATTGGTTACGATCCACAAAGTATAATAAAATCGAATTCACGATTCAGACAAATTCTAGATCAGGCCTGGACACATTGAATCCAGAAAATTGATTTTCTCGATCGACGACTATCGATAAGTTTATGGGAGAAGTGTTCGTAGCGGTACGTTGAGTTTTCTCTCTCGAGAAATGGTATTGACAGTTTACTTGCCACGAACCATCAATAAATTATTATTCCTTGAAACAGAAACGTGTGTTTAAGTCACTGTTACCAACTCGCGGGGCTATATCTAATACCTATCACCGTGCATTTTAGTTCATTTTGCATCCTAACAACAACCAAAAAAAACCCCACGCAAAGCGGTGTACGTTCGGGTGTAATTACAGAAGCTTGTTGTTCTTTCAGTTTACTTCAGCCCAGACTATTACAAGAGGTTGGGGAGGCATTTCTGCACGAATTGCGGGAAGGAGTATAGGTGGATGCAATCGCTGGTCAGGCACGCGAGGGAAGAATGCGGGAAAGATCCGCAGCACAGTTGTCCCGTTTGCGGGACTAAAATTCGGCATAAATGGATGCTGAAGAAGCATTTGGTCACCGTTCACAATTGGATCATCGCCAATGGAAAGAACAATTAGCGAGGATAATCGGTTATCGCAAAGACATTCTAGCTTGTAGTGTCCAACAGCGTGGTAGTCCAACAAGAAACTATCGTAGCTACTACTCGATACTGTTCCATACGATTGTTGGGCGGTCAGAGATAAATGGCCTCTCCAGCCACACTTTTTCTGTGACCCATGTCGCGTAATTTGTATGGTTAATGTTTAAAAATCTCTGCAAAATGATATTACAAAGAAATTACCCTCTCTCTTACGGATTAGCCACGTGACAAGCGTGGAGGAATAGCGTCGTAGATTGCTTGGGCCCAGTTTATGGGCCGTGACGGAAGCGTAGGGGAACGGAAGAGTGGGAGACGAGTCTTGCGGCGACCTAGTGAGACTCCAGCTCAGTGGAGGGGGTTGAACTGCATTTGTAAAATACAGAAACTAAATTTGACGGGATCGAAGTGAATCGAATAATATAAAATATACGACAAAAGCGTAGCTGGAAGCAAATGATCATTTATTTCTGATCGATCCGAATGGAGACGATTGGTTACACTATCGGTTGAACGTTTGCGATCGCTTGTCGGACAGAACTCGCGTTTCAACTGTTTTTTGTTTCAATAAAATGAATGCAACGTTGTACATTGTAATAGAAGGTGTGATATGATTTGTTAAGTGTACGTGATATATGTACTTGTGTCATCTTCGTATCGAGTTCCAAGCAATCTCGAACCTTCCCAGCGGTAGTGTCAACTTGCCACCGATAGAATAAGCCAGGGAGTTCCAGCTTGTTCCCCTCCGAGAACTGGAGGGAAAGTTCTACGGCAATCATGAAGTCTAGGAGAGAAGGAAGTACCTAAGTAGCCGCGTGTGGCTCGCAAGCTACAAGTTGGAACTCCCTGGGACAAGCAATCGACAATTGTACTCGAGCCGAGCAAATTTCTCACTTACGTTCTCCACGATCATCAGCAGACTGCGAATCTTTATGCATTTATAACAAACTTGAGTAGATGAAATTCAAAATTGTAGGAAAATTTTGAAAATTGAACATGTCAATATATAATTTTTCATCTATTAAAATTATTAAGGGAAGAAAGAACATTTCATTTAGTTTCAATTTCTTGGTATTGACCCAGACAATTTTTATTTCGCATAAAGATCCGCAGTCTGATCATCAGTCACTAGAACATAAAAAAACATTTTGCGAAGGGAACCATATTTATGTATATTATACGAACATTTTGGTAATAAAGACGATGATAACAGACGGAAGGATGTGTGAGATACCACGGATACAAATAGACGTTCTTGCATCGTAGAGGAGGAATGGAGATAGGTAGATCGACGCGCGGTAGAGACGCGGACTAATATTCCTCTCTGTTTACAGGATATCCGAGATCTCCGTATCACGCACGTTATCGCGGAAGATATTTCTGCGACGTCTGCGGGAAAAAATACACGTGGAAGCCATCTTTAATGCGGCACAAACGCGAGGAGTGCGGCAAAGAACCACGATACGCGTGTCCGGTCTGCCATCACAAGATCCGTCGAAGCGGCCAATTGAAGTTGCATCTGTTTCACGTTCACAATTGGCAGTCCACCATCTACGATGTCAACGAGTATCGAACGATGTCAGTGCACTGCTCTACCAAGCACAGCTGATAGACCTGCGTAGATCGCATGTCCAGATCAAACAGGAGAATGACGGACCAGTCTATTTCCTCCTTACAGGCTTCCCCATTTTCACTTCGCATTAATGATTCTTAAGAATTGTTTTAGAATAGAACAGACATTCTTGAAGGACATCTGCTTTTTAAAATTAAATTCTTATCATTATTTGTTGTGTGTTTATCGAATTTTTCAATTGAAAATTTTATTTTCATTGGCAGCAACCTTTTTAGATCTGAAATAAATAAAAACCGTACTAAATCCTGTTGAACATTATATTCTAGCATTTGTTGAATATTTTCAGAAACGCATCCGTCGTCTAATTATTATTGATGGCGTCAGTAATAATGTGCAATAAAAAATATGGGTCCCAATTTAAAAATTCAGTGTGGCTAGTGAAAGTGGGCACCGTGTACTTGTTGCAAATCCAAAATTCCTAGATTTTGATTGCTCGTCCATCAGGACAGTGAGAATCACATATCCCTTCCACAATTTCTTCAACTGAAATTTTCAATACATCAACGCTAATTGTACTTCCGATGTTTGTGATCTGTTTTGTAATCCGATGGCGAAGTAATTCGAACAATAAATGAAAAGCATCGTTGTCCATTCTTAATTTTCGAAATCTGCGGGCTCGTCGCAATAAATTCATGTGCGAATACATATTCCGTTGAGTTAACTAATTTTCACACCATTCTCTTCTTTATTATTTTTCCACTTTCTGGTTACAATTATCACGGACGGGACTGCTGGCTTTTTATTTCCTTGAAAACAGTTACTCCCATATTTTTGAGTCATTTATGTTCATGTTGAAACTTAATTCGTACATTTAAAAATAAATTGTTTTTCGGCGAGGTTGAAACTTTAACGGCGTTTGAACGGCTGATTGCTATCAGCTGTGCTCGGTAGTACTGAACTGTGACACGAAACTGTTACTGTCCCCCCCCCCCCCCCCATGTTCGTAACAAGATAAACGCGCCGCGTATTACTCGAAGCGAGACACCAAACCGATAACGCATGCCTATCATCGATTCAAAGTTTTGCAACGATAGTACAAATCTGTTGTGTCGTTAATTTTTAGGCCTACTTAGGAAGTTCCTCTGCGAGAATTGCGGCAAAAGGTACAAGTGGAAGGAATCGTTGCATCAGCATCGCCGATTGGAATGTGGAATCGAGCCGCAGTTCGGCTGCATGTTCTGCGGGTGGAGGTTCAAGCACAAACACCACTTAAAGCAGCACTTGAAGAGGCGACATCAGTGTGATTTGTCGACGCTTACCTCGATGAACTGCCAATCGATCTCTCAATAGAGACGCTCTCCGTCGATCTCTTTCCGTCGAATTATTAAATACTTGCGAATACTCGGAATAGTTTCGGATATTAGATTATAGTATTTTAAACCCTTTACGCTCGGGCTATTTTAACTTGAAAATTAGGGAACGCAGGACACAGCAAATTCAAATATTTTAACTGGAAAAGTAAACATTTCTTCCAACTTAAAATATTTCCATTTCCTATGATTTTTCACTAACCAAATGGAGATCTTCCACTGCGCCGACATGCCGAGATGCTCTCGAATCTTCTTGAAACATTTTTATACGCGTACTCATGTTCCTGTAATCGAATAACTTCGTTGTATTTTGAGATGCGATAGGAGATACTCTATTGAAGATGTTTGATAAAACGCAATAATAAAAATATACTTAAAAAAAGAGAGAGACAAGAGGAATAGACCCTGTTCCACGTAGAGATTGTTTTATTTCAAACTTTTTGAGAGGACTTCCTGCGTTTATCGTCTAGTCGATGTCAATTTCATTGGAGGAGCTAATGGGCACGTTCCCGCTTATGATTTCAGGGTTTCCAGTATTCCAATACCGGCCAGGCTATTTATGCAACACGTGTGGAAAGACCTACAAGTGGAAGGAGTCGTTGAACCTGCACAAGAGGATGGAGTGCGGTATCGAGCCTCAATTTCCCTGCAAGATCTGCGGGAGACGGTTCAAACACAAACACCATCTCAGGAAACACCACAAGGCCATTCACAATTACGTAGAGTGTCAGTGGCCCTTGATCGACGAGTCCACGAAGGAACTCGAAAGACATTCGCGATTATTCAACGACACGACCATGTTATGATTTTCTTCGACCGTTCGCTAGAAACCAAAGTGTAAGCTCGAATTTCTCGATCGAAATTTGAACATTTCGATACAGTTGGGTGGATATATTCCACTTCGAAACTTCATGATGCAGTCAAACGACGAATGAGTATACCAGTACAAATAAAAGAGAACGGAAACCTTTGATTAAATAAATGCCATTTGTCTGAGAAACCCCTTGATACCCTGTTTCCACTTTCATCTGTCGATCTCACCTGAAATAAACGACTCGAGACGATTTAGACAGTCTGTTTCATTGTTGTGCTGTTTTGTTACCTGCATGCGTGGCCAATGAACAAATACGAAGGATCTTGTACGCATAGGAAGTTCACGGTAGACGATCCCGGTAATTATTGGACTGCGGATTTGAAGAATTTTGGAAATATCAAAAAGAAATTAATGTCTACGTAGCTCCTGCATCTTGGAATTGGCGAAGACAATTTTTATTTTGCAAAAGAATCGGCAGTCTAGTAATTATACACATGAATTGGAGACCGCATCACCGATTTCACTGACCTTCCGATATAGATATCCTCATTGCATACCAACATGACGGTGCCCTTACCTGCTAAAACTCATAAATTTTGAACCAGCGCATTCCTAAGATTGAAACTTGGATTTCCGGCATTTTCTCATAAAAATCTACAGAATCCTATAAACAACGGGATAAACATTTCTGGTTTCCTCAGGTGACGTTTAACACTTTACCTACCGATTTTTAATAATTGTTCTGTACCAAAGAAAACATAGAAATCACTTTTACCTTCGAAGGTTCCATTAAAAAGTGTTTCGCCACGTACCATGGATTTTTCAAAATTGTGCAATAATCACCGGTCGGTAATGTGTTAACCAAACATCATAGCGTATTATTATTAGTTGATTCCCACTCGTTCGTAGCAACAGTTGTAGAAACAGTATATGTAGTTTATATTTGATTTGTCAGGGTGAATTGTGGCGCTACAAATTTTTATAGATCCCACGAATGTCGATCTTGAGAGAGTATATCAGATGAAGTAAGGTAGCTGAAGATTATAGAAATCGGGAATGTGGTCCCTGATCTGTGTAATTGCTCTTGTTCTTTTAGTTATTAGTTCGAGATTTTCGTCATCGATATTCACCACGAAACGTTCGATGCTTGACATAACGTAACCATAAATTCGTAGCCCGTCGTCTTCTGCTCGCACGCACGACTCCATAATTTGTGTTTCAGGTGAGGCCGGCCAGGAAACGGTTTTTCCGTGCAGGGTCTGCGGCAAGGTCTACTCAAGGAAATCCTCCATGTACACCCACCTTCGGCTCTGCGGGAAAGCGCCCGCGTTCACCTGCGTTCTTTGCGGCAGGCAATTCAAGTACAAACACAGACTGCAGTCGCACCTTGCGTCGAACTTGCACACAAGACAGTTTCAATAATGGGGACCAAAAGATCCGTTGTTTCCCGCGCAGTGTCTCGACAATGAATCGTGTTGTTACGATGCCAAGCGTGCGTGAATTGTTCCCCTTTTTCTTCCGTTCGACTGGTCGTTATTTTACGTGAGAGATTCTTTACTGTATTTCGTAAAGTTCTACATATATTAACCCTTAGCACTCGAGTGGTGACTCGGTGGCGCCACTATAAATTGCTGTAGCATCATTGAAAAATGTTCATCCTTTAATGATTTTGTATTGTATCGCACGTATTGTATTGTATTTTGTATACACCGAATTTGAAAAATCATTGAGGATGAAGATACTCTAGGTGGGAAGAAACGTTTAATTTTCCAGTTCAAATGGAAATAATATTTTATTGGTTCCCCCTTCATAAAAATTGCGAATTGCATTAACCTCCGCAGTCTACTAATCGTTTAGTAAACATTTAGGTATTGTACGAGGTATTATACCAATTTCGTATCCATAAAATACGAAGAAATGTGTAATTTTCCAGTTAAACTAGCTCCGAGTGCAAAGGGTTAACCGTAGGGATACAGCAGTATTCATTGACGAACATTGCACACTTATGAAGTTTACAGTCACTTGAAAGAAAACACGTTTATCAATTGTTGGGTTTTGATTTCCGTCGAATCGCCACGTCTAGTGCCATATAATGGAGAAATATCAATCAAATTCATCGAAATGCCATAACTTCTATCCAAGTGTACGTACTCCCGTACTACAACGAACGTCAGACCAGGGCAATTTCGTACCGGTTTCCCCACTATCACTCCTCCTTCCCCTCCTATACTCCACAGTTTCTGAGAAGGATCCAGGAGTGGGGAGAGGATTCGTAAATTGGCCAGGCCTGATGTAAAACGTGATTATGAAAACAGAGCAGCCTAGACGACGAATCGAAGGCTGTGTAAACGCACCGAAGACAAGAAAGACTGATAGAATTCTTTACGTACATCGCGTAATCGAACAAAAGCCACAAGATATTTTTACAGAAGGGTATTTTAGTAGAAGCGACTGAAACAATAGATAACTAGCGAACGATTCGTACTTGTAGAAAGCAGATATTTTGTTACACAGTTTTTGTACATGTAGGGCTTCCAAAAATGTACACGACGTCTATCAGAAAGGCAATAAAACATTTATGACAACGATCCGAGTAGCAACACTCATTCTAAATTTATATTTCACGTGTGTGATTCTGCGTGTGCGTGGCTTGCGATGAGAGCTAACGAGAATGAACGACCATAAGATTATGCGACCAGTGCGGAGCCGTGTCCCTAACCATTGTGAAACGCTTCTTTTTTCCAGGTACCTTGCAGCAGGTGTGGATTTGCCATCGATGCAACAAACGGTATCAAAGCCATACTGCCCTCAGGAATCATATCCGTGTGGAATGCGGCAAACAACCGACATTCACGTGTTGGATTTGTGGCCGGAAATTCTTATACAAACATCGATGCCAGTCGCATATGAGATGCGTGCACCAAATGTACAAATAACCCTTGTGCACCTGAAACGCTCATTGAACTCCGCTTGGAAGTAAACAAATCTTGAACCAGACATTGTTAACTTTTTTAAACCATAATCCTGTAGACTTTGACGAGAAATGCCGAAAATCCAAGATTCAATCTTAGGAAACCGGTGGTTTAAAAGTTATGCGTGTTTAAAGTTCAACGATTTTCACGGGTTTGGCTGGTATGGCTAGTGCAGCGCATCCTCTAACGAGCGCAGCCATGAGCACACGCTGGTGTAGATAACATAGATCCCCAAGCGTTCGTACAGTTTCCGTAAAAGAATTTAAAAAAATTTTTTTTATTTCTTATCTTTTTTATCTTATAATTTCATCGAATAAAAGAAATCCAAATACGAAGCTGTAATGTTGGTTAATGTTCCCCGAAAAAATCTTTTCTCTTTACAATATCTTTATATGTACGCGAGAAAGAAATGTTGGACTCAGTGTCTGAGAAATGATTTGATATTTCACTGATGGTTCACGCATATTGATTTCGAACTTTGATTTCAGGCGAAGAAAATAAGATGGAGATCGACCAACAGAGTAACGTGGTTACGTCAGAGTAAGTAAATCGTTCTCTATAATCTGTTTGTCTAATACTGCGACAGGTATAACTTCGCAAAAACAATTGTACTCGAAACAGTGGAAAGTCTGCGTTTCGCCTGGCACGTTAAAAATTCGGTCTCTTCCTTTGTACATCACCTTCCCTCGCTTCGCGTGTACTCGCTCGATATAAGCGTCTCTCCTATTATTGATTTCCCTTCTGTTTCTCTATTGTCTTTCCAGTGGCGAGGCTTACGGTGGCGAATATTCAGAACCTGGCCTACTGGGGGAAACCTGTGCTTCACAAGTGTGCTAGGTGTGGCAAGTGTTACCATCTGGAGACATCGTTGAAGAGGCATCAGAGGCTAGAGTGCGGAGTGGAGCCGAGACAGAGCTGTCCGATTTGCGAGAAAAAATTCACGCACAGATTCAAATTGACCCACCACTTAGCTTCCTGTAGAAGAAAACGCACATAATAGCGTTCGGGCAACGACCAAGGCTGAAGAAGCGACTCAATTTCGATTCTATGACGATATTTTCGACGGAATTTTCAGTGAATGTGTGTTCGAACGATAGAAAAATATTCGGAAGGATTGTTGTGGCTAGTTGACGAGCAATCGTACATTTTAGCCTGCCGATGACAGGGTGTCGAGAGATTTGTTGGTTCGAAAATCCGAGACGATCGCGAGAACCCTTTATTGTACAATTTTTTTCACTTTTTAATAAAAACGTTTTCTCACCACGAGACCAACGCACGATTTGAGGGTGTAGTTTCGTTTCCAGGATTGCGAGGGTGAGCCGTCTCATTTTTCTATAATGAAAAGATGGGGTTTTTCATCAGTCTAGATCGCAACCGCCTTCAAAAAAATCTTATTTTTAGATTTACGAGGCGTAATTTGCATTATTACGAAGCTGCGACAGCTACGTGCTGCCGAATAATGCAAATTACGCCTCGTAAACATAAAAATAAGACTTTTGAGGGCGGCTGCGGCCTAGATTGATGAAGAACCCCATCTCGCATTATCGAGAAATGAGAAGAGAACTGAGAATGAGACTATCCCCTTAACAAAGAACAAAGAAGCGGGTTTCTCCGTCCAAGAAACTCCGAGGACGATATCGCTCATCATCGCAAGAAATCATACTCTCGCTAGAGCTGCCATTCTGTATAACACCTTACTCTACTGCTTGCCCGGCTGCCCTTCTTCTGCTACTTTAACCTCTACTCCCCTATCTACTCGCGATCCTCCATTCGATGCTGCGCGTTCACCGTGGAGTGTTACTCTTGAAAGCTACAATACAAAAATCATTTCACGACTACCGTTGCGTCGCTGTTAAAAAAAATCGACCTTGAAATTCAGGGGCAAACTTTCCCCTCAAATGCTTGTTTCCCCCATCAACCTCTCTTTCGTACCAGCCCTAGTCTACAGGGTGTTCCAAAATGGTACAAACGCTGAGCTACAGGAAATTTGTTTCGTTCAACACTTTTGTTCCTCGTGATCAGTACCGTACCATGCGATAAAAAAATTTGACCGTTGAAAGAAGGATCGAGGACAATTTCTTAACAGAGTCCCGCCAGGGTAGCCGTGACATATAATTTTTGTACGTACACCTGAAGCTAACTCTCCGACGAACATGTAGCATTCGCGACGTACAAAACGAGGACTAACACTTTCAGGGACGTGCTGTGTAACTCTCCGCTACCGGAGAAACATTTTGTAAATTTTCTCTTCCCGTCGCGGGGAACAGCGGAAAGGGGAGAAAAAAGCTGGCGTCTAACGTCTAAATCCTCTCGTTTCAGGGCTTCTGGCGACGATGCTGCTATCGCAAGACATTCATCAGCCACGCGACAACAGCGACGCGCTGTGGAACCAGCTCTGTTACACCGAGACGCCTTACAAGCCGAACAGAATCCAGATAGGGAAGGATTCGAAGGTCCCCGAGATGAAGTACGCGTGCAACAGGTGCGGGAAAACGTACAAGGCGACTACCTCGTTGAGCCGGCACAAACGGCTCGAGTGCGGTGTCATCCCTTGCGAGGTTTGCCCCATTTGCGACCGGAGGTTCAAGCACAGATTCGTTTTAAACTCGCACATCGTCGGATGCCAGAAGAAGCTGCGGCACATCATGCAAAAGTGCCACGACTCGCCTGTTCTCGGCGAGAAATCGGAGTAGCGATAGTGTTCACGATCATCATTCACCGCGGGTGTAACTATCGATACGGGTCTACAGGGTGACACTTCACTGAGACAAGATATTCACACAACCTGAACTTGCGTATCGGTGTCATTCAATCGTTTAATTCACTTTGACATGGGCTGCAGTTCTAGGTTTATAAAAAGTATATTATTCTATCAAGAATTATTATAATTTTCTAATATAATTATTCGAGTATTCTTAGTGAATTATTTACGTGGCTTGTCTCGGGTGTCTCGCCCTGCACGTCTACTCTGTTAGGCTACGTGTTCGTTTAAGAGCAACATTCGCGAACAAACTCGTCCTTTCTGAATTAACACGTGTGTTAATACTGTACGGAGCTTAAAGCTTGACAACAGTACAGGATGTTTCAGTTCTTTCGTTTCTCGTTCAGGCAACAGTTACGATCATCTTTAACAAGTTCGTTATTTCTGTACTGATTAACGAGACATTCGTGTCGCCAAGAAATTATAGACCAAACTCGCTTTCACTTCTTTGATTTGTGAAGCTGAACGAAAGCGTTAAAATGAATTCAGTGACCCTACGTACACTAAACTATTAATAGTAATCTATTTTTAAGGACATCGTGTATACTTTAGAACTTGCGCCATTTTTTAGTTGTAAACGCTTTAAAATTGTACTGTCCGCAATGAGAAATTATATAGAAAACTTGTGTGACAGTACAGTTTCGAAAGTTCTCGTCGCGTATCTCCACTAATATGTACCACCAGGAATATAGAACGTGCGTTTGTTTTGTACCGTCGACGATAATCGTAGTACACAGTGCATTGAGTTAAATTCTACGAAGCATTTACGATCAATTGTTTATATACTTTTTTACAAAGTACAAGCGTTCCTTTTTCCAACGAATAAAATAACGTATACCAAGGAATCTCTTGGTGCTTGTGCTTTCTATGTACCTAGAAATAAACGACATTCAACGAGCACGATGTAAACCACATTAAACTCAACATTGACTATTGTTAAAGCTGACTGTAATATATGCATCAACACTCTTCCCTTACACTGGAACCTCGAATCCGATGAATTCAAGTTGATAGTCCATTTACACCGCTACTGTTCAATGTTCAAAATGGCGATTGTCGCCCAGATATATCTGTTTCTGTTCGTTCACCAGTGTGTTCATTCGACAGGTCTACTATCGAAGAACGCATGGAGCACGTTAGACAATTACCATAATCTACCGGTGGACGATCTTCTGCCGAAGGAAGGGAATTACGACCCATACTATTACCAGGGCGCGCCAAACGATCCGAATAAGAAGCAGATCTTCACCTGCAACCTGTGCGGCAAGTCGTACGCGTGGATGTATAGCTTGCGACGACATCTACTGCAGTGCGGCAATAAGGAAGCGAGGAATAAGTGCCAGTTCTGCGCGAAGAAGTTTTACCGACGCGACAGGCTCAAGGAACATTTAATGGCACACCACTCCGACCTACTCTAGAGAATCGTTTAGAGACCACTTCAAAATTAGCCCCTTAATCTCTGCAATTTATTTCGTATGCGTACAGTATCCTCTCCACAACTGTCGCGAACGTCTCCATCGTAACTGTTCAAACTCAACGTAGCAACTCTTTGGTGCGACAGTTGCGGAGGCGCCAGTGTATCATGAACCGTATCTCCAAAAAATTCATATATTTTCCGGTCGAAATTCTCTATGAATGATAAAAGAATACTCGTTTCACGTTATCTCGAGCCAAGTGTTTCAGAATTAAGGGGTTACTCGTTCAGGGTTCCGCATGTTTCTTTAACATTAGCGCTGATATTCATTTCGCGAAATCCGCGTATGCTGTGTGACCAGATCCCGAAGATTGTATTTTTCCCAATGTTCGACAATTTAATAAAAGGATTGATTACGAACGCCGTTGTAAATTGTACGAGTCACTGCATCTCAGCATCGAGGAGCCTTGCTACCTTAGTACTAGAAAGGATGTACATAGTCTTGTGGGGTTCGAGCGTGCACTGATCTATCGAACCGTAACACAATCTCTACGTCCTCTGCGAGGATAGTATTAACTAGGGGTGGGTAGATACCCGAAAATCTATGATGTTCGGGCCTCAAAACAATAAAAATTTTCGGGAACCCGAATTTCCGAGTACCCGTCCACCCCTGGTACAGTGTCGCCAGATCAGGGGAGTACAGTTACCCTATCTCTGCCACTACACGTCACGTGACCGATCAGTGGATGTCGGAAAGTGGGGGAATAGCGTGGCAAGTGCTAATCAAGGCGACACTGAGCATTCACGGCCAGTGGCGGGTTTATAGGGCCCCGAATTTCGCAGCATTCATTTTTCTTTTAAATTTAATTTACTCTTTTCTTAATAAGTTTATAAGAATTTTCTTGCAACTTCTATTTCTAACTGGAGTTTGAGGGCCCCAAAATTTTTACCGCATGGGGCTTACACTTGACTTGAGCCGCCACTGTTCACGGCTTCATTCTCTTCTGCACCCATCAGTGTGCGTCCGTGTATCTCGTAGTATCTGCACCATTTTCTACAGAACGTTTTTCTCACCCCTCGTAGCGACTTTGAACTTTCTGTTAAGTTAACGAGACTCCGGCGGTGGCATCGCATTATTAACCGATTTTTGTCGCATTCCAGTCGGCGCAGCCATGATGGAGTTCGTGGACCCAAAGAGCTTCCAGCCGAACCCGATGCTTCTCAAGACTCGGGTATCTCGAATTCGTTCGCAAGCGTTGCAGAACTACATGTGCGGCGAGTGTGGCAAAGGTTACAAGTGGATGGCCAATTTGCGCAGACATCAAAGACTCGAATGCGGGAAATTGCCGAAACACCGCTGTCGCATATGTCGTAGAGAATTCTACCGAAGATACGAGCTGACCAATCATTACAACACAAAGCACACGACCGGCGAATACGAAAATGCAGCGCAGAGAGATCCATTGGCCACCTGGACCAATTAATTCGTTGCAATTCTAATCAATTGCAAGCCTCTCGTCAGGGTATTCATGTAAAGCGATGATTATCGCCCATTCCTTTTGTTTCTTCCACTTTTCTGTGGCCGGGTGTACTTCACTCTCTAACTTATACGATATTTATAACTTATTTATACCACATACAAATGTACTTTAGTCGTAGCGTACGCAGGAACTTGCTTTACGAACGCATGAGCACTCTTCACTGCTTAATTTATAACTCTGATCGAAATAAATAAACGTACACAAAAGTTTCATACATTCTCTATAAATTCCCGGAGACCTCTGAACAAACATGATCTATCCCTCTTTCCTGTAGATGTTCAATGTTCCGCGCAGACGTTAAACATATTCAATTTCAATAACCATCGAGTCGCCAGATTTCAAAACTTGCCCCCACCCCACCCTTCCCCTTTTATGACGCTATTCCACGTGAGGCGTTTCGTCTCCGTCGTGCATGCGTCACAACGTCACGTGACTATACGGTGCAGAGAGAGAGAGAGAGAGAGAGAGAGAGAGAGAGAGAGAGAG
>CM052194.1:18380864-18489214 GCA_028455805.1 Lasioglossum figueresi
GAGAGAGAGAGAGAGAGAGAGAGAGAGAGAGAGAGAGAGAGAGAGGGTAACTGTACTCTCCTGAATTCCCCTGATCTGACGACTCTGATCGTGGACAGTAAATTCTTTACCATTTTTTCCGTCTCGCTGCATGTTCTTCCCCCGTTTCGACTCACCTTGCCATTTTTCGTATACGTTAACGCGAGCTGTTCGTTCTTCGCAGGGATTCGAGCGGAGGCGATCGATTGGTACCTGAAAACGGACCATGATGCCTCGCAGACCCTGTTCGAGTTCGTTGCCAGCAGCTACGACTCGCCGGAAGTGGAGGAACGAAAGAAGTCCGTGAAGACGGTGATCTGCGAAGAGTGCGGCAAAAGCTTCTCCCGCCTCGACAGCCTGCGACGTCACGAGAAGAATTACTGTAAAGTGAAAGGGGAGAGACTATTCTGTCGTTTCTGCGGCAAAAAGTTTCTGAAACCTTTGTCTTTCATCTCACACGTGAAATCGATGCACTCGGCACTACTCGCGACGTCCAATCCGCGACTGACGATGCAGTGAATCGTCGCTGTCGGACAATTTTTCTAGATTTTTCTGTTCTCTTTTTGTTTTTCGAAGATCCGCAAATATCCGTTAACCCCTTGCCGTATTTTAACGAGTCGGACTCGTCACGTAGATTTTAGAAAAATCTAACAAATATAAATGTTACATGTTTCGTTTTAGATGAAATAAAATTTGCTTCTAATTCGAAAATAAATTTAGCCATTCGAAAAATATAAATTTTCTGTTCCCTTCTACGAAATTTTGTAAAGAAAATGGCACGGCAAGGGGTTGATAACGACTGCGAACAGTTTTCAAGGATTTCCTCGTTTGTTCGACATCTCTTTTTTCCTTGCTTTCTACTGAAAATCAGTTACTGTTGTAAATCTCGTCTCTTCGGTGCTAGAGTTCGAACGCTCGCGTGTTTGTTGGATCTGTAAGCGATAAGTTAGTATACGTTGTAAAATACGGATAATTTTATGAGTTGTTATAAATCAGTTTACAAAAGTACGAGTCGTTCGAAGCTGCGTTCTCGATTCTCTTTTCACATTGTAAACCGCGAAGATATACTGTAACTATATAATATACGTAATCAAAGACAACTTTGTAACAAACATCGCGTTCTCGTTTCCACGGGGAGAGATTTTCGCAAATGAAACTGCGAATGCATCTTGCGAATAAGATTTGTTGCAGGAGTTGCTAATTAAATAATATCAACTGTTCTTGCTCTGCTCTAATCTAACTATCATTCTCTTCCGGTTGTTGTCCTATCGTAAGAATTGATTCAATTGATACATCGATCGAATGTGGAACAAGAAATTGCTGTACGAACGAAGGCTTTCTGTCTTTCTACGTCCATACGGAATGTATCTCAACGAATATCGTAAACTAGAATCAAATAAAAACGCATACTTGAACGTTTCGTAAATCGTATGAGTCTTTCAGCGAGCGTCCTTCCCAAACACGAAGTCATTGTAATAACGACGTTTCTTGTTTCCGAGCGAGCGTAATTGGCTGGATATCCTCGACTTAGGTCACGTCCTGCGCTCCTCGTCCGTCTGATCTCGTCCGTTTTAACAGAATGACGCGTCTTTGCAGGCGAGAACGCGGAGAAGGATCAAGACGACGACATTTGCGAGGTCTCGTCCATTTTGAACACCGTGGAGACCAATACGGCCCAGAAGAGCGCCAAGAGCCATCAGCAGTTCTGCTGCGAAGGTTGCAGCAGGGCTTACACGAGGATGGACCATTTGAAACGCATCAAACCAAAAGCTTCTTGGAAAAGCTCCAAGGAGAGGGTGAGCGGCTGCAAGAGGGCAAGGTCTACAAGAAGCTGGACAGCCTCGGAAGCATCAGAGACGTAGAAACCTAACCTAACCAGAGCGAAACAACACGTCGGCCCTGAATTTTAAGTAGCAGCTAACTGCAATATACACACATAATGATTATTTTCCTAGCGACACATTTAAAAACGTCCTACTTTCGTTGCCATTTACTCGAACCGTTTGTACCTGCGTGTGTACGCTCATTAAATCTGAAGCTCGAAGTTGGCACTATGCTGTTCTACATTTTATTCCAGCCCTTCCTGTAGCATTTATCAGAATGTTCGATTAGCTAATTCTCTGTCGTGCATCATTTCGTGACACATTATCGTTACCCCTTTCTGCTTCTCCTGCAGGTGTTGAAAAATACGACGCTGCGAGGACCCTAGAGAAGAAGGAGTGTCACAGAGGCGAACAGAGCTCGCTCTACAATAGGATGTGCAGACGGATACGAGACTTGACGGAACCGCGACAAACCGAGGATGATCCTTACAGAACAGAACCTTATCTACACGTTCACCAAACTAACTATCTGTGCACCGACTGTGGAAAGGAGTACAAATGGCTGGACAGCTTAAAGAGGCACAAGAGAGTCGACTGCGGGAACAAAGAAAAAAGATTCTCCTGTCATGTCTGCGATAGGAAGTTCAAGTACCGATACGAACTTAAAAAACACATAACCGCGCATCATACAATGTAAATACTGCGTAGCTGTCCTCCATCTTGGTATTGAGAAACTCTAGACCACTGGTTCTTAACCGGTGTTCCGCGAGCTTTTTGCAAGTATTCCGCGAAATTCCGCGAAATATATTAAATATATTTTATAATATATTTTCTAAAAATAGTTTTTTTTATCATTAATTTTGGTGTTCCGGAAATTTTTCATATAATCAAAAGTGTTCCCTGACTTCAGAAAGGTTAAGAACCACTGGTCTAGACCTTCACCCGAGGAAACCAGAAATGGTTAACTTCTTCGTTATACAATTCTGTATTCGTTATAATAAAAGTGAAGAATTTCTGGTCTCCTCGGGCGAAGTTCAGCCAGAAAATCACTCATGCTTTTTCCATCAACTGTTTCATTTAATTGGTATCTAAGCGAAAACACTGACTGTTTCTTGAATCAGAACTATTTGTAAAAATACGAAGGTATTCTAATTGTTATAACAATTGACGTGTATCAAAGAGGTTGGCCGCAAAGTCCGCGCACTTTGTCTTTGTTAATTTATATCGATGGTATTACTTACAAGACCATACATATATGTAGATATACTCAAATGAAAACGCTGCAAAATGGCGCAACCTTTTCGAATAGAACAATTGTGGAATGCGAGAAAACTTTCAGGCCCACCTACGAATAATCCGTTATATTATTGTTATTGCAGATGTACATATAAACCGCAGTTCTGTGGGAACGATCGAACTACTACTACGAAGATAAATGTTGTTGAGCAATGTCGATAAACTCGAAAGACTCGTTTGTTTTTTGTATTTTACTGTCCTTTGATCAAGATAGGAAATAAATTGATTGTGACTAACAGAAACGTTTGAATGTGTAGTTCGTCGTGCGCGTAATTTACCGCTTCGTTTACGAGGCGTTCCACATTATTGAAGAGATTCCATTTTTCAGGAACATGGTACAATGCGGATTGGATGCCGATTCGCGAAATCTTGTTAAGCCCACAATCGGCAAACATGTATCAATGCGAATGCGGGAAGACTAAATACAAAAGCAATCTGAGAAGACATCAGAAGACCGAATGCGGCAGGTGCAAGATACAGCTCGAGAAACATCTCGAGAAACAGTACGCGTGTAACCAGTGTTGGAAACGATACGTTCGGCGTTGCGACTTAAACCGCCACGTCGACGTTACCCACAATCATCGATAAGAAACAAACGTACCTTGTTTCTTCTTCTTTTGTCTTTTTTTATTCGAAACGTACCGGAATGTCCTCAGACGTTCGCGGCAGCTTAGGTTCGTTCAGACTAAACTGAAACACTTTCAAAGAAACTTTGAATTTCCGCTCACTGTCTATCACGCTGAACATTTGATGTTATCAAATGACTGAATGTTACCAAAAGAAAAGACAACGAAACGAATCTCTTTGACACGTGCTTTTGTTGACCCGTTCAATATAATTGATTTGATAGTTTATCGTTTCTTACTCACACCGGCACAAATTCCCATTTAATTGTAACGCCCAGGGTGAAATAAAATTTGTTACCGTTCGTTGTTACTCCGCTTTCGCGTTTCTGTCGGTGGAGAACGATACTGTTTTTCTCGCGATCAGTAAGATTCTAACGAACCTCGCGTATTTGCATAAATGAGAGAACAGTTCAGAGGATAATCACTAAACGCCGCCTTTCTTTCTTTCGATTTCAGATGCGTTCTCCATCTTGCAACTGCCGTACGCCATTTCGTCTAGTTTGGAACAGTACGTTTCCGGCAGGAGTTTGTTCCAATGCCAATCGGAAGGGAAGAGCTCGCGGACCGACAGTGGTACGATCAACGTTTGCTCCGGCTGCGGGAAGAGGTATAAATGGCGGGATAGCTTGCTGAGGCATCAGAGAGTCGAGTGTGGTGATAAGGAGAAGAAATTCTGTTGCACACTCTGCCCGAAAAAGTTCTACCACCAGTACAAATTGAACGAACACTACCAGGGCCGTCACAAGTTACCTAAAAACCGTTAAACGCGTCTCACTATCTTCGCTAATTATTTCGAGGAGCGTCCACCTCGCCGATTTCGATGACCCTCAAGAATGTCCTTGAAGTATGACCTTAAAGTATAACCTCAAAATAACGTCACCGTCGCTTGGCCTTTTAAACATTCGTAAAAATATTTTTTAAGTTTGTTGCTTTCATTTTAAGTTTGAATTAGGTCTGGACGGAACCCAGAGAAAATTCGTTTAAAATGACGGAATTCGTTGTAATGGATTAAAAAGCTAGAGCTGACCTTGACGACGAATTTCACGGTCATCGACGAAGAAAACCCTCCTCGAGATAATTAACCGTATCTTTTCCAATCGAGATGAAAACGTGAAGCTGTGCTTGACGATCAAGACGGACGCGGGCCATTCGTATTTAACCCTCGCAAGGTAAGGTTTAATAACACATAAATAGTAAAGTGAGGTCTCTTAGACCCCGACAAATGAATTTCATAAATAACCTCGTTTTTAATTTTGGGATAAAGAATAACACAGGATAAAAAGTAAACAAACAGATTTAATTTTATTCGTATAGAAATTTTTTTCAATAATATGAAGCTGGGGTCTCTGAGACCCCACATTACCTTGCGAAGGTTAACTGTGTTGCACGATGCGCTTCGACCAGTTGCAAGACTGTGTGAAAATTGTTCAGGTGTAATTACTGACATTTCGTGAAGAACGTTCTCTTCGAGATTATAATTTACTTTCTAGGAAAGAACATCTTATACAAAGAATATTGTACAGAACAGATTAATATGTACTGATACGTCAGTATGTGAAAAGTCGATCCTTCTCGGATCCTATAGTAGTCTGCATTGTATATTGTATATATATATATATATTTTATATATATATATATGTACAAAAATTCTTCCACGTCTGTTCGGACGACCGGCGAAGTTCCTCGAAACAAACTGGTACATACTGACATACTCGCGTTAGTGAAAAAATACTCTGATTAATGTTAATTGAACGCGTCATGGCTGAAAAGCTTGGGTTCGCTTGTTTCGCATATTATTTTATATTGTATAATTAGGTCATCTTCAAGTACTCCAAGCGGGTCGAAGCTATTCAGCGAATAGTGTTCGTCTAGAATGATTTTTTCGTTGAATTTTTGTTCGCACTCGGATAAGGACGATGGTCGATACTGAAGAAAAGCGACGTAACCTTGATAATCGAGCAACAAAATGCAGCAACTATTTATAATCGATTTCTACGTACGTTGTAAGCCTCGATACCTGAATCGTGAGGAGAGGAGTTTGTAAATCGCAGATTATCGTTATATTTTCTAAAGAATATTGACTCTATTTTCACTATAGTTTTCTGTTAGTAGTTGATTGTACCCGAACATTTCATTCCTACTATTGTTATCGATACTCTTGCCGAGGACTGCCGAACTTCCCCGCCGCTGCATTACGATCCCACTCCCAGTCGTTCGGCTCTCCCACCACGCGATACATTAGCCACGCCCATATGCCCCCACTTATGACGTTCGGTCTTCCTTCGAAAGAGAAACAGTTTTCTCTCCGTAACTGTCGCAAAGGTCGAGTGGGGATGCTCTAGTAGTAGAAGGGGAAGGGTATAATGGAGGACAAGTTTTAATCTGGCAACACTGCTTCCCTCCTGCAAACTATACCCGTCGAGGAGTGTTGCCAGATAAGGGAAATTGAAGGGAATAGAATGGTAGGAGTCGTTGAACCTAGCACGCGAGTCGGGGAAGGAACTGAAAGTTGCTCACGACCACCGTTGCCAGCGTACGCTCCCCTTTCCACCATCAAGATTCCCCTCTCGCGACTCTCTGCAAATCAGTGGCAAGAGGGGATACGTGACGTCACATCGTTCATACTACGAGGAGAATCGAGCCGCACTTATATAATTATTGAATACAAGCCTGGCAACGCTGCTCGCGACCAACTTGTTCGGCAGGTCTGCAGTCTTACCGAACAATTGTATCTGAACCGACGACCTTGCTGTCCTTTTTATGGAATAAAATGAATTGACTGAAAATTCTCCGGTTTAATGATTGATTCTCGCAATGAATGTAACTGAACGATACCCGGGAGAATTCCATCGCCATAATCTACAATACTCCACGAGAATGTCAAGCCTAACATCGATCGTGGGTTTTCATCGTTCTCAGGGATTTCTTATCGATCTAGATCGTAAATTACATTCCTTCAGAAGTTCAGGTAACACGTTGATTGTCATTATGTACTTCTCTTTTTTATCATTCCGATTCTCGTGCACTTGGTTTGCTGTTTATGAGTCGACGAGTTCAATGCTCTAACTCAGGGAGATTCATCGATCCGGCAATATACATTTTTGAGAAGGATCTGTTACGGGGAATATGTCTAATTCTATAGAATGCCCGATCGTTCGGGCAATGTGTATCGTGGACAGCTATTTCACAAATTGCCCGGACATTTTATATAATATCCACGGATCGTTGGGCAGCGTGTTAAATCCATACTTGACATTTTAAACTTGTCGATTAGGGTTCCCCTCTCAGACTTTAACGGGACTTGAAACCCAGATCTAACCCAGACCTATTTTATTTTTATTTGGTAAAGTAACCCGGACCGTTTGTACGTGAGAGAAATTGCTGGTGACGGGGAGGGATTACAATTGCAAGAGTTTAGCGTTCCTTACTTAGAGTTTAGGGACTATTCCTACCTCCTTGCACCGAGTCGAGCTTTTTAGGCACGCGGGCCTTACGGCGCCGGTGCAGGAAGGGACGTCAGTCGTCAGGGGTCGGTTCGTGCTATGGGGTATGAACTGGGCAATAACCCAGACCTAATCGCAACTCACTCTCGCATTGTATATGCTCGAAAGATCGGGCATTCTATAGAATACAACACATTGTCCGTAACAGGTCGACCTCTGTCCGAGATCATCTGAAAAATATCCTTCCGACATAGATCAGCCAAATATCGGCAACGAGCACATCGAAAAATCCTAGACTAACCTGTATTAACAACTTAGGAACTTTCGGTACACCGAAAGCCTCGAGAGACTACGTCCATCGAAGCTTGAAACTCTGGAGGAAAGCTCTTGGTAGTCGAATCATCCATGTGATCGCTTTCATTGTGAACCGGTTGAGTGTAGCCCGACCTGTGCTTTGTCAGTTGTCACGTTGTCACCAACACGTCTATCCTCACCTAGACCAGCTAACACCGTGTGTAACCATCGTCACAAAATCATTGGAAATATCTCGGAGGGAACGAACGGAACAATACTGATCCTGTTGTTTGTTTTCTAGACCGGAAGTACTTGCCAGGTGCAGCGATCGAATGGTACTATCAGTACCAGACTCTTTATCTCCGGATGATGGCGAAGAAACAAATGGCGGAGAACGCGGCTACAGAGGGTTCTGATAAGGATCAAGACACCGATAGCTGCCAGATGGAATCATCATCGACGGAGAAGACGATCGAGAAGAATCTAGACGACACCACCGGAAGTGAAACCATCGTCGGAACTCGCGATTCTTCCGAGTACGCTTGTCCGCGATGCGGAAACGCCTATCTCAGGCTTCATTCGTTGAACAGACATATTAAATTTGAATGCGGCGTCGAGCCCCGCTTCGAATGTCCTGTGTGCCATAAGAAATCAAAGCATAAACACAACCTGAACTTACACATGAGGACGCATCAGAAATCCTAAACTACAGATTTTCATTTTTCTTTTTTCTTTTTCAAAGTTGCCTTCCAAAGAGTTACGTTCGACCGTCAGAAGTGCAATATTAGTTGCGACGGACATGAATTTGATTTCACTGTTAAACAAATCTAGTTAGTTATATTCTTAAGCGATAGTCGCAGGTGCTTCCGATGTTTTATACCGTAATTTTTGTTGAGAATTATTATTGAAGAATCTAATCTATTCATATTGTTATCGAACCGTAGCGTTAAATCAGCGTTTTCCTATTATCAACCCTTCGAGGATGATATTGTATTATATTAGGGATATTTTCCTAAATCCTAGAAAATAAATTATAAAAATATTTGACCGTGTATAATCGATTCTAAAATATTCTTAGAGTCAGTATGGCATACCGATGTCGTCCCCGAAGGATTAAAGCGAGTATTCTGGTGGACCTAATGTCCCATCGTATAAGTTTCGTTATCGCACAGAAACATATGTTGAGTTTGTGTTCAAAGTTTAATCTACTTTAATTAACAATACTATTCTCATTTTATTTTCACATGTTCCACGAGAACGTGTCCATTCGCGCCTTGAAGACAGAGATCTCGAGAGTGAACGGAGTTGAGCGACATTTTTCCACAATTACAATGTTCAATGCAAAAGTTTCGCTCACCTTTGGAACTCGTTTACTTTTTGCTACCATGTATAGACTGACTCACTGCCATTGTTATTTCACGTTTACCGATTACGATCGTCTAATTTACTTATATTCAAGAATGCACGAATTAACCATTCTACGACGGTATAATAAAAGCTGTGATCACTTACAATATGGCCGAGTACGAAGACTTATGCGTACACGTATCGTAATTATACTTCCCCTCGAACGTAGATTAGAGAAACTGGTGCCAGTAAATCGGAGTCCGAGAAGAATATATTGATTAATAAAAATATACATTTATGTTTACATACGAGAGTATACGATACGTACACACATATGTAGATTAGAGCAGCTATAAACGAACATACGCTATTGTAGAACATTAAAAATAAATATTTTATTTTACAAGACGACATTCAACACGGCTCTTTTGTGTTCCGTAAATATTATACGATTATTCGAACATTCGTCGACACGAGACATTATTTATTATAGATAGACAGCGGATCTTTATGAAGAATAAAAATGTTCTTCCTAATTTGCAACAAACTGAACTGACACAAAGATTTATTTTCTTTCTTAATATGTTCGATGGATTGAAAAATAATGTAACAGTATTTTTAAATTTTGCTGATGGTCTTTTGCTTTTTTAAATATCAGCTACTCATCTTTCTCATAAATGCATCAAATCCGCTGTCTAATTATAGAAATTAATCAAAATTGAATCTGTTCAGTTCGGAGATACATAATCGAAGTTCTACTCCTACGATATAGAGAATATAGAAAACATACTTCTTTCGTGATATGTTGGCGCATAACTGTATGTTAGGTATCACCCGTGAGAAACGTTCCGAGAGAACCGATGAGAACCTATGAAATTTGGATTTGGTTCGATCAGCTAGAATTCGAACGATCGCATTTTATTTCACGATAGCATGGCTCGTTGTAACAAGGTCCTCGTATGTCTTACTTTTTGTTTTCGATGTTACGTTGCCGTGATACATGTTTTTATCTATAATTCGGCCTGATCCTCTCGATCGGACAAAACCGAAACGATTTCACTGACACCTCGACATGATGTTACAGTTTGGAAGATGCTGAAGGATTTGGAAGACGGCCCGCCATTCTTGTGTCCGAAATGTGGCCGCACCTACTCGCATAAATGCAACCTGACCAGGCATCTACGGCTCGAATGCGGCGTAGGACCGAGATTTCAATGCACTTGGTGCAAGAAACGATTCAAACATCGGCATCACCTGAGAGACCACCAGAGGATCCATCTTTACACGAACTGCGCGTTTGAGCTACGAAACTGAAACATTCTCCCCGGTTGTCTACTTCGTTCGATTCATTTGTTGCAGTATTTATTTATTTATTCCCGGTCTTGATCCGTAACAAATGGAAGGGGTCTCTGTTGAACATGGATGATATTTTATTTTTGTTGTTAGATGTACAGGGTGGTTCAGTGCGTACGCACACATGTATATGTTTCTGTTATTGAAGCTTTTCAGTTTAAAGAGCACTTTTTTGTTATTGTTTAAGCCTTTGCATTCGGAGCTATTTCAACTGGAAAATTAAACACTTGCTCCTAGCTAGAATGTTTCCATTACCTAGGGATTACTAAGCGATTAGTAAACTGATTTTTAAGAAGGAGAACTCTAAATTCTGTCGAAAGATATATTCCGGTACTTTTTGAAAATTTTCAGAAGTTATAAATGCATAAAAATTTGCAATCCAGTGATTAAAAGATACAGCAATTTTTAGCGACGCCTCAGAGTTGCCATTCCAGTGTTAAGGGTTATAGCGGAGGCGGTTGAAATGCATTTAGTCACCATTACCCTAAGAGCCCTTCTGAAAAGTTAAAAATTTCTGGTTTCCTCCGGCGAAGTTTTTAACCACGTGCAATATGCACCGAACCACCCTGTATTTTGCATATGTTTAATTACTCGATTGCCTTGGTTCTTCTTGATTTGTTGTATACATACGTCGCAGAACCACGCGTAAAAGTTCACGATTAGCCGATAAGTCAACTCTTATATCGTCGCGCGTACTTATTTGACTGTTTTATCAGTTACAATGGTGGTTAGAGAAAACAATATAGAAACTTCGTTTATGTCGATAGTTTCACAAAGTTTTAGAATGAACCTTATTTCTATTATACACGTTCGCTGACTGTTTTACGGTATTATGTCAAACGACGATAAAATCTTTGTGTTACAGTTCTCTTGCTATATTGTCGAATTTGACTTTTTTCTAAGCATCATTGGACATTGCGAGAGTCGACGGGTAATTTTGCGAGGTTACAAAGTATATAGGGCATTTGAAGAAACAGTGTGAGTGTTGGCACGGATGAATATTCATTAGGTGGCTCAACAGGTGGAAAAGGCGGGTTCTTCAAAGTAAAGTTATTAACACGTTAACTACCCAGATAGCCAAGCGACTATCGAGCAGAAATCGAGCCCGGCGAGCCGGGGTCAGGTATCGGGAATTATACGGGCCGAACGCCGCTTGAACGTGCTCAAGGCACACGCTGACTAGAATCTGGCCCAGGCACTTATGACCGTGTGGGCCCGTAACGTTCCCTCGGCACAAACCGGGCACAAGCTGCCCTCGGCACGTCGGGCCTGGTTTCTGCCAAATTTTAAGTAGGTCCGAGATTGTAAGAGGGCAGCACGGTCGCACTAATGTGGCGGTATAAAATTATAATATTTATTAATCCTTGTGCCATTGTCTCTGTCTCTTCACCAACTCCCTGCGGCGCGGCGTATACAATATAACTTAAATTAAATAGATGAGATAAAATAAATGCCCTCTTACAATCTCGGACCTACTTAAAATTTGGCAGAAACCAGGCCCGACGTGCCGAGAGCAGCTTGTGCCCGGTTTGTGCCGAGTGAACGTTACGAGCCCACACGGTCATAAGTGCCTTGGTCAGAATCGAGCATTTTTGCTATCTGGGTAGCAGACAGTAGCAGACCAATATTCATGAAGATTGATAATAACAAGCTATTTTTATCTTAACACGAAAAATGTACAGACCACCTTATTTTCTTCAACAGTTCGGTTAATACATAGTTTTAACAACACGTCGAATTGAATAGTGCCATTTCGTGAGAACGTTCACCACGAGATACATTATTTTTCTGCTCAGCTTGTATATACGTTAAGAACGTACGTATATAAGTATGTATATGTATGGACATTCGGTTCAAGACTAAAGTATTTTCGATGTTTACGATCAGTGTAGTTGTCGAGTTTATGCCAAAGTAACGCGGTATTAATAAACTATATATTAGCGTGTAACTGATAATTGTATACGCCGAGCATAGATATAAATATACATATATAAATATGTATGTATGTTTGTATGTTACTTATGTATGTATGATTGTATGAATGTGTGTATGTACGTATACAGGCTGGAAAAGCCAACGAATCCGTCTCAACCTTTTGTAACCCGGTGCTTGAACTATAACAATGTCCCGATAAATGTTCACAGACGTTGAAGTACGATGGCGGACAAAAGAAAGCTTAACATTGGAATTTCTATGACAAACAAACAAATTTCTAGAACAAACAAGATGTTTGACTATCAAAATTGTCGTCTCGAAACCGTAGAAAATGAAACTTACTTTTGTCCAGTCAGTTTCTTTACTTGTTTTATCGTTTTCAATAAACTGTCAATTTTCTATCCCCTTTTGTAGTTCTCTCGTTTCTATTATTTTATAACTGGACTGCAGATCTTTATGCGTTTATGGTGTTTGAAAGTTTTCAAAAAATATTAGAGTACGAAATTCAATAGCTACGATTTTTAAGAATTGTTAAAATTTCTTTACAAAAACTAAAAATTGCGTAAACATCCGCAGTCTATTTATGTGTTAACAGCCGCAAAATAATCAACGGTTTCGTAACGTAGATTAATTATCATAAAGAGACGCTTCAGAACTGCAAATACCTCTTAATTGTGCCAAAGATACGCTCTAGTGTTTACGTTCGCGAGGTCAACGCAATAATAAAGAATTCATACTTTCCCACGAGGATGATAGCATAACGTAATGTATATGTAAGTGAATGAGAGATGTACAGGATGTCCCCAAAACGTTGTACTTCCTCAAAAATAGTGATTCCTTTGTTTCAAGGTAGTACAACATTTATGAAACAGCCTGTACGTAAAGTTTAACACTAAATGGGCCAGTGTTTCTACCTAAAGAAAGCAACCATATCATTTCAAGCAGTATTCTCTTCAAACAATAAAGGATTTTCAAACAAAACATCAAACATCAAACATCAAACAAAAACATAATTATAGTAATCAAGATTTCCATTAATTTCAAATCGTCTGGTCCTCGCAGTGTTAAGCACACTTTTAACTTTCAATTACTCGCGCATAATAAATATTAATTTTGCATTAAAGTAGTTATTTCGTTGAATAAAACTGTATGTATGTCCGAGTGCGAGTAATTGAATGTTAAATACACCCCTGTCAAGTGTTAATATTTCAACTATGAGAAGATATTATAATTCGTACGAATCTTTCTTGCCACAAACGCTTCTCTTGCGATTAGTGTACCATGTGTATGGACGAGAGAGGAAACTATGTATTTTACTCTGGTTTGTGTGTTTTGTAGCGAGACAAAGATTCTCATCCATAAAACGAGAGCTCCAGAACAGCTACTCGTATTATCTTTATTGCAAGTACAACTGTATACGACTGTAAGCGTCCGTTCGAGATTTATAAATGGTAGCAGAGTCACTAGATCAAGACTTGTGTCCCTACTCTACCTTCCTCTTCTCTTTCTGGTACTGGCAGAGAGGGGATTATTTTTCTGGCGACTCTGAGCAGTAGTATCGACTGGCGATATCATAAGAACGAAGTCAGAGCGTGTTCCGAATCCTATGTTTAAAGTAAATTAAGTGTTTGGCAAAAGACATCACCCAGTTGATACACCTATATTTTTAGTATATTCAACTGTCCTGAAATTGTCATAAAAATGAAATATGAAAAATTGTGCGAGCTGCACCAAAACCACATTGAATCTTTTATAAAATGTTTTGTATTCGCATAAATTCTTACTTAACGCTTTACCTACTAGAAGCCTATTAATAGAATTTTCAGTAATTATGCTGTACCAAAAGAAAGCATAGAAATTTTCTTTTACATTGCAATCTGAAATGAAACTATTAGATGACATTATTGAGGATGACTTGTTAGTTCACAATGAAAATTGCTGTTGCTATTGAAGTTTCCATTAAAAAGTGTTTAGTTATGTATCATGGATTTTTCAAAATTGTGCAATAATCACCGATCGGTAATGTGTTAACCAAACATCATAGCATATTATTGATAGATGATTCCCACTTGTGTGTAGCGACAGTTGTAGAAACAGTATAGTTTATATTTGATTTCTGTGGGTGGATTATGCTGTTACAAATTTTTATAGATCCTATGAACATCGATCTTAAAGGTTCCATTAAAAAGTGTTTAGCCGTGTACCATAGATTTTTCAAAATTATGCAATAATCATTGGACGGTGATGTATTAAGAATTTACGTGTACTTAGATTTCTCATCTATGCGACATTGTACTGAAACCTCCGTATCGATTAAATGACGTCTTACGAGTGATGGTAGAAGATAGCGTGTTGTTCAAAGTAATTAGTCGATTAAGTTGTATCTATCGTAAGCCAAGCTTTACAGTTCCTTTAATGTCCGTAGCACGAATAAAACTATGTACAGTTAGAAGAGTTCGTGTGATGAGCGGAAAGTATCTTTTTTAGACAGAGTAAGAGAGGACACGGCATCTGGCTGTGTTGGAAGCCTACAATTTATTTAGACTACGCGACAGGATATCGTGTAAGACAAACTGCGTTTACTTAACAAGATACATGTACCTTCGAAAGAATTTGCATAAAACAGAAAACAGAAGTTCTATCGATATGTTTGGGTTATAATTTATCTTCCTTATCTTCCTCTTCAACTAATGCGAATCTAATACCAAGCTAATGGCTGCGAACTACATACGTATCGACAAGATTAAATACAACGTAAAATATCTGAGCTGTAATCATTATGCAGATCCGTTGAGGTTAAATTCTTTCTCATCCAAAAACATAACCTAACTATCGAGAAAACAGTGGACATAAACTATATAGTATTAAAAGATCGGAAAATCGGAGAGAAATCTTTAATTGACATAAACTATGTAGAGTTTGAAGATCGGAGAGTCGGAAAGAAACCTTTGATTGACATAAACTATATAGAGTTTAAAGACTGCCAGGCTGGCAGTGCCAGCCCCTGTGCTATTCAACCACATAGGTAAGTGGGCACAGGCACCGACGAGATACTATTAAAGACTACCAGCCTTATGGGACCACCGACTAGATATAGAATAGACCTATCATCTTATGGGACTTGGTGTCTCATGATCTGAAATACCGACTGTTCACAAACTCAGAGGATTTGGTATGCCCTCTAAGACTTAGAGTGGCGAGTTTAGGAATTATTTCGAATTTCAGATATCGAAGGCGTAGTTGCCAAATCACATCCGAGAATATTCGTCGCATGGTTGCCAATTTACTGTTACTGCTCAGCGCGATTTCTGCTCTTTTCCACGTTACAGTCATAATTCTGGAAAAGCAAACGAAAAGAGTTGAGTCAGTTGATGCAAGATTAATTCAACCTGAATATTTCATCTGTGTTTAAATATAATGCTTCCTGTTTCTATAATCATTTTAAAGCTGAATAAATGCTTTTTTGATTTATATAAATAAACTGTCATTTATTGATAGTAAACAAAATAATAATTGTTGTTGAAAATTGAATGACCTATTTAACGCTATTTTTATCTTGAAATTGATTCATATAAACTGTTGTCGGTTTCTTTGAACCTTCTGCTACAAAATACAATTTTCAAAAGGACGGAAAAATATTTAGAAGATCAGTTAACAAAAAATTTTAATGACAAGTTGTTATGCGAGGTTTCGTTACAAGTTCCGGCGTGTCTGTTATTATATGCGTTAATATTAAATATACAATTATTAATTGTTTTTTTCAAATATTTTCAAATGTTGTGCAAGAATTTACAATAATTATAAACAATAATTAAATGTATAATAAATATGTATAAAATTCTGTATATTTTTTAACTGACTTATCATTAATTTGTTAAACTTGCACAATTTCAAGAAAATTGTGGTTTTTCCAATACCACGCGCAGAAAAAATTATTTTTGAACGTGCTATACATCATTTCCCGTAGATTTTTTCACGCTGATTTCAAATCTGGCCTCAAAATTTGGCTATGACCTTCGAATTTTGCAAAAAACGTTCGTACCACAATCTCCATAATTATTTCATATTCTGCAAAGTTTCAGCTTTCATTTAAACAAATTTCATCGCTCTATCTCATTTCTATCGAAAGTTCTTTGATTTTGATACAGAATTCATCGGTTTGGCCCACAGTGCGCCGCGCCAAACAGCAAACGGAATGGATTTTTGCTATTTCAAGAATTTCTTGCGAATAACTATAGAAGCTGCATACTGAAGCTGTATACTACACAAAAAAATTCAGAACATGTATTTATAATATTATTTGTAAAATGCCTATTTAATAATTTTATGTATTATGAATGTTTAGGATATGCTCTATCTGCCCTGCAAACAGATTTTGTAATTATTCGGAAAGTACCACTCCTCTCCGATTTTTATGAAATTTAAGTATATTATATATTTCGACATTTTGAACAACTTTTTCCTTTTCCAATATAGGGGGGTCGCTTTTAGTTTTCGAAATATTCACAAAAAACTATTGCTAATACTGTATTGAATTTTCGGTATTTATTTATTTCTCTTCTTATTGTTCAAAGCAACGTAGTTAATCATTAATAACAGGAACAAATTAAATTATGTCATCCTATAAAATAACAATACAGTTCCAAACATTACATTTATGTAATTACATTTGTGTATATAATTACATATACATTACATTTATAAAATACATATTAATATGTGGCTGTTTACAACATTTCGAATTTTGCAGTTAAACATATTCTTTATTGTACGTACAGTAATCATTCGTTCATTATTTATTCCAAATATAAGGATCAACTAATCAAAACAATATTCTATGTATTCGCGAGACTTCAGTGACTACAGCTATTTTTTTTAAATTTTAATTCCTATCACCACCGACGGGATGTAAACTCGTCTGTGCTACCACTAAGAAAACTGTCAGCACAAACGAGGTATAGGAATCCTATTCCTATATCTCGTTTGTGCTGTCAGCCTATTTTAGAGCGCCAGCACCACCGACGAGACCCTGTTTGTGGCCCTAAACCGAGTTGGTAATACAGTAAATGACAAGAAAAAACGGGCCAAGTGGCCCTGGCAAACGTGGCCACCGAAATACATTGGATGATAGGTCTATTCTATATCTAGTCGGTGATGGGACTACATGAAACTTGAATATTTCGGTGTACTCTTACGCCCTCTAGGCTATATTCTGACTGGAGTGAGAAACAGAAGGCCACCGGTGGCATTTCGTCGGTGCAGAAGGCCTCTGAGGAGATCCTCGTTGCGACGCATCGGTAAGAAGGCGAATCATCACGAAACCATATCTATTATCAGAGACACTCTCTGCTTTTATTATTAGATGTTACATTCTTCGCCATATTTTAGACGATGTTTTGGCACTATTTTGATACAGAGAGTAAATGAGAGTTCTCACGTTCGGTTTTTGGCCGTGCTCATTATAGGTGATTATAGTGCTGCCTCCCACTTGAGTGCTTAGCCTGAAACAGCTCCTACATCATCTTTTTTAGCCTGGAACAGTTCCTACAGCGCCTTTTTTAGTCTAGATAAGATCCTACTTTAGTCTGGATCAGAACCTATATCATCTTTGGCCTTTATCAGAACGAAAAGTTTATATTGTTTTATATTTTATATACATACAGTGTGACTCCCACTAATTGCGGACACTCTTAAAAATCAAGAATCAAGAATTATAAACTTTTCGTTCTGATCAAGGCCAAAGATGTAGGTTCTGATCCGGACTACAAAAGATATAGGGTCTTGTCCGGACTAAAAATGATGTAGGAGCTGTTCCAGGCTAAAAGTGATGGGTAGTAAATTACTACTAGCACAGACGAGGTAATGTATTATATTAATGTATTTTTGAAAACAACAAAGATATTTAAAGTGATAACATTAGGCCTTGTATTTGCTGCATTTTCAAAATTGATTTTCTCGAAAACGAGGCGTCAAACGAAAAAATTATATTCCTTCTTTCGACTTATTTTTACATGTAGAATCATCCCCTGCCCGGTTGTACCACCCGTCCGGCCACACCCTCTTGTATATCGTATACATTGTTCGTTTCGTGCAAGCCGTTCGTTTCGGTGGGAGTACTTACTCGAACTCGATTCACATTTTCGAGCTTGCCTGCAGGCCTAGTAACAGCTGCCGTTGTAGGCAAATAAGTTCCACAATATTAGTTTTTGTCGATACGCTAGGATGTGACATGGAATGGTATCTGGGCTCTAGAACCCTACGAGAGTGAGACAGAAAAATGCATTTGGTGATTGGGCTACTCCTATACCTCGTCTGTGATAATAGTATCTCGTCGGTGGGTGTAGTCTCTGTTTCGTGGGAAAAAGTGGGCTCTACCGTGGGTGCGGGATCTGTTCTGTGCTAAGCGTGAGCGCGCCAAAAAGTGGTGGCAACTTATACCCAGGCATGAGCACTCTCCTATCCTCTCTGTGGGTAGCCAAAAGTGGCACGGTCAAAACCCGAGGGTGAACACTCTCGTATACTCTCTGTTTGATACTATTCTCGTCGGTGGTGGAACTTTTAGCTATGTGGTATTTCAGATCACTGTAAGTTCCACTTATCCCTGTGCCCACCTGTGCCCACTTGCCTATGACATGGAATAGCACAGGGACTGGCAGTCTATACTATCTCGTCGGTGGCTCTAGTATCTAGTGTTTCAAGCATAAACAAAAGTGTCGACCGCACTAGCAAATATTTATTTTGCAGTTTTGCATTGAAGTAGTTATTTCGTGGTGCGTTTTTTTAATCTATCTTTTCGTAATTCGCCGAATCAGCTTTTCATGTGTTCTGTAATTTTATTCGTAATTGCCTAAATAGCTTGTAAGAGATTCATGGAATACAAGTATTGTTTTCAATAAATACATTTCAATGAAGACATTATGTTATTGTCAACTATTATGCATATACTACAGTTGTCACAATTTGTATAGAATTGTAAAATATTAAATGTTTGTTAATTCAAAACACGAATAGGTGAACAAAGTGTTGTAATTTATATAATGAATAAAATATTAGTGAAACAAATAATAATGACTGGTCGATGTATTTGTTTATTATTTTTACCGAAGAGGAGATTTCCTCTTATTTACAGAAAAGTGTTTAGTAGATTAAAATTAAGCTGCAATTTCAATGGAATGAAATATTAACAATCTCAAGGCTTTAGTATTACCCTAGCCACTTGCTAGAAGTGTCCTCAATCATTATCAGTAGATACATGTGATGTCATCATTCCCATCAAATTGATTCACTTATGGAACTTCTCCACAGCCACAGCCCTCGTAAACGTACGATACATAAATCATCCGGTATATTTTGTTATTTTAATGAATCCTATTTGTTATCAATTACAATAGACAATGTATTCTCCGCTTACATTGTTGTGTGAATTTAAAGCATTCCGGACAATGTATCAGATGCCTTAGAAATTACACGATTGTGATAACAACAGGTATTTTTTGATTGTTGATAGATAACGTAATTATGGACCAGGTAGAACCGCATCTTGATGTAACGATACATGAAAATGAAATTGTCGACGGTGCTGTAGAAATTATTAAAAAAATAAGACCAGCGTGGCCAGTGGATAATTTACAATTTAAGGTAATGAAATTTTTAAATTACTAATCAATTACACACTCTGATAGTCTTGTTTTAAACATTCTAATAGTGTATAAACTGCATTCACGTATTTATTTAACGTATGAATACTGTTCATAGTAAAGATTGCAAGAATAAAAGCATTAACATAGTAAAACTGTGATTACTGGATTACTTATCTGGCCTTTGACTTTATCCATTGATAACAAGGTTGTTTTTCTTAGCTTTAAATCTCTAGTTATAAGGATTGTGATAACAAATACTATGTCCATTCGTTACTACTTAAGATTAAGTTAAGAAAGTAAATATTATGTGTATGAAATCTTTCTAACAAATTAAATGAAGTAAGATTTCATTATATATCTAATGATTATGCTCAATTTCATTTTCAGATATTTAACAACGGTATAACGAATAAACTCATAGGAGTATGGCATTCTGAATATTATAACGAAATGGTTTTGGTCAGGGTTTATGGACATAAAACAGAACTGCTTATTAATCGTAAAGATGAAACCAGAAATATTCGGGTGAGTAAGTGTTTTGCAAAATATATCAGAGTATCAACCCTTAGCACTCGAGTTTACATTATTAAATATATCGGTATCTAATCCATTACTAAACATTTAGGTATTGTATGAGGTATTACACCAATTTCAAAAATCATAGGGAATAGAAATATTCTAGTTGGGAAGAAATATTTAATCTTCGAGTTAAAATAACTTCGAGTGCAAAGGGTTAATAAAGGGAATGAAGCTACATACAAAGAATATATTTTTCAGATATTAAATAAGGCAGGCTTCACGCATTCCATTTATGCAACATTTAATAATGGTCTAGCCTATCAATTTATCGAAGGTGTTACACTTACAACAGACATGGTAAGAAAACCTGATGTATATACTTTAATTGCTAAAAGAATGGCACAAATGCATAAACTTAAACCTGATAGCGATGAAATACCCAAAGAAGCATGTATATGGAGCAAGCTAGAAAAGTTTATGGACATTATGCCGAAACAATTTTCCGATCACTCTAAACAAACAAGGTAGCGTATTACAATAAGAAACATCATACCTAATTTCGTTCCCTTTTTCATTTATGTATTTATTGATTTTCAGGTTCGAGAAATTAATAAAACCAATTGATGTATTGAAAGAGAATTATCTGCTGTTAAAGGAGACTCTTACAAGCTTGAACAGCAACGTAGTATTTGCTCACAATGATTTACTTTTAGGAAATGTGCTTTACAATCAAGATGAGAACATTGTTACTTTCATCGATTTCGAATATACTGCCTATAACTATCAACCTTTTGACATAGCCAATCATTTCGCAGAATTCGCTGGTAATTGAAATGTATCTTTCAAATCTTACTTTCTAATCGATCACGTAAATGTTATGTTCAAAATAGATCAATTCTGTTTTAGGTATCGATAATCCTGACTATTCTTTGTATCCTGAAGAAAATTTACAGAAAGCTTGGCTAAGTATATATCTTCAGGAGTACAACAATGTAAACTATGTACCTGAAAATGAAATTAATTTACTGTATATGCAAGTAAATAAATTTGTTCTTTTGTCACACTTCTTTTGGGGTTGTTGGGGACTTATACAGAGCGAACATTCAACAATTGACTTTGGCTTTTTAGAGTAAGTATACGTATACCAATACATATACATATAGCACTTATAGATAGCTGTTTGCTTCAGGAAGCATTGTGTAATTTTAATTAAAACAGTTTTACGTGCTTTTCTTATGCTATATAATATATAGAATAATTATATAATACTTTATAGGTATGCTGCGATACGATTTAATGAATATTTCAAGCAGAAAGAAGACTTTCTCAGTATGAAATTTTGAGATTCCAAAGATTCGTTGGTTTTATCGAATTAACATTCCAAAAGATCATTGTATTTACATTTACAGATACACAAATGTTACCGTACCTATACATTCTCATAGTTGCATTATAATATTATTTTATATTCTGTTATGTACAAATGGATATTTTAGAGAAGCAATATATATAAATATGACTCTGTTAAGATCGTGAACATAACATATTCGAATTGTTTTATGTAGATTATGTACATACACAATTAACGAACAATAAATTATTCTATGTAAAAAGTATTATTTTTAGAATATAATTAATGAACAATAATGTTTCAAAAACGAACAATATGGTCTCTGTATTACAAATACAACTATGTTTTCGTAGAACCTGTAATAAAAATCCTTACATATATATTTTTAACATTTCAGTGCAGTGACGGATTTATACTGAAAGCACAAAATCATTATTACTACCCTAATTTTGTTTATATTCGCGATTTGTGCCTCATATTTTTCAAAAAATTTTCGCCCTTGGCTCTAGCCCCCCAACCTAACACCGCCACTGCTGTTATACACATATATATTGCACATACATATGTGTATTAATTTTCTGCGAATGTTTATGCAATTTTTAAATGTTATTTTCGGTGTTAGTAGACTTTGTAGTTCTGAAATAAATAAAAATCGTACTACATTCTGTGGAATTTTATATTCTATCGTCGTTTTTCGAAATTTTCTACAAACTTCTCTAAACATCTGCAGTCTGGAAATAACAATAGAATGTTCAGATACGTCGAAATAATTCGAAATTATTTCGAGTTTCGCAGAAGCATATTAAAATTCATAATTTTCGATCAAACGACATATTGTTCGATCATTTTCATACATCAGTTGTTCGATGGATCTTCAAATCTATCGAACACTGTACAATTCTAAAATATAACAAGAATTTTCCAACATACGAAGCAACGATTTGATTCAATACGTGTAATATTAAATAAACTAGTGATTATGTGTGCTACGTGCCATATGCATATAGGTATTCTACTCGTGCGTATACGGTGGACGGCGAGAGCCGATGTCATATGGTGAAGTCGGTCAATTGACTAGCAAGTATGTTTTTGTCTGGGGTGGATCACGTACGCATCTGCACACACCTATAAATCAGTGTTTATTTTTAGTAGAAGCTTTTTGTAGATTTTCCAAAATACTTGTAAATACGTGTACGGTATCTGAGAAATGTAGAGATTCACCGTATCCGAACCGTTTGTTCTGATCGATTCACTCGAGATTCTGAGATTATTCGTATATATTCGAAACGGTAACGGTGAAAACTCGAACACTCGAGCGTAAATATAATCGACAAAGCAACAGAGTTTTTCGATAATTCGTTCCACGTTCATTCGGGTAATTCGAGAGTGTAAATATATCTGTCAATAACGAAAGCAAATTAATAGAGGAATTAATAACAGAAATAATAGACGAAATCTCTGTCCTGCTAACTAAACCTCCCGAATAAGGTGCTCTACAGCACTCGTGTAAACACAGTACATATATATGTATACATATATTGTTCGAAATTAAACAACTGCGAAACATATACTGTTACGACATTCTACTTCTCGATTGAAGCTATTGTTGTTCAGTTTCGATTGTTTTCGTTCGAATTTACTCTACAAAAATTGTTTCTGGAAATATTGAAAGTACTTTGAGAAAGCTTGAATCATTTTAGCATATCGTATAACATCTCAGGGAAAAAGATTGAGTGAATTGTGTTTGTGTGGTGTGTATGTATTTGTGGATAGTGTGTACGAGTCCCGGCATCGCGAGACGAGACGGTGTATCGATATTTGAAGTATCTTTTTGGAAACGTTGTACACGCTGATTGTGTAAGATGCATATTGTATGCAAATGTTTGAACGTGTCCATAAAATCCAGGGGCACTGAACTGCAAAAGGTCAACATCAATGACATTGGATTGATGACACCTCAAGAACAAACCGACGGTTTCTTTTGTCAGGTCAGCTTTTATTAGTATTTTACAATACGCGATAATATTGTAATTTACATGATACAATTGATAAAAATTATACTAGAAAGACAAACTGTGTAATATTTGTATTCATAATAATCATTCTCGCCCATATTTTACAATACTCGATAATAATTATAATTTACAAGATACAGATGATAAAATTACATTAGAAAGATGAACTATGTAATATTTGTATACATAACAATAATTCTCGTCCGTATTTTACAATACGTGATATATTTGTATTCATAACAATCATTTATAAGATAAATATCAACAAGATACGGTTGATAAAATTATACCAGAAAGACAAACTATATAGAATAATCATAATTTACAAGATAAATATTTACAAGATACGATTGATAAAATTACATTAGAAAGATAAGCTATGTAATATTTGTTTAACGACATATATTTTATTTGTTTTGAGACAGAATTTAGCAACGATATCGGAGCTCGAAGGCATCACTAAAGAGCAGCCAGGTTTAGTGGAGATAAGAAATGTAGGATCATGGGTTATTCACCGCTGTTACAATTGTTCCATGTACACACATGCTGTGCACAGAGACTACGGTGCTGCTTTAGTTCTTATTAATAATGACATTGTTGTGAGTATACATACATATTTTATAATCAAGAAGTATAAATTATTCATATTATCTAGGCTGACATATTTCATGTCTTCCAGACTTCACCTGAAGAAATAAACAAGTTAAAATGCGGTCCAGATTATAGCCCAGTATTTAGAATAGTTATCCCCCCTAATACTTTGGAGGAGCTAGATTACCTACAGCAGCCTACTAAATTTTCTGGTAAGTAGATTTATAGCATGAACTTCAGGTTTTCAACAATGTTACAATATATTTCATTTTATCTATCTAGTATCACAATTACCCAATAATATACAAGTAGCCTTGGGCGGTCTCCAACAGCAACTCGAAGAAGCAGTCCAACGAAGATCTACAGAAATAGAAGATAAAATTCGTGCATTTACAGCAGAGCAGTATCAATTATTAGAACAGTTTCGCGAACGAGCTCATAACGAGCATAGAATATTAACAAGGTCATACACGTCTTATACCTGATCGCTGAACTGCAGACCTTTATGCATTCATGCCTTATAAAAATTTTCGAAAAATGTTGGAGTATCAAGTTCGACAGGATTTCTACAAAACTTGAAATTGCATAAACATCTGCAGTCTAACGATCACATAGCAATAGTACTTATACAGTACTATGTTACATTAAACTTATATGTTTTCTAGGTTAATCTCCAAAGGAGATGAAACCAATAGATTAACAAATAATATAGAAACACCTCCTACAACTCCGGATAGTTTTAAAACCAGTTTATCTACCTCTACAACCAATATGACAAATACATCGTCGAAAGTAATATCAAGCGAAACAACAATCCTCACCGGTCCTAATGTTAAGCATGAAGGTGCTAAATATTCTCCTACTCCTGTTGTTGTAAGTATATGCTGTATCGTATATTTTGAGGAAGTTCTTTCTTTCAAGAGTGTCTGGTAAAAACTTTAATGAACATTTTTTATAGAATGGTAATATAGAGAAGAAGGATCGATTATACATATATACTAAAGAACCTGTTAGTTTTGATGCAGAGGCTTTATTTCCACTGGAAGGTATGGAAGACACTCATAACACCGATCATGCCCAATCTTCAGAAGAAGGATCCGATACAGATGGTAATCAATGATAATACAATGATCAAAATTTAGAATTATTCGATCTTAAATGTATATTTGTACTTTATTGCTGGTGCGTTCAGATTCAGGTCAAGATGAAGGAATTCACATGCCTAGAGGTCAAAGGGGGGGACATTCTACCTTGGCTAAATCATTACCAGTTACAGTTCCATCATTTCCTTCGTTTGTGCGTAGAACGGTTCAAGACGAGGACGATGATCAGGTATGAATGTACCATTGAATTTTCCTCATATTACTTAGTTCTAAGTAGACTGCGGATCTTTATGCAAAATAAAAATGTTCAGCAGCAATTGTGGGCAGCAGGAGTTACGTAAAAATGTATTTCATCCCCTAATAGTTTTTTTTTACAGCTGAGGACAACATAACACTGTTTTTAGATTTTTCGAATTTTTTACTGTTTTATATTTCACCTAGCCAATTTCTTGTTTTATGCATTTTCCAATTTTTATAGACAAATTTGAAGAAAGTGGAGTGAAATGAAATCCTATTTTTAATGGGGACAGCCTTTGTAGACCTAAAACAAAGCCATAAATGCACAAAAATCCGCAGTCTAGTTACAAGTTCTGTCATAATTAAATATCTGTATACATATGTGCAATAGAACTTCTATTATCGGCCTCGTTTATATTTTCTATATCGAACTTTATGTATTTCAGAGTAAATAATGAAAATGCATAGTGAAATAGAACGAATAATAATAATAAAACAATGTTGCATTTATCGTCTGTTATACATTTCTGGAGATTATCAAATGTAAATATTATATCGAGATATTATGACTATATAGATAACAGAGCGTTGTAGATAAAATAGGTGTTCCGATGATAAAGCTTCTACTGTATATTATGTAATAGTAACCTTTACTAAATCGAATGATACGATGTTTCCAGTTATCGAGAGATCCTCACGATCCACATAATATTCGAGCTTCGATTAAAGCTCTAGCTAAGAGCGTTCATGGTGATACAGTATTTGGAGATTTGCCACGTCCTCGTTTCTCTACTCAAATCTGACTTTAAAAGAATTTTGAGAAAAGAGAGATGAGATATTATGTTAAGAAAATAACATATATATAAGAAAATAACGTATATATATATATATATATATATATAAATATATATATAAAAGTACCTATTATTCGTGATTTGTCGTCTTTCAGCGAATTCTATAAGAGATTGATGTATGCAAAGACAAAATAAACATACAACTGTATAGAAGTATTGACATTTCGCATATTTTGTATACATTCTAAGGTGAAAAAAATTGAATTGAAGTCGTGACTTTGTCAGAATTGTTGAGTTTCTTGATGAAATGTGAAGATTTTTATATCTACGTATACGTGAGGCTATATTATAAATATGCTATACATTTATTACAGATCGATCATATATAAATATGTATAATTTCACGACTTATTTAGATTTCGATAAATCAGTGCAACGTGAGATTTGTGATGCCATATCCGAAATAACATCATACTAGAAACAAATTAAGAGAGAAAGAAAGTTTCTTATGTATCAATTAGAAACTAAGCTAATCGAAATGATAATTTTACAATAGTTGTTATTTTTACAATGTACTATTATCACTAGATGTAGACAAACTCGTCATAAGTTATGCCAATAACCTTGATCATGGATTACTGTTATAGACTGCACTCATGTTAGTACGTAACATTTCAATACATTGCATTGTTTTTTCTATACAATTTTTTCTTTTATTTTTAACTATTCATTTTGTTTTATTCGATTAAGGAAGGATTGCAGCTTTTGTATAGAATCGTATGTTTCGATTATTATTATTTACATAGTCTTTAAAAAAATGTTCAGAGTTTCAGCATTATGTTGTACAACTTAAAAATGTTGATTTCTTTTCAATTTTCAGAACAATATTTCATTTTTTTTAAACAGTTCTATAATTCCGTATTCGTTAAGTGTATTTCGTATCTAACTTTTGACCAGTTCACGATTTTTAGTTTAATCTCAAGTGAAATTAAAATGATATCGCAAAAAAATAGATATTACGTTTACGAGAGCTACTTTCATCTATACATTATTTTTGTAAACGAACGCGCGTGGCGAAAATACAGAAACGTATGTAAAAATCGTATATAACGAAACAATCACGTTTACATACGTTTTTGAGAAAAGAAGAAAAATTACAGTAGATAGTCTTACTTTACTTATACAGTTTTGGATTCACATCAAGCCACACGCTGTGTTACTTTTTTTTTTATAGATTTATACCATTAGTTTTTTAGAATTTGTAATTTTTGTACGAATTAACGGTATCATGTATTAAACTACAAATTACATATTAGAAAAAAAGTAATGAAGTGAATTAGAGTACAAAAAAAAATATGTGGCTTTTCTAATCATGTAATGCACAATTATGAAATTGTATATCAACGTTCTATTCGTCGAATTGTAAAATCTAACAAAATGCTTCTACGATAAAGCTTTATGTCATCTATAAAATTGATTAATGAGAATAAAATGTTGCTATATGAAAAGAGGAAAATAAAAGTTTCATAATCACATCACCGATGTTTATTTTACAATACATTTATGCTATAGAAACTTTTCTTATACGTACAAACATGTATAAAAACATTTTCAGTAAATAAAGAATCCTTTATACTTTATCAGTGTACGGGAAAGTCTTATCAAAAGGTATTTAAGTGTTCAATTGTTTTTGTGTTACAAATTTCGAAACGAATCATGTATTATTTCAAGTGATTCATTCAATTATAAACATAATACTGCATTTACACGATATATTTATTTATTCGATTGAAGTTTCGTACCAATTAAAATAAAATTAATCGATTTCAGTATTCTGTTGATCTTTGTATATGTTATTCATAAATTTCATATACTAATGTATGACGTCAATGGTTTATTACAGCTTTATTTTTCGCAGCTAATTCCATTTGTGCTGCAGCTACAGATTTCATTCCTTCTTGCACAGCAGTTAAGTTTGATTTCCAAGCTGCTAGTAAGTCACGTAGCTGCATCCATTGTGGTCGAGCGAATGTTCTAAGCATAGTACTCGAAATAAGTACTTTGCGACCGGCTTGATCCATACGCGCTCGAACGAACTTTGTTTTCAATACTGAAACATTGATAACATGTTTGATTGTGTGGTCGTAAATTAAATTGTATAGTAGATTGTAAATGTCGAATAACTCGATAACTTGGTAAAAGTGATTGTTTACCAAGTCAGTACTGATCCTTTTTATTTTCCCTGTATTTAAATCTTCATGTTTATAATTAAATTAGAAGATTTGCTTTATTTCTACAGGGTAAGCAAGTAACATTTACAATGTAGGACTTACCGTCAATAATGAAACTTTCTACTTCGTCCTCGTTAATTTGCAATTCCTCCTGTATTGTGTCAAAAGACATTTCAGGATTAGTTTCTGCCAGTTGCATGAACGTTAACAATCTCATTTTCTTCATATTCTGCTCGTGATTTAATCCTGAAAGACGAATAGTTATTTTATTTATTTGACGTGTAATTGTACTTTAGGATTGAAATGTGTACCTAGCTGATGCTCGACAAATTCCTTGTGGTTTTGATAAAAATGCAAGTATCCAGGAAGTTTGTCTTTCACGAATACAAGAAGCAGATCATGAATAAGTTCTCCTTCCAAGAATTTTACAGGTTTTAATGCTAACAGAGGATCGAGTAAGAATGTGTTGGGATCAGCTAATGCAGCTAGAATGCAACGTTGTGCATCTTCTCTAGCTGCAGAAGCATTTTCCGCTGTATAGGTGCCTAAGAGCTCCACCATGACTGCAGCAGCTTGTTCTCTATAATTTTATTATTCATCATTTTTTATTAAAACTTATAATTATTTTTATGAACTTATTGATTTTATTATAATTGACTTTTAAATTAAATACAACTTACCCTTGTTTACATCTTAAAAGTACTTCGTGCAGTAGCCTAAGCAATTTCTGCATTTGTTCATTGGATGGTGGGAACGAAGCAAATTGTTGTTTCAATTGCTGAATACCGCCGTACACTGCTTTTACTTGATCAACGTTGCAAGCAATTTGAACTATGTGATAATAGACATGATACCTCATCGGAGATTCGTCGGGAAGTGACTGGAATAATAGCCATAATCTATAAAAGAAATGTTGAATCTATACAGTATGTCTATTTTAAGTGTCCTGGCATCATTATTTTGCATTAACTTACGCTTTCAAACATACGAAACCAAGTTTGTAGCCGGGCGCTTTCGTTAATTTTTCGCAGAATGCTAATATTAGATTTTCTGCTCGTTCTGTAGGGATTACTATCATGATAGACACAATATCGTTCAAGACAGTTTCGATTTCGTTTTCGTTTCCCTCTTTAAAGCAAGCCTCGCAGACACCTATGATTTTGTGTAGATCATCCTCGATGCCTTTCGGTGATTTTTCTTCGCTGATTTCAGCACCCAAACTTTTGAAATACACCCGCAGTTCTTGCGCCTAGAGACAAATAAGTAATTGCACAAAAATAAAGGAAGCTTTGAGAAAGAATAAAGAAAGGCAAAACAGAATTGATTAAATTATAAAGAAAGCCTTGAGAAAGAATAAAGAAAGACAAAATCGAATTGATTAGACAAACGATCATAACCTATAAGGTACAGATGGATACTCGAATGTGAATGAACGAACTTGTGATGCAATGTAACATATTGTAAGCGACAATGACGATATTTAATTATTTGATATAATGCAGTTGTTTTATACCTGGTCCTCCAACGGCAATTCCATGAAAATCGGTGGAACCTGCATTTTGGTAATTACTCTCACGTTTCTGCAAGCAATGTCTCAATAGTAAAGACCGATCATCGGTCACCGATGTGAACCAATGTGAACGCTACGAAGGGGGAACGTTACCTCTGCTTTTTCGAGTATTTATCAGCGTTACCAACCACTGTGCAGAAAAAAAGTTTTTTTGTGTGGTAACACTGATAAACATACATACAGAGAGGATAGGAGAGTGCTCACGCCCGGGTTTTCGATGCCACCGGTATAGTGCTGCCCCTACAAAGAATCCTAGCCTGGATCAGATCCCACACCCACGGTAGAGCGGATTTTCCCCTCTCACTTTTAACCTGGATCAGATCCCTCACCCATGGTAGAGCGGATTTTCCCCTCGGATTTTAAGATTTTAGATTTCCACGGGCTATTATAGGTTCTGTTTCATACTAAAACATGCTGCTGGATGGTGTAGTCTCTGTTTCGTGGGAAAAGTGGCTCTACCACGGGTGTGGGATCTGTTCTGTGCTAAGCGTGAACGTGCCAAAAAGTGGTGGCAACTTATACCCGGGCGTGAGCACTCTCCTATCCTCTCTGATACCAGAGAGTAAATGAGAGTGCTCACGCCCGGGATTTGGCCATGCCACTATTGGCTGCACATCAACTCGCAGTCCGGACAAGAACCTACATCAACTCGCAGTCTGGACAAGAACCTACATCGACTCTCAGTGACTCTCAGTCCGGACATCATTTTTGGCCTTGATCAGAATAAAAAGTTTATAATGATTGATTCGCAGCACTCGTATTATATTATAAACAATTTTTATTTGAATATGTTCTCCAAGTTCAGTTTCTCTCTCTTTTTCATGAAATTAAGAAAATATGTATTAAAATAACTGCAGAAAATATTATTTAATAAGGTCAAATAAATGGAAGGATTACAGAAGTAGACACATTATACTAAACAAAAAAGATCGAACAACATTTTAGCTCTACTTCCAACAAACTAGAAAATGTATAAGGTACTATTTACAATTCCTTAGGACTTGGAGAAATTATATGTTCAGTTAGGAAGTCGGAATTTAACTATAGTTACTGAACTTGGAGAACATATTCAAATAAAAATTGTTTATAATATAATACGGGTGCTGTGAATCAATCAATATAAACTTTTTATTCTGATCAAGGCCAAAAATGATGTTGTCCGGACTGAGAGTCACTGAGAGTCGATGTAGGTTCTTGTCCGGACTGCGAGTTGATGTAGGTTTTTGTCCGGACTGCGAGTTGATGTGCAGCCAATAGTGGCACGGCCAAAGCTCGGGCGTGAGCACTCTCATTTACTCTCTGCACATACTATACCTATGCCGGGTCTATAGGTATATATGGTCTAAGCACCGATTTTATACATATTTATTATACATTTAATTATTGTTTATAATTAATATAAATTCTTGCACAACATTTGAAAATATTTGAAAAAGCAACTAATAATTGTATATTTAATATTAACGCATATAATAACAGACACGCCGGAACTTGTACCGAAACCTCGCATAACAACTTGTCATTAAAATTTTTTGTTAACTGATCTTCTAAATATTTTTCCGTCCTTTTGAAAATTGTATTTTGTAGCAGAAGGTTCAAAGAAACCGACAACTTGTAACAACAATTATTATTTTGTTTACTATCAATAAATGACAGTTTATTCAGCTTTAAAATGATTATAGAAACAGGAAGCATTATATTTAAACACAGATGAAATATTCAGGTTGAATTAATCTTGCATTGACTGACTCGACTCTTTTCGTTTGCTTTTCCAGAATTATTACTGTAACGTGGAAAATAGCAGAAATACGCGCTGAGCAGTAACAGTAAATTGGCAACCATGCGACGAATATTCTCGGATGTGATTTGGCAACTACGCCTTCGATATCTGAAATTCAAAATAATTCCTAAACTCGTCACTCTAAGTCGTAGAGGGCATACCAAAACCTCTGATTTTTTTAACAGTCGGTATTTCAGAACATGAGACACCAAGTCCCATAAGATGATAGGTCTATTCTATATCTAGTCGATGCTTATACCCGGGCGTGAGCACTGTCCTATTCTCTCTGACGTTACTAGCTTTTGCAAGGGTACCAACTATATATACAAAAGGGACCATTATAATTCTTGTACTGTTGGTAATAGAAACTGGTGCGAAATTTGAAATATGAAATGTTGCAGATCAAACTTACATTTTTATAAATGTATAAATCTTCAATTTTATAAATGCATAAAATCCGTTGTCTAATTATTTTACTTATATTTTCAATGCGGAAAATACTTCCGTTCAAGAAAAATACAATGATAATACTCATTATTAGACTGCAGATCTTCATGCAAAATAAAAATCGATCGCATTAACTATGAGACATAACCAAATAAAGAATTTATTTCTCTCTTTAATTGTTAACACTTTTAAATTCTTGTAATCTTTTAATTGTCTAAAATGACACCCACCCATCTTTGCCATAAATGCATAAAATAAGCAGTCGACTCATTATTAGACAAAATAAAAATGAATTGCAACCTGAATTGAAATAGACATTCATTTTCTTTCTTAATAAAATACTATTTGAAATTGCACCTACTCATTGTCGTCATAATCACATAGAACCCGTCGTCTAATTATTATAAATACGAGAGAGCAAAACGAACAAGGAGCTTTCTGTTTCGCAACTTTCTTTATTAACGCCATTGCAGTTTCATCTGAGCCAGGTACAAGTCCGAGCTCGACACCAAAAGCGAGCTCGCACAATAATATGCGCAGCTCTTACACATCGTACACACACACACACCTTGGATAATTCATCATTCTGACGCTAAACATAGGAAATTTACAAAAATTTCGTAATGTGTCGGCGACTCCCCTTGTAATCCCGAATGCAAAGAAGTTTGTATCTAGTCAAAATTCGCTACTACATCGGTCTCTAAACACGCAACTTTAAAATCATTCTCGCTAAAAATTGTACAAACAATACAATTAAAGGTATTGCTCCTCGTCTTTGGTAGTTGAAAGGGTTGGTGATGAAGGGGCATATATATATATATATATATATATATATATATATTTATATATATGTATGTATGCGTGTAGACGATGAAAGTAAAGTTGCAGCGGTCAGTGACAAGAAATAGGACGTACTCTTATTGTGTGCTCTGCACCACCTTGAAATAGTTTTCTATTTCGTTCATTAACATAAAAGAGAGCAGAATTTTATTGAGAATAATTATAAATAAAACTTGTCTACACGACGCGCTATAAACATCTCACGATTAATTATGTACACGAATAAAAATTCATTTCTCCGAAGATATAAGCTGGCACGCGTGTTTCACACGCGATGTTACGGATTGTTAGCGGAACATAAAAAATATATTACATTTCGTATATGTATATACTGGACGTGAATTAAACCATTTAGGTATGGAAAATAATATTATTCTCTAACCGAAACAATGTACAATATATATTATGCCTAAACGCTGCCCGAGTCGAGTTGCATATCGAACTTCTGCTACGAAAAATGTCTTCTCCAATCTGTCGACGGATGTTCAAAGATATTATTAACGATCGGTATAGCAAACATCACGGCAGCATCGACAAATTTTATTGCCCCGTATCTTTATCGGTTATCACATTGATCGGCGGCAATCTAAACGCTATTTATTTTCAGCATTGTTTAATCAGGACCGACTCCAACACGATTTAGAAGATTTTCGCGTACGTAGTCGTTTCCGAGTGAAAAATGTTCAAAACCGATGCATACAGGATCGTTCGAATAATTCTTCCCGATAGATTTACGTTATCCTCGCGCGAGAAAGAATTAGTATTCCGATAGGTATTCTTTCAAAGATGCGTTTAAATAGAAGCTAAGGATTACAAGCTTTGAGTTAAGAGATTCTAATTATGTCATGTAATTTAAAAAAGATAAACGTCTCCTCGTCTAAACGAACTCGGTTTCTCTTTGAATATCGCGAGAGACCGTCGAGGAAACATTGGCACACGGATATCCGTCGTGCAAGTAACATTGAAAATAATCTCCTAACACTTTGAGACAGTGTAGCTCCTCGTTTCTCGTTATTATTAGACTGCGGATCTTTATGCGTTTATAGCAAAATTGAGTAGATTCAATTGAAAATGGTTGGAAAATATTAAAAATTGAAGATGTCAATTTCTCCTGTATTAAAATTACTAAGAGGGTAGACTCGTTTGTAATGCAAAGATGGGGTTTTTCAACAGTCAAAAGCGTTAGATAAAAGATCAATTTAAGCTACGATCGCCCTGAAAAGTCCTATTTTTGCGTTTGTGAGGCGTAAGTTGCATTATTCGGAAGCATAAAGCTGCGCAAGTAGTTATTTTCATAAAGCTGCGACAGCTATATACTGCCGAATATATAATGCAAATTGCGCCTTGTAAACGTAAAAATAGGAAATTTAGAGGCGACTGTGGTCTAGATTGATCTTTTATCTAGCACTTGCAATCCTAGAAATGAGTCTACCCCCTTAGAAAAAACATTCAATTTAGATTCTATTTCTTGCAATCGATGCAGACAATTCTTATTTTGCATAAAGATTCGCAGTGTAGTTATTATAGAACAGTGAGTTCCAACTTGTAGCTCGCGAGCCATACACCGCGCTTTCCCCGCTTAGATTCTTCCCCCACTCCTATACTGTACGTAGTAGTGGAAAGAGGGAATAAAGAGGGGAATAAGTTGGAATTCCCTGTTGCAGAATATCTCCGTTACTTGTCAATTCGTTCGCAGTGACTCGATACAATTGCTAGCGCTAATGGAACCGAATAGACAGAGTTCGACGTACTTGAGAAGGAGCGAGTAGGGTTTCTCGATGACCGGAAAACATGAACCACTCGGATGTCTCATTCGTATATAGAAGTTTAAAGCTGGATCGTACACCGGGATCAGCGTGCTTTCAATGTTTCTAGATTAGCCGTTTATCGGCACCGGTACAGGACTTTGTACCTGCCACACGATCAGATGACTCTGTTCACCGTGTTCTTCAGCGTTCGCGGCGATCACGTTGTTGGACCGATCAATGCTCTCCTCTGTTTCATCTCCATCACCTAAACAGATAGTAGATCATTAATTACTTAGTAATATTTATGATTAAAAACAATCTGAGACACTTCAAGACAAAATTAACTGTTTGAAACGATTTGAACGATTGATAGAAGAAGTGCGATTGTCGACTGGCGTTTGTACAGTACGATAAATGTCAGCTGGAAATTCCCGACCCCCAGAGAATGAAGAAAGCAGATAATGGTAACGGTGTATAGTTGCTTTAAGGAACAGGAAGTGCAGACACAGTATTCGTTGTATTAATAGAGATTATGAAGATACAAGTTTGTAGAAGCGCTGTACAGAAAAGCAAGAAGTTTGCTCTTTCAACCTGGTAGCAATGAATTTGTAATTGAATGTTTCATAGATTCGCGCGGATACAATTGACAGGAAACTAGAAACAAAATGTGAAATTCCTTTCGACGTCGGGTTAGAGTATCTATCTACTTGTGGACTTGTTAGTTGAATCTCATTACACCGTGCATAGAAAACATACTCTCAATCAGTTAGTACATAGTTTCAGTGATCGATAACAGATACAATTAACCGCTTTTCGATTCTCTCTGGGGGCGTACCTGACCAACTGCCATACAATTAGATGTGTAGCCACGTCACTCTCGTCTTCCGCCTCATCTGCTGGAAGTATCATAATCGCATGAAATAAGAATTTCATTGTTCGTTTTTCTTTAACATTCATGAAACAAAGATTATATTTCGAGCAGATGATTAATGGAACCGTGTGATATCGAGAATCTTCACGTTCGTGTGATACTTACCGACTCTGAAATCTATGTAGCCTTCCCCTCCCGAAAGGACCAGCATAGCTGGCTGAGAACCGTCCGTCAACGCACTTTGACCGCCATGACCTGTGGAAATTTTAAAAGAGGTTCCTTTTTATTAAATTAAGGAAAACTGTTCGACGAATAATATTCTGATAAATCTAAGAAAACTGCAAGGAGGATCCTTATACAAAATAAAATTTGTCTGCAGCGATTTCAAGTAGAAACTGAATTCAATGTTATTTTCTTCCCTTAATGATTTTAATATAGGCGAAATCATATATTGACGTTTTGCTATAAATGCATAAAGATCCGCAGTCTGCCGATGACTCACCAGGCACCGCAACAAACATCTTCACTGAATCTCTATGTCCGTGAAAGCTCAGTTGTGCGTGAGCCATACTGCAATACGGTATAAAACTTCCAGGAGTAACTCCACGGTCGGACGCAAAAACTCTAACGCCAACTCCTGGCGCCTCATTCTTACCAACCACAGCTTGAATTCTCGACACCGCCATCGAACCACCAGCACCTGTGTACGATACATCGTACGAGTATGTTACTCATAATAAAATAAATACGTTACTCGTAATAGAATCAAAATAAAAGAAAAACTATTTTCTACTCACTTTCAGATAAAGGAACTGAAATTATCACTCCATTTCCTGTACCGATCCACAGTCTGTTCGAGGAAATAAGTAACGCGGTGATTCTTACGAAAGAAAAACCGAGTTTCCCAGTCCCAAGCATTTTGCTAACATAAGGCTCGATGTCGACGTCTTGAAGATGTTGGTAAGTATGCGCGTGATAGAGTCGCAACGTTGAGTCTAGACGAATGCTGACCCATACACCTTCCCCCAGCCAAGCTAATTGTCTTACTTGCGATTCTCGACGTGGGTGAGCATCTACGGTACACTGCAAGTATAATACAATTAATATATTATACGTATAACGTAATCTTCGTCCAAGAGAAGAGGGCGCAGAGGAATTGCGTACCTCAACGGTCATCGAAACTGGATCTATTACGTGAATCTTATTCCTATATCCGCACCATACAGTTTTGCCACTAACAGCGGTCATGCACCTGATTGAATGTTGTGGGCTACCCAAAGTGATCACGTGGTACTGAGACAAGTCCCACTGACCATCCGCACCTCTCCTAAATAATGCTACGCTTCCATCGGCAAGAGCGACCAAAACTCGGCCTTGAACGTGTCTAAAGAAATAAATCGTCTTTTCTTATATAATCATTATATAATACATCGAGTACCGGCTACGTTAACATATACGTACACAATAGCTAGCGCAGCATCCTTCAACATTACAGAATGTAAACAAACCGACCATTTAGCCACAGCCGAATGAACGAACACCGCACCGTTCTGAGCTCCGAGCCACATAGTCGGTTGTATCGAAGACATCTTTTCTATCGGAGTGTCTTCTTCGGAATCATTCGTTTGGCTCTCCTCGTTACTATCTTGTTCTCCCGATCGCACGGATGGTACTTCTCCGTTAGCTTTCAGAAACTGCACTTTCCCGAGATTCATTGTTTCGCTGTCTACGCTTTCTAAACTTTGCGGCTCGGTTATAGCATTGTGATTAGAGTTATCAGATCTTTCGATGCTCTCGCTATTCTGCTCTTCGAAGACACTATCGGAATCATTTTTCTCAGGTGATCCCTGGACGTCTTGTCTTCTTTTCTGATCGTTCTGTTCGACATTCACCTCGTAGTCCTCATTATCCGGTACTCCATTGGCAGTTAGAACTGAATCTTCGTTGGCTGATTGAGTGTAATCACTCTCTTTGGCTCCAGGTACACTTGCGATGCAAAGTAAATGTCCTTGGCAAACGTTAAAAACTTCCAAAATTTCGGCTGGATTATTAGCGTCTATCACAGTCACTTTAGCCATCATTCTGATGTTTTGAGTCCACGTGCAAATCCAAACTAAAGAGCTAAGCTGTTGCTCTAAACGTTCCGCCTCCAACCTCTGGTTCTCATTCTCCTGAAGCTCTTTATCCAAATGTTCAACAGCATCCTCAGCTTCGTTCTTTGAATTAGTACTTACTTCTTGAGCCTCGGCTGCGTAAAACACGCTGCCTCCAATCATACAACCACCGTCGCGTGTTTTACCTCCACTTAAATTCACACCGGCACCACACCATATCTGTGGAATTAAACATGAAATAAATTAGCACAAACAATCACTTTTTCAAGGAGGTATCGTAGTTTAGCCACTATCTAAAATAGTGGCTAAAACCGATCTTTATTACTTTGTTGTGGAATATCTAACGTTTTAAGTTGAAAACTACCTATTTATGTATGTATTTGTATCGAAAAATTCTCTGAATTCGCTCTGCACCTTAGAAAAGAAACAAAGTGAAACTTGAAATCCTTTCAAGTACTGAGACCGTTCCACTAGATTTCGTATTTATGGATAGAAATTATATTATTGCATTTTCATTCATAATTTGTACATAAAAATAAATTCTATTGTGCTATGATACCACAATATACATAATAATAATAATTACAAGTGACAAAATTGTTCTAGATATTTTTCCTACTAACTTAAAGTAGGTTTTGTAGAGAAAAAGGAAGTGTCTGGATACGTTTGAGCTGTAGTTATGTATATCTGTAGAAAATTCACCTTCATGCCAGGTTCCGATTCTTGTAATGGTCTACAGTAGACCGGCACAGGAACAGGTTGTCGAACAGGTGCGCTTGGTTTTCCTGGTAAACTCCATCCGTAAGCTTGCAATCGACCATCTTCTTTTCTAACATGAGCGCGAACCTGCCGATATTGTTCTCTTCGTTCATTAGCGCGTCTGGCTACGAGTTTTTTGGAGGATCTGAAAAAATGTGTTCGATGTAAATGAATTGGCTAACTTTCTAGAACAGATACTATCAGAAGTAGAATGTTTAATTGTAGAAGTTAGTAAGATTTACTGAACGCTCTGTGTTGTTTGTTCAACCGTTCGTTCCTACGAAGAGTTCCTCGATCACTGGACACATTCTTGAATCGATACGAAGACTTAAATCGACTGTTTTTTCCAATGTATCTAATGTTCAGCTTCGTTACAACTTGCACATTGATACACGTACTTATTTCCAAGGTATAGAAGCGGAATGTTAGACATAAAGCGGAACAGATTTACCTGCTAACTAATAAGCACCCAACCGAAAAACCAGAAATACCAGGTATCTCTTGACAACACCGTGAAGGAGAGAGAGGCAAAGTTTGTATAACCCGAACAAATAATTAAAGCGCAGAGCAAGAGTGAAATAAAAGCCATGTTTATAATATGGTCAAAAGTTCATTTATTTATTGATCAACGATGATCGTGTATTCTTATTCTTTTCAAAAATGTACAAACTTTTATTTACAAAACTATTGCTTTTCAAGCTTGAATTTTGCAAATAACAGACAATTTACTTCGCTAAATTGTAATTACTGTAATCAAATGTTTAACGATTACGGCAATTCATATATATATACACACACATCGTTTCAAGACACATATACAAATAATTTACAATTTTTCGTATATATATATATGAAAAATAAGACTAGAAATGGGCGTACCATTTAAGAGCAAAAAATTACCATTTAATTGTCAGAAGGAGATAAAAATTATGCGTCCATTTGAATTTCTTTGATTAAAAAAGATTGGCGGGTGAGGTGGGGATCGTAACAAGAATTTGTTAAACAACCATCACATTTGCAAATCGCTCAGGCAAAGAATTATTTAGAATTGACTCACATCTCTTAAGAGCGATCAAGACTAATTGAGAGTCGCGACAAAAGATTATGGATCCCAACTGACCAAAGGGGACTCTAATCTGCAAAGATCACGTCGATTCAAAGATTATTTGAAAATCAAGATCTCGCACTCTGTCCCGTGAAGAGTATAAAATCCTTTTCCGTCTTCCGAACAACTTCAGTTAAAATAGTAAAATTCATTTATGCATTCGGAACTTGTAGCAGATAGAATAATCACAGTATCATACTGTTGTTAAAAAGAGAGCTAAATGATAAAAGAAACGAGTTTTTTAAAATTTTAAACGATAAGAGAGAAATTTTTGGCAGGTATTCAGTATCGAACTGATAATATAATATCTAAGTGCGTGTATAGAATTTGATTGATTTCTCACATGGTGTCTCCCTGGTCGAAAATCTCATGGCGACCTTTCAACGTACGTCTACGCATGGCGTCCAAGGGTAGTACCGGAACAACTTGATTTGTTGGCGCGCTGTACCTAATTTGAGATAATGTGTGTGGTCCTCGAACCAGAGTTCCTCGGTCCGTAGTCGATGTGAAGAGACTACTAAAACTGTAGACAGAAAGATCGAAAACAAATTATGATTCGCTTCGAGGAATATATTTGTTCAAGGACAAAATTAAGAATGAACATGTCCATTTAATTTTGTCTCTGATCATGTACGTGTTATTTCAAGATTGTTTCATTTTAATATAAACGATACTAACAACTTCCACACCGAACCTTTTCCCCCTGATATATTGGAAGGGTCAGTCTTGCTAGCTCTTATCATTTCTGTCCATCTAACCGCCTCTTGAAGTTCCATTAAATTTTCCTTGTACTGATTTCTCTCCATAAGTACCCTAGCCATCTCCACTCTGGTAAACCTCTTTCTCTGTGCCAAAGGCACGTCTTCCTCATCGTCGCTCTTGGCTGCTTTCGCTGCTGCTTCGGCTTCTTCTTTAACCTTTTTCAATTCTTCTTCAAGAGCAATCACTTTTTGGCGTAAACGTTCCCTAGCCTGTTGCAAACCTCGAACTTCTTCGCGCAATATTTCCTGCTCACTGAAAAATACATTCCCCTCGAATGTAATCGCAAAACAGTGAAAGTTATTTATGAAATTCAACCATATTTTACCTGGTAAGCTCATCTACTTTAATGATCAAGTCATCTTTAACAATGTTGAGCGCATTCCTACAAAATAAACAAGTTCAAGTTAGTACAGGTAACGAGATGATATACTAATAAAATATTCATCGAATATTTACTTTGTGGCCAAAAGCTCATTATTTTCCATAATAAGGTTCTCCACTTCTTTACCCATTCCTAATAAAACATAGTTTTTGTTTAATGACTCCAAATTGATTAGAAATTTAAGATGTAACAGCACTTTTAAGTAATTCTCAAAGCGAATGTAGTAATATCTTACCGAAAAAGTTGTCACTGACTGAAGGGTTTATTAGGACATGCGGTTATTTAATCAAAATGTGGCCACGCCGAGCAGAGATGGAAACGAAAACGAAACACAGAATGCATTAGAATTTCGTGTTTAATATCACTTAAAAATAATTGTATTATATAATGTAGTTAGTCCTGCTAATTTTTTTCGAGATTCGAATTCGAAAAAATCAATTACAAGAATTTGGAAGAACAATTTCCAGAATTTTCATGAACTCCGTAAATAGTACAAGATGAGACATGCATATTCCATCAATGGTCATTAGATAGAGTTAGAACTCGAAAAATGAATAAACCACAATATATTTAAATAAATCTTGGTTATTTTGTGAGACATACCCGACGATGCATACTCTCCAGGATGAACCCAACTACCTAAGAATTTAAGGATGAAGTATTAGTTACGAAACAAAATTCAAACCAAGTTATTTCCTGAACACATTTCAAAATAGATTACCTGTAATGTCTGCTCCTTCGTCCATTTCACCCAAAGCATCGGCATCCTGAAAACTAAGTTCCTGATATAATGTATTGCCACTTCGTTGTTCTCTATCGGTTCTACTCCTTCCACTTGGCGTTGTAGTTATTTTCTCTACTGTTGGCGATGTTGGTGTAATTAAAATTGGAGGTGCTTCTGTTTCCGGGCTTTCATCTACGTTCAAAATAAATGGAAACGATTAAAAGATGATTTGAAACATTGTTAAAACGTGAAACAGTTAAGAATTGTAACGCACGTCTAGAAATTGCCGTTGTTTTATTCTCTTGTGCTGGTTTATCCGTTAATTGACTTTTATCAGAAGTTTCTATAGCAGCCTCGCTACTGCTATCTAACATTTCAGTTCTCAAGTTAGCTGCGTTTGGCGGGCTCTCTTCCTGAATCTCTTCTTCGTTCATACTAGCTTCTAAACTCTGAAAACCATAACTCAACGGTCCAGAACTTCTAGACATATGAGCCATTCCAAGAGATGGTAAACGGGATGGGCCACGACCGCTAGTCGCATTTTCTAATCTCTCCGTGCTTCCGACTAACATCTTTGTCCTTTCCATATAATCTACATGCGTTTTAAATAACTCTGTGTATCGTTCATGCAGCCGGGTATAATCTCGCTTTAACTCTGCCTCTTTCTCTTCAAGACGAACAACTAGACAAACACAAAAATTTAATTCCATATCTAACACAGTAGCGAAATAAAGTTTACAATGACTAGCCAACTAATACTATATTGTGAATACCAAGTAGCCAGCAGGTTTTAATTGGCCATAGTAAATTCTAGATCAAGTACAATTATACGTGCATAATCATCTGGCCAATTATAATTTGTTGGAAGCTCGGTATTCACGATAAAACGTGTTAATCTATCAAAAGCGTATGGTCATTTTAAACTTTTGTTCGTTACTGTACATTAATTTAATTGTAAGGATTAATTATGACAGAACACACTCTAATTGTAAGTCTAAATGAAGTCAAGTATATATAAACATACTTCAGTCTGGATAAGGAATACCTTAAACGAGATAAAACGGAGAAATAATACAATAAACAAATCAACCACCGCGTTAGGTAGCCAGATAAATAAAGTGTTAAAAGAAATAGAAAGATTTATAATAGGCATGCAAGAGATCTATTTCCCAGTATGTCCAATCAAATTTAACCCGGCAAACAATTAAATGAGCATAAAACAAAAAATCATTCTACTCTACTGTAGAGGGATGTTCTGTGAAGGAATGGACTGGTAGAGCCATTGGCAATTGTACCGTGATCGTGTGAATTCTTTGTCTTCAATTCCAACATCCTTACTATCGATTCCAAGCTATCGATTCTTAATAAAAGGTCTTTTCTTTCGTCTTCTGCAGCATCTTCGAGCTCGAGCAGTTTCTAGTTAGGGAAAAAGATAGACATTATATTTCTCTAACAATTAGTATAGAAAATAAAGTCTTTGTACCTGATCGGATGTTTTTCTCAGCTGTTTCTCCCTTTCGTACTGCGTAACCAATTGCTCATTGTCTTCCCTTAATAATTCTAATTCAACTTCGCGTTCTTGGTTCTCTGTATAAGATATGTCTAGACATTCTAGAACATTGACTAGGAGCGGCATTAAATCTTTTACCACGTCTTCATCGTAACGAGCTATCATTTTCTCGAACTCTTGATAAATACTGCCAGCCAGGGTCTGCACTTTCTCCGACATGACCACATGGCTGTCCTCGTGCGTTCCGTACACTGTTTCTTGATCCATCTCTATTTGACTCATGTTTATGCCTGCAAAGCAACAATTTCATATAAATACCTATGTCAATTTATTTCATTTGCTCTATTCAAGCGAGGTAACTAAATACATTTCAAACTACTCCTTAGGCAGTTTGCCCAGAGAGAAATGAGTAACTGTAACACGTCAGAAACATGTATTGCCCAACGATAGAAAAAGGCTAAGGAATCATATTGAAAATGCGAGCGAGCAGTGTTCCTTCTGATATATTATTTGCACTCAACTCTAACCAGCTAGGACATCGACTCTACATTTGAAAAAGTATTTCGAGAATTCTTTTCGTTAGAAAGTAATAAAAATTAATTGATTGTTCAGCTCGAAAATGAATCAATTGCCAAACACGGACGAACGAAAAATGTTCGGAAGGAATCGAAATGTCAGACGCATAACTGCACATAACCTTGCCACAATTTGAAATCGTGAGACACATTTATAGACAGAGAAGATTGTGATTCAGGTCATCGCGTAGAACTTCCTAGCTTGATGATACACAATCGTTCGCATTATTTTTTTACGATTAACGAGCCTCCGCTGTGAACGAAATGGAACGTCTTGCCTTGTAGTGGCCCGTTCCGTTCCGTTCCGTGTTGTGTTGTGATCTGTGACGTTTCCCAAACCACCGAAATTCTCTTGGTTCCTGTTTTTTCTTCGTCCTGTCGTTTACGCACTTTGATTTCGAGTGCCTTGTGCTTAAGCAATCCACCCGATCACACGGAACGCACCAGGTCGGCGCGGACTAGAACGAACATTTTTCGTACATCACGCCTGTCACGTTTGACAACAGCCGATTTCATTAGTTTCTGTCAACTCTGTTGACGATCGACTTTACGCATAGACTTTCGCCATTTTTTCCACGATCTTTTACCGACCAATGCTACGGACGTTAGGTATATTTAAACTCTCTTGACACTCTTGACGTGTTCACAAATAGAGATACGAAACCAACAAGATACGGAAACTTATTCCCACTTATTCGACGCCCAGTAGATGGCCGTACCTTCATTGCGTTTGTGGCTTAGATTATATATACTTATAGACAAGATAACGAAGTATCTGATGCCCACAAGCACGTCACAAGATAATTTAAATTGGTGGATAGCGATATAAAAGCAAGGTATACAAGTATATTTATGCATTATTTCGGAAACATTGGGAAAAATGGTGTAAACTTGTTGCATAAAGAATTGTAAGGAACGATAAAACCGTAATACAAATACATATATCTTTTCACAAATAAATTATTTTATATTGAAATACAGATTTTATATTACCAACGTCTACATTAAAGTTGAATTTTTCCAAATTATAATCGACAAAATGAGTTAGCCATATTTAAAATAATAAGAGTAAATTTACGTAAACTTAAGTTTCTCCTCCAACACTTTCTTTAGGTATTGCGACTTCTCAACAGACTACATATAGCACTTTGCTCACATTCGTTATCTGGTAGATGAAGTAATCTCGGAACACGGCACGTTATCTGAGGCCGGGTCTATAAGTATATGTACATGGTTTAAGATTTGTGGGGAACGTTCACCGATAAATTAAAATTAGTAGCTTCTTTGAAGGTTTGTTTTGTTGCAAAAGCAATTCGTTGATGAAGCGACGAATAAACGAATGAATAATTAACCCTTTGCACTCGCAGCTATTTCAACTCAGAAATTAAACATTTCTTTCGATCTAGAATAACTCCAATTCTTTTCTTTGTATGAATATAAAATTGATGTAATACCTCATACAATACTTAAATGTTTAGTAATTGATTAGATACCAACATATATTTAATAATCTAAACAATTCTGAGATCGTCGTCGCCACACGTGTGCATTTCCGTGGATCTATTGGATAGTCACAGAACTGCGCCTTATCTCTAGTAGATTCCTAATCTACGTGGCTTGACCCTTATAATCACTTATCTTAACGCATTGCTCATCGGGTAGACACACTATTGAACATTAGCAATCACGCGTATTCGACGCACGATAAGAAAACCATTCTATAATATGTAAAGCTTTATTTATACTATTACTTATAGGAGTAATACAATTCATGGTTTACTAGAAACATGTGATTTCAGAGGTGTAGATACAATAAAGCATAAATTTATATTAGGTTCTCGCAATTTCGTCCAGATATTAAAAACAAAAGCGCTACTGCAGTAACTACTGCATTCCTAATCAAAAATTTATACGTAATACATCGATTATACGTTACAGTTCATTTTTACTAGCCTTAAACAAAGGGTTAGTTAAAGCCGTCGTTAATAACGACCACGGAAACCACCTCCTCTTCCGCCCCAGTTTCCGATATCTCTTCCTCGCGAATTATAGGTCCCGAAACCTCTATTTGCACCACCGCGAAAACCACCGAAATTATTATTTCTCGGGAAAGCTCCACCACCGCCATTGTCATAACCACCTTCATTACTGAAATTACCACCGCCTCCGTTGTCAAAGCGAGGAGCTCCACGAAAATTACCTCTCCCCCGCATCATTTTCGGAGGATTTGCGTCTGGACAAAAACCAGTCGAATGCCCCCTCGGTGGCCTCCGTGATTGAAAACCTCCACCCGTAATCTGATCCAGCTCGAAACGGCACGTATTCATTCCGCATAATGTCTTGATCAAACCGAGCACCTGCAAAATGCAATGGAACATTCATTAATTTGCGATAGTACGAAATTGTAAACTTATTTTTAGATATATCGTAATTAAATAATACTTTGTCTTCGTTAGAAGTTAATTCTAAAATAGTCTCCGGTTCTTTCGCAGCTTTCACAACGAGACTTTCCAACGCAGGACGTAAAGCGACTATCGCAGCCGCATGATTTGGATTCATATCTAAATTAATCCAATTATCCAGTTTCACTACACCGTCGACGTATTCAACTTTTCGGGAACCAAATAGTAACAAGTGAATCGGAGATACCATACTCAGCTGTTTACAAGAAACTGCTCTTGTACGAATCTACAGGCAGAAGTGGAATGAACGTTAACGTCCAAGTATAGTTTCTACATCGATCTAAATGAAAATCTTGTTTTACCTTCTCCCCGAACACAAAGAATGGGAATGGAAAGTTTTGCTCGAAATTACTGCAGTTTACAGATGTTTTATGGATCAAAGCTGCTTTGGATTCGGTAGTAAGAACCTTTCTTTTCTCTTTGTGATAGCAAACGTTCGGATAAAGACCCATGCATAATAAAGCTGTGACGGTGTCGAGGCGCACATCGGCTCCGGCTTGATAATTTAACGGTGTAGGACACAGAGTTTCCTCTGGGAAACCAGCACTTTGTAAAAGAGCTTGTAACTGATTCTGCAAAGGAAACATGTTACAAGTATTATGTTAGAAGTAATTAAAGGCTATAGCCAGGTTTGGGGGTGAAATTCGCCCCGGGCGGTATTTCAGTCGAACTTGTGCCATTCGATAGCCTATCCAAAAAGACCCGGCTCTGCCAAGTTTCAGCCCCCTATCTCATCTGTAAGGATAGTTATTGAAGAAAAAAGAAAAACCAGTTTTTGGCCTATTTTCCCCATTTATTGACAATTTAAAATTCTGAAAAAAAATCTGACATATTTCGGATACTAAGCCTCATATTCGGTATCATTTTCAGATTTTTTAGTTGCAAACTATGGTTGTAATCAATGAAAAACACGAAAAATATCGAAAAAATGCAGATTTCATATAAAAGTTGTTGCCGTACCACTTTAGCATTAATTTAGCAATCAGATATTTTGAAAAGTATATTGATATGATTATTTGGTCCCCTCAGGGTTTCAAATCCATTTACCAATCTCTCCCTTCTTTCCACTCTTCCTATCGCCTTTTCAGCGGGACCTACTGTTTATTACGGTGGGATCCGAACCACCTATTTTGAAAAGTATTATGCTCAATTTTTTTCAGATTTTTTTGAGAGATGGCACGTTGTCAAAAAAAATAAAAACCACTTTTTTCGGCGTTGTTCCTAAGTTACACTTATTTTTTCTGAATCCAAAAAATATATTATGTAATATTAAACATTCTTATGTTCAGAGAAACATCTTCCAGCCCTTAAAACTTGCGTAATACAAAAAAAGAAAACAATGCTATACAGATTATATTCCAATATTTCAAGAGTATTTTCAACAGTGCCGGTTGGTGCAGCGGCTATGGTCGATGACTGCGGAACCGCTGAAGACTTTTTGGACCAGGTACCCATCCCGGTCAGGTCAATTTTTTTTCTAAGTCAATCAGATGTTTTTTCGCTTCCTAACCAATGATTGTTGTTAAATCATTGTAAAAACATTTTTTAACTATGTTTAAACTATTTTTAAATAATTTTTCGGAAAAATATTTTTGGAGTACATTCGACCTTTAATCATTTAAAGGCTGTATTACTGCTGTTAAAAATTGTTTACATTTAATTGTTCATCGTCTTTACTGTCAGGTCCTTTGTCTTTCCTGGGTGCTTTAAGCAAGCGATTTATTCAGGTGACCTGTTTTAGGTGCCGCACCCTGTATACATGAAATGCGTTTTCAGTCTTCGTCGATAGGAGGCCGGAGGCCACCGATAAATGGGGAAAACAGGCTAAAAACTGGTTTTTCGGTTTTCTTCAATAACTACCCTTACAGATGAGATAGGGGGCTGAAACTGGACAGAGCCGGGTCTTTTTGGATAGGCTATCGAATGGCACAAGTTCGACTGAAATACCGCCCGGGGCGAATATCACCCCCAAACCCGGCTATAGCCTTTACAAGTATACAACAAATATTAAAAGCTACCTTAGCTTCCCACGTGACCCTTAACGTAGGCATGCTCAAATTTTTAGAATCACAGAATGCTTGCTCCGCGTACTCTCCACCTGCCCTAGCTTCTTCCCAAGCTTGGAATGCATGTAACATCGCCACATGGTCGCTGTATCTTGCACCGGCGAACCATTTCTGTTGAGTAGTTAATCGTTTGGTGTCGGGACCCATGTTGTACACTTCCGGGAACGTTGTACTGTTTGCTGCCATTGTAGACAGAGCGTCACCCACGCGGAAAATACATCCCAGAATCATCATTTTCCCTAAACGCGGTTCTATGGGTAAACGGGCCAGTATTTTACCGAGCGGTGTCAGCTCGTCGTTTTCGTCCAAACATTTCATCTCTAAAACGAAGATCGCAGCGTTATTTTACGGTTTTAACGCTCATCCATCCCTCGTGTCAATTCGACACAGTTTTGTTATTCGTAAGTAAATTTGTCCGAAGTTGAGTGGCTTTTATTTTCTTAAAAACCTAATTCGACACCGAGGGACAGATTCAGTTCGCGAAAATCTCTTAAAATAAAAGACATACCACGCAATATGACCTCCGCTTCGATTACAGCGTCTATCGGTGGCGGTTCAATCGCTTTCGACAAGAACTTTCCGATACTACCTAATCGTAGCAATTTAATACTTAACGCTAACTCGTGTAAAGGTGTCCTAAACATTTCTGGCGTCATATGTTCATCCATTTTATTGAAACGTGCTCGAGAACACAAATGAAAACAGTATCCAGGTCTGACACGACCTGCTCGTCCCTTTCGCTGTTCCAGATTTGTTTTGCTGGCCCAAACTGTGGCGTAATTCGTCATATTGTTATGAGAAGTGAACAGCTTCATTTTAGCTTTGCAGGAATCTATCACGTAGACTACATCGTTAATAGTAATCGACGTTTCAGCGATATTTGTAGCTAGAATAATTTTTGTAATCCCCTGCGACACTGGATCAAATACTTTTCGTTGGTCTTCTCTGGGTAATTGAGAATGCAGTGGAATAATTACGTAACCCGAGCCTCCGTAGACAGGATGTTGCTGCAGGTGTTTCATTAATGCGAATATTAAATTCCAACCAGGTAAAAAGATTAACACGGCGCCAGGAATGCCTTTGTCTTTGACGTACTTCAACAGAGCTTCTATAAGCTCGAAGCTTATTTCCTTCTCGCTAAGTTGTGCCATAGCGTTTTTCGTTTGTATAGAATAATCGTTACCGACTACTTTATTCAAATTCTCGTCTGGTTCTCCGTCCGTGGGTAAATCATCCGAGTCTCGATTTTTACGTTTTTTCGTGTCCATTGGTGGTACGAAATTCGTTAATTGTACACAATCTTCTAAGAAATATTGTTGAACCGGATGGGCTCTGCCTGGTATTTCGATCACCGGGCAATTATTGAAATAATTACTGAACAACGTAGTGTCGATCGTGGCAGACATTAGGATAATTCGCAGATCTGGGTACATGTGAATCATGTCGCGAAGAACGACCATAATGAAATCTGAATTGACATCTCGTTCGTGAATTTCGTCGACTATAACGTGTGACACGCCTCTCAATCCGCCTTCCAGCTTCCTCAACAGTACACCAACGGTACAGAACATTATACTACCATAAGGTCTTGGCAAGCAAGATTCAAACCGTACGGAATATCCGATAGATTGTCCTAAATTTTCGCATCTCTCTATAGCAACTCGATCGGCTACAGACACCGCCGATATTCTTCGAGGCTGTGTTATTGCAACACTGCAAAACGCACCCTGGCCAGATGCGATATAATCGTCCAAAATAAACTGACACACTTGCGTCGTTTTACCGCATCCTGTGTTACCTCGAATAATGATTATCGGATTTTCATGAATAGCGTTCATTATCTCGTTTTTCATCGTGTAAACGGGTAATAAAGATCTGTCCTTGATGCTCTTTTGTAAATTGTCGTCTTGCTGGAGTCTTTCACGCTGTTCGTGTAGCAAATCGTCCGATAGCTGTTCTACAGTCATCGTGGCTAACGGCCCTTCGTCTATGTTACAACCAGTCCAAGGATTCCAATTCTGTTGCGGCGGAGACCAGCTGACTACCCCAGCAGGTTGCGGTACAGAAGAAATAAAATCGTCCAGTACTTGATTAGTCACTAAAGATACAGCCGGCATAGATTGACTGCTATCTTCTTGCTTCACGGATTCGTGCTGTAGAATCAATTCGTACGGATATTAAGAGGGTAGTTTCCAAAATTGCAAGGGTGCGGGATGCGGCTTCTCATTTCTCGATAATGCAAAGGGTTTTTCAGTAGTGAAAAGCGCTAGATAAAAGATCAATCTAGGCCGCAATCGTCCTCAAAAGTACTATTTTTACATTTACGAGTTGTAATTTGCACTATTTGGAAGCATAAAACTGCGACAGTAAAAATAGAAAATTTGGGGGCAATCGCAGCCTAGATTGATCTTTTATCTAGCGCTTTTTACTACTGATAATCCCGCACCCCGCACCCCTGGAAACGAGACTACTCCCTTAATGATAGAGTAACAATAATATTATAAATAGAAAAATACCTGATACAATTCCACCGAAACAGGCTTCACGTTTAAGCTCGCCAAAACACCGTGAATCTGACTTTCCACCTCCGGTGAAATTTTCACTGGATACGGTTTTATTTGTTCCGCGTCTTTATTTTTCTTTAGAGTACCGCTAAACGCTTCGATCACGCCAAGATGATATAATTGTCGTACAAGAGACAAAGCACAACTTTTGGAAGCTGTTTGCTTATTGGAACCAGTTTCGCGACCGGTAACATCTAAAATTGTGTATATTAATATTTGTTGCGATAATTAAATCCTAAGAAATATTTGAATGTAACAAACATACTTCTCCCTAGTTGTTTTACGTAAAACGTCATTTCTGCCATGAAACTCCTAAGAAACAAATCCACAGTTTTATTATTAATATCTCGTATATACATATATATTCATGTTTGATTATAGTAAACTGTTTAAACAACGATGATAACATAAATTCAAACTTACCATTTGAAAATATCCAAGACCACATTGGAGCACATTGTAATAAGTTCGTATGATCGATCGCACCAAAACCGTTACTGAATGATTTCAATAAAAGTTTTGGTTAAACATTATCTTTATCTGTGCACAAGAGAAAGCGATTCTTTTCTCTTGTACCAGCATCGAAGACAATTAAATGTGTGTACTCCAGAATGGTCTTGATCAATTTCAAATGGTACAAAAATCACTCATGCGATTGCTTTGGTTTTTTCGTTGGAAATAGTCTTAATACGATCAGACTGGTAACATCACGTTTCTAGCAATGATAAATCCGATCCAGTGCAAAAATAAACAGCTACATTGAAACAACCCATACCTCGTATGATCTGGGCCAAGTGGGGTATATTTGTAATCACAGTGAATTTTGTTAGATTGCATAAATTGATGAAGCTTTGATTTAGCATTCTCTATAGTCCAATTCCCGTGTATTCCAGAATTTACGTCAACGTCTTCAGCATCTTCAACCTTTTTCTGATCTGCTATTCTATCCATATAAGTATAATTGCCTTGACCATGTTCGTTATAAGCTCTGTATGCTTGACCGATATCGTTTGGTCCCATCCCGTCTTGAAATACTGATTTCGACGGACCATAAGGCTCTGGATTAACAGGTCCGCTATCTCGTGGTTGCGTAGTGCCCGCATCCTTTGGAACGTCATTATCATTCACGTGTCCTGTACGAACTAAATAATTAACATAATCTCTGGCTGCGTTGCCCTGAGCATCTTTCTTGTTAGTTGAATTTCCTGCGCCCACATAATCAAATCCGGACACCCGTAATTCGCATAAAAATCTTTGTCGATGCTTTGGTCCTGAATAATTAAAAAAAGTTAATCAAATGCACAAATATGTACATCGTATTATTAGGTTGGCAAAAAAGTAATTGTGGTATTTTAACTTTACTGACTGGAAACCTATTAATAGAATTTTCAATAATTGTGCTATACCAAACGAAAGTATAGAAATTTTCTTTTACATTGTAATCTTAAATGAAACTACTAGATTACGTTATTGAGGGTGACTTGTTAGTTCACAATGAAAATTGCTGTTGCTATTGAAAGTTCCATTAAAAAGTGTTTGGCCATGTACCATAGATTTTTCAAAATTATGCTATAATCACCGGTCGGTAATGTGTTAAGATGAAATGATAATTACCTAAAATCGCACTTGAATCAGTTTTTTACCGATTAGAACCAGAAGTTTTATGAGCGCGGAATTGTGAAGCTGCGAGAAAGTTCATTGTTTGAATAAAAAAATTTGGTTCTACTTCACCTTAAAATACCGAAATTACTTTCTTGCCAACCCGATACATAAATATAAATCTACAATGAAAAATGCAAATACCTGTTGGTCTCACGTCAAATTGTGGCTCTTTGCTGTTTTTCGCGCACCACTGGTGGAAAAATGATTTTATATCACCCATTTCGAGATTTCGATAGCGAGATTAAAATACTGAAAACGATGTGTTTTGATCAGTAAAATCAGCACGTATAACCTAAATACCAGTCAACTCAATCTACTGATACAAACAACTGTGCTTCTTGTATATGGCGTCCACTAGAACCGGAAGCAGTGCAGTTAGATTGGCACCCAAACAGATGCCATTCCTCTCCTCTTTTTCCCCTTCCACTATCCTATTCCACTGTCATGAGCACACTCTGACGTCCCCCACTAAGACCGTAGACTGGTAACGTATTATCTGGTATTATGTACTGTGGTCATCAGAGAGGAGGTATATTATTTTTGTCGATTTCCCCGTTCTGGCTGCACTGACCGGAAGTACGAATTTTATGTATATTCAGTACGTAATTTCACCACCATTGATTCCTCTTTGCGCTCATATGCGCATACAGAAGTACACGGATTCTACTACACACAAACTACGTTGCAAAATTATCAAAGATTTATTGTATAAAACGACATATTAAGTTTCATATATAAAATAATCACCATGTAGTGATACCATATAAAATAGTATATTATAATATTGTACATAACGAAATCGTGCACTTATATATACAACGTACGTTTCGCTATAATTTATTATCATTGTTAATACTAATTAATAACGAACATATACATTACAGAAGTAATAGCTAATATTAGAACACATATTCAAGAACGTTCGTGTAATAGATCGTAATTTAATATTAAAACAGCTAAAGAAAAACGCTAATATGCTATACTATACATGTTATAATTAACTAAGAGACCTAACAGTTTCAATCAATAAAGACATTATTAACAAAGGCTACTGTACATTTTAATTGATTTATCTAAATCAATTAAAATTTTAAATTGTTATATTTTGAATTCATCAGGAAATACAATGCCTTTGAAATAACAGTATTTCATGAAATGTCTGTGTTAACTAAAACTGTTCGATTTTATCAGAATTAATTAATTTTCATCTCAACGTTACTTCAAAAGATTATAGGCAGATCTGGTACTGTTGCTAGCTTCGAAGATTGTACGAGTCTAGGACTACGAGGTGATTTGTGCAGCTGCGAATGAGATAATTTAGGGGTTGATGCAATAGATGTTAACGGAACGGGTATGCGTTTCCTCAGCGGTTTGGCAGGCGTTCGTATCGGTGTTTTAGCTTTTCCTTTAATCGTTGCATTTAACAATGAACTCCGTAACTCTCTCCTCTGTTCTATATGTTCTTTAAATTGATTATAAGTTGTATCTGCTCCATCTGAGCTTTGAGATACCGAAGTTTCTTTTGTGAAATTTTCCTTGCTGCTCTTAGAACCTTTAGGAGCCGTGCCTTCAGAGGACACAAGGATTTGAGGAATTCTTCCACTTTTCTTCTGCATTGATGCGCTATTTTTCAAGCTCAAACTCCGACGTTTCGTCGAAGTATTTGGAGAAGGACTGAACATTAGTTTCCTCTTTAACACATTAGTCGGTGTTCGTCGATGAGAAACCAATAGAGTAGGCGTTTTCTTCGTTGCACTTAAAACCCCCTTCTTGACTGGCTTCTCCTTAGCTTCTTTTCTAACTTTCTTTATTGTCTCCTTTTCTTCCTTTAGATGTTCCCAGGCTTCCTTTAAAAATTCCTCTGCCGACATGCCATTAACAGTGAACGCTTCTCCATTTATGCTTTCGTATTCTTTTATTAAATTTTGCAATCGTTCTTCGATTTGCGGTAACTTTTTCTGGATTATCCTACGCTCCTTTTCCTCTATCAATAACTGACCACCCCGATTGTAAAAACGATCCGGATTCGTTGGTTGCATGAGTTCTTTCATCTTTAACCATAAATTATTTCGTTCTTCCAACAGTTCGAATATAGATTTATTTGCTGCGTAAAAGTCTTGGAGCCTTTTCACTTCGAATTCGTGTAAAGAGAGTAAATCTTCTGTAAACGTTTGACAGTGAAAATATTTAAATTTACCCTTCTGCACTTCTCCAAACTTACATAGATCCCATAATTTTACCAATTCGGATCTCACTTGCGATATACATTGCCCAATATTTTGTTTTCGCTTCTCTTTACACCTCTCCAATTCTGCTTCTAACGCGTTTATAGTTGCCATACTGTATCCTACATAACTATTAAGGAATGAATGACAAATTCGTTCAGGTTCGTCGATACATTTCCATAGATCAATTAATTCCTTCTTAATATTGTCTACGTACACTTTCGCTTTTTCCATTTGATTCTTAAGCTCTTCCTTGAATTTTTTTAATTTAGTCATATTATTCCTGCTAAAGACGAAGTTTTCGTCATTGTTATAAACTAAATGTTCGAAATTCGTAGATGGCAAAATGCCTAATTCGTCCATCATTTTTATTATTCCTCTACGCATTTCTTTAAAATTAGATTGCAAACGATTCTTTTCAGATTCTTGTGTTTCCAGATACAGCTTGAAACTACTAAGTTCTTCCTCGGAAGGTAACTTTCCCTCCATTGTAATCGGTTGAGTGTCCAGCATTTTGCAGAGACTTTGTTCTCTCGCACGTAATTCTTTTAGAAGTGCTAGCCTTTTCTCTTTGCAGAACTGTAGCCTTTGTAAATCAGTGCGCAGCACTTCTTCTACTTTCTGCAATGGTAAATTCTCGTATCCATCAGCTAGTATGTTTTCTCCCAATTCTTTGGTCAATATAGAAAGTTCTTCCATTAGTTCTTTAACATTACTTAACAATGTATCCTTCTTCTGCTGGGCTTCATGAACCATATCCTGCAATAAATCGTTTATATGATTGGACGCTTGTTCGTAGTATATGTTACGTGCTTCCTCTCCAAATCCTATGCCTTCCCATATTGCGCGTAACGCACAAAATGTACTCCGAAGGTTTTCTACTGTCTTTTGTATTATCGGTTCCGATAAATCGGCCATGATTATATCCCTTTTACACGTACCACTAAAAACAATATAATTAACTGAAACAATTTATATGAAAATACGCTCGAAGTCGATTTATACGATTCGCACGGACACGGAATTCATTTGTTTAGCGTCGATCAGGCGAATATGCTGTATTTGAATAGAGGTGTTTATATACGTACCGTATCGTATCGCATTAGTACAGATGCATATCGGCAACGAAAGAATACAAGAGAGCTATTATATCGAAACGGAACCGTTCCGTATTTGTGCGGATAGCATAAATCGTCGACCTTTATTTCTATACTTACGATGTAGAAAACGTAATAAGTTTTAAAAAACCACAATTAACCGTTGTCAGTGGAGGAGGCAGAGCACGCAGAGTTGCCGTTGTTCTTTTGAATTCATATTCGACCAATTCGATTACAACGTCACTGCGGTCGAAGAGTGGGGATATTCTACTGCTAAGGTCACTGCGAATAACATATGGGATTGCGTTACTCGGATTGGTTGATTGCTGATAGCCAATCATGTCGCAGAGGATTAAATGATTGAACTTTTTATTTCAATGCGTCCACCTCAAAAGTATAATTGAACATGTAAAATAATATTAATGATATTGTAAACAAAGAGTAGAGATACAACAAGGGTTGATTCTTTCGCGCTTGAGAATCGATTCTTCCAAATCGATTCTTTACAGAAAAATCGAACGCTATTGGACGGTAAAAAGGTCGATTCTTCCACATCGATTCTTCGGCAAAGAATCAATTCTCTCAAAAGACTGAAGTGTAAAGAATCGATTCAAAAGATCAATCTTCTCACTCAAATTCTGAAGAATCGAATGTAGCACAGGGCACTTGCAGTTAATTTGTATAAACGATTGATTATTTAATATAAAATGTACCATTTTCATCGACTCATGAGAAACTAATTTTCACAACATACTTCATAAATTTCATGCTCCGTTTCCATTCATGAAATCGCTACACAATTATACAGTTCAGTCTTACGGCTATATCATACGCAGGAGTATGATATAATTATACAATGTGCGTGTAGTAAACAACGTAATAGTTACCTATTATAATTATTCTTAACAATGTGTACTTTATCACTATCTTAAACAGTAATAAACCGAAGATTTACATTTTAGGTTATCCTGTTTGTAAACACTGTGTGTGAAAACGTACTTACAGTGCGACAAAAAGAATAAAAGAAGAGTTCAAATAAGATTATTCTAAAAATGAATGGTGTCAACGAAAATTCACAGGATGATATTCCGGAAATTGTAAGGAATGCTGTATTAGTTCATAGTTCCGAACTTCCAATAGGAACACCTACAGTAAAAGGTTTCTGTTTGTTTATATGTAATAATAAACTAACTGAAAGCCAAGAGTTTCGAAAATAATTGTTTTTTTTAGGCTACGATTGGAATAAAGGAATCGACTATCATGCTTTACTTCAATCGTATAAAACTTCTGGGTTTCAAGCAAGAAATTTTGGATTAGCAGTGGACGAAATTCAGCGAATGATAAACGCTCGAAATATTCCTCTTAAAGATGAGGAAATCGATAATTTAGAGGATGACGAATTTATAAGAAGAAAGTCTTCGTGTACTATATTTTTAGGGTACACGTCTAATATGGCTTCTTGTGGAATTCGAGATACTATAAGGTTTCTTGTACAACATAAAATGGTCAGTATAGATATAAAAAATGATTGTTTACAGTTTAAAATGATTTCTATCTTACAGGTCGACTGCATTGTTACTACAGCAGGTGGTGTAGAAGAAGATTTAATCAAATGTTTGGCACCAACATACATCGGAGATTTTAACTTAGATGGGAAACATCTTAGAGAACGTGGTATTAATAGAATAGGGAATTTATTAGTTCCTAATGATAATTATTGTTTGTTCGAGGACTGGGTCACACCTAAATTAGATGCAATGCTAAACGAACAAAAAGAGAAAGTACATATTTAAAAGTAAGAAGGCAAGTATTTGTTTCGTCGACATTGATTAATTTATAATTTCATTTCTAGGGTACCCTTTGGACACCGTCCAAAGTGATAGCCAGATTGGGAGAAGAAATTAACAACGAAACTTCGATTTATTATTGGGCTGCAAAAAATAAAATTCCTGTTTTTAGTCCAGCTCTAACAGATGGAAGTCTTGGCGATATGATGTATTTTCATTCTTTCAGAAATCCAGGATTAGTGATAGACATATTATCAGGTATTATACGAAATTTTATTTTTCTTATACTCTAGCCGAGAAAGAAGATATGTTACATCTTTACAATTCTATTTCAGATTTAAGACGACTAAACACAATGGCTATGAAGGCAGTCAAGAGCGGAATAATTGTTATAGGCGGCGGCGTTGTAAAACATCATATCTCTAACGCGAATTTAATGGTAATACGAAAATCAAAATAAAAAGATTATAGTCAATCGGTTGAAAATCAATTTTATTTTAGAGAAATGGTGCTGACTATGCTGTATTTCTAAATACATCGTCAGAGTTTGATGGAAGCGATAGCGGTGCTCGTCCGGACGAAGCTGTTTCATGGGGAAAAATTCGAGTTGACGCGAAACCAGTAAAAGTAAGTGTATGCTTTCATTGAAATGAAATTTTTCAAGTATATTAAACATCCAATCACAACTATCAATACTCTAGATTTGCGGAGAAGCAACGCTGGTCTTTCCGTTACTTGTAGGCGAAACATTCGCTCGACATTATCATTCCACAAAAGAAAAGACTGTGTCAGATGTTTAAAAAAAAGAAATAGAAACGTGTAACTCGTAACAAAAGAGTTATTTCTTTAATTTCCTGTTGCGTTGTAGAAGGGGAAGTGTAGAGTGGGAGACAACCCTTAAGAGCATTGTGAAGTTTCCTCCTTTCTCCTTTGTCGTTCTCAATTCTTCCTTTTTTCATTACTTTTCGATTGAATTTTTGCCACATCTTTTTATTTTATCCATAATATTCTTTATCTAGAATTGAATAAGTACCTAACCTGAAACGTAAGACTGAAGTGAAGCTCGATTCTCATCGTAGTTGCAATTCAGATCGCAGTATTAGGGACATTCTTAATGATTTTTCTGCCGCAGTAATGGGCCTCTCCTTCGCTTTAATGTACGCTAATGTATATACGTTGATGCAATGCTGAGGGCTTGATTTTTTTATTAGAAAGGCTAACTTCTAAAATAAAGAATAATATACAATTATGCGAACAACAGTCCTTTGGTGATCTAGATAGAAGAAAGTTTTTTCAAATCCTGGGATTATAAAAATATGAAAATGGTCGACAATTTTGTTTGACTCGCCAACGAGAATACACTCCCGTTCATAAACCAAGCGGACACTTGCTTATCTTCAACAAGATGGTAATTAAAGAGTACATGCTTCCAGCTTGATTTGATTGTTTTATTTCGATTAGATGTAGCTACTATATGATAATATTTGAATGCAAAATTAAATATATACATATACTATTTGAATAAATGTTGGAGGAAAGAGATTGAATAAGAAATTTGAATAAGGGAGTGTACACGTTCTCATAGAATTATACAAATTGATTCAGAGGAAAATATTTATTTTCACGTTAATCTCAATGGGAAGAAAGACCGCAGTAAAACGTACAGCCGCAGTGATAGGTACGTTTACCCTAGTATTTGATTAATCGCGTGGTGTTCGAACGGTTGCGGTTCTAGTGGCGATTTGACAGCGCAGCGCCTGCGCCATGGCAATTTTGTTGTGCGGCAGGTGTCGGCGGCGCAGGTTTCCAGGCGCCTCACGATGGTTGTGGATGGTGGGGGTAAGGTCGGCTGTCAGTTGTTTTCCGTTAGTCCGCGCTCGTGGACGGGCGCACGAAATCAACCCCCAACCCCTTTGTCAAGATTCCCCATACTTTATGGTTTCTGTCCCCGTGGAATTGGTCGTCGTGAGGGCCGGCGGGCCAGACAAATCAACGGACCTCCACTCGCCATTCCTCCCGTTCTCATTCTCGTTGTTCAAATAATTCTTCGTTACTTTTAACGTTCGAACCGATCCGTCATCGTCGGTATGAATGATGATGGACGTGGAGGAAACCAATACTGCCTCCACCGCGAGTTCCTCACCAAGACCCTCCAGTCCTGCAGCAGACTCGACTTTCATCAGGTAAGGATCAGAAATCTCACGATGACGGTTACAGGGCGCTCAATTTGAATCCCGATGACGAAACGTTGGAATAAACCTAGTAAGAATTGTTCAACAGTTGTTGTACCGTAAGTGAGAGTGAGTGCTCTTCTATCGAATGCTGCTCTCTTACGCGGGCGTTCCTAAATGTATTCGATAATGTTTACAATATTTGTTTGGAGAGCGGGCAGGTCTAGAGGAAGTGTATATTTTTTGAAAGTGGGACATACTCGTACTAATCCGGGAGAAAAATGGTTGTAAGTCTAAGCGAGACTTCAATTTATTCGCAATTTGTTTTAATTCAAGATTTTATTTCTTGCGCCTGCTTTTGTTCGAAATCATGGTACCAGCAGTCGGGCGGTGATCCTTTATGTACAAACAGGTTGGAAAACAGAAATAACATCTTTTTTTGCATGACACTTTGATTTTCGCGAAAATCGAGTTTGAAAATTCATGTATTTTCTTTGAAATAGGATAATGAATGATCGTTTTAAAAGTTCATTTTCATTTGGCGTTTAAATCGAATAATCTTTTATTGCAATGACATTGTTAAAATATAATAATAATAAAATTCATTATTGAATTTAGATTAATTAATGTTTGCAGTGCAATATCATAAAGTGTGATGATTCAAGTTTGACTGCATTCTCTTTTGAAATTTCCTTTTTAATTATCCTGTGACATCAGTTGTAGTCACTTTTTCCCGTTATCTTGGTTTCACTGCGTCCAAAAATTTACTTCCTTGAAGGATCATTTACAATATCTTTTTCCTTTGCGAAAATGTGCTCTGCGATTTTGTTAGCGAGTTATTAACGAAAAACGCGAACCAATCAGAACGCGGCTACAGAAGACTTGTCGTGAAGTGGGCGTCAACCGTGCTCCGATTGGTCCGTGCTTTTTCGTTAATAACTCGAAAACGAAGCCGCGGAGAAGATTTTCGCAAAGGAAAAAACTTTTTCGAATTACCTCAGGAACGCCACTATCAAGTACAACAATCTTGGGACACCCTGAACATGGTCTAAGCTTGAAGTATATGTCGAAATGGCGGAGTTTTTTAAAGAAAATAATTATGTGTAACGTAGAGAAATTTTGATTTTGATTTTTCTAGTGCACTTTCAATAACATAGCGTCCCCTAAGAATAGACATTCTAAGAAGGTTTGTTCGTACAGTGCTCGTGTTTCCAACACTGAATGCAATTGTACGGATGTCATTTAATAATGCAAACTTTAAGAGCATCGCGTCTCGCCCCAGCGTTCCAACCTTGCTTTTTATTCAGCCGGGTTAAAAATACAAGTGGTGAAACGTAATGCTACCAAGGCCTGCTGATTGATTTCTTTCGAAACGAATGATTATTTTCGATTAAAACGCGTGTTAACTCCGTTGTCACTGTTGGAGATTCAATGTTCGCGTAAAATTCGTATTCCCGTAGAATCGTCCACTTTCTGTCGGCACACGCTTTCATTACGAGATTAATTGAAAATTTCATTGACAATAATTAGACTGCGGATCTTTATGCAAAATAAAAATTGTCTGCATCGATTGCCAGGAACAGAAACTAAATTGAATGTTGTTTCTTCCCTCAATGATTTGAATAGAGGAGAAATCATATATTATAACATCTTCAATAATCTCCAATTTCATCTACTCAATTTTGCTGTGAATGCACAAAAATCCGCAGTCTAATAATAATAGTTGTAACAGAGCACAGATCAGGATGAAAACCGTACGCGTTAACAGACAATTTGCGTAATCGGACAATAAGCATACAGGGTGTTTCAAAAATTTTGTACTTCCTTGATTCCTGAAGTCATCTGAAGTAACTTTTTCCTTTGCGAAAATGTTCTCGGCGGCTTTGTAAAGAAGTTATCAACGAAAAACGCGGACAGCTGGGACGGACCCCGGTTCGACCAATGCCAGCGTCGCGCTCAGCGGGGCCTGTCGTAACCGCGCTCCGATTGGTCCGTGTTTTTCGTGAATAATTTCTAAACGAAGCCACGGAGAACATTTTCGCAAACAAAAAAACTTTTTCAAATCACCTGAGGAACCGCCTCTCTCAAGTACAACATTTTTGGGAGGGCCTGTAGTTTCTCCAGCTCGGTTAATCCGATTTTGTTTATTGTTCTCGTGCGAGCTTGTTGTCAAACGGAAAAGTCTGAGTCCCATTCATGGTTTACGGTGCGCGAATAAAGAAATTTCATTGAATACATTGTGCGAGGCACGAAGGTGGGATTGAATAAGTGGGTTTCGGTTTTAACGGTACGCGTTAGAGGATAGCTCATTTTAAACGCGTTGAAATTGCACTTCAATTTCAATTTGATCGATCTACATTTGTTTCGTTATCTTCTAGTGTCATCTCGGTTTGTTCGCTGTACGATTTCGAATGAAATTCTTTTCCAGCGCAGCGCCGCGAAAGACGAGCGCGTTTACGACGTTGCCGATTTCTTTTCCTTTCTACGCGCGTATTTTTCGGCACAGCTGTCTTGCGGAAGATTCTTTGTCCTCGCACATTCTCTTGAAAAGTGTAGCAATCGCTCATTACGGTCCTCTATTATGCTTTATTAGCATGGACTAAGATAACCGTTGCTAGCTCCCCGTCGTCGTCATCGCAAGATTTATCTGAAGTTTGCGACAGATTTATTGTTAGACTGGAAAAAGATGTTGGCTCGGAACTGGATCCGAAAATTTTATGCAAGAACGATGTAATTGAAATAAGAAATTATTTGATTGAAACGTCGAATGAAAATTATTCGAAATAGTACATTATTTCAAATGATTGTTTGTTATCGAATGCGACCAATGGACCGATTGTTTCGGTCATCGTCGCTGTACAAAGTTTGCCGCTCGATAATACGTACTTCGGTTTCCGAAATAGGATATCTATTCATAGAGGGAGTGAGTTCCCCTCCAGATGCCGAAGGTGTCGATCCGTGTCCCATCCTCTCGGATCTATCGGTTATTGATGGACCTTCGATCGCCTTTGAAGGAACCTCAAACACCCGAGGAAAATATTTGCGCCAAGAATTTTCCGATCCGACGACTCCGGTCGTCTTGCAATTATTAGGTTGTTGCATACGAAATGTCCTATTTCGAACGGTAACAAACACCATTTTTATCGAAATTGATTTATCGATCGAAGTAATTTGTCAATGAACTTGACATTTTGAACTTGAAATCAATGAAACAAAATGATTGTCCGCGCTAGTTTTAATAGAAACGAGTAAAGAATCTGGTAACCAGTGCATAGCACTCGGAAGTTCCATACCTTTACAATTTTAATATCAGCACGTATTCGGAGTGTAGAGCGGCGCTCACGAATTAGCAGAAAAAGGGAGGGTGGCTGGAAAACACGGTTTGGCTACTACGAGCTCTCGACCTTAACCTGCATTCTAAAGAGCTATACGAATACACGCCAGAATCAAAAGATTGTGTACGTTCGTGGTGCTACAGTCTGATCAGAATAACGTACGTGAGTTACAGTAATATTTGAACACTGTTAAGAAGACGATCGCTTTTTTCAGTCCGACCATACGACTTGGACTTTGTTGAGAAGTTTGATCGATCAGTTTACTATAGAAAAATAATTTTCAAGTCGTTTGGTCCAATCTTGAAAAGTTACCGTCTTTGGAAAAGGGTCCGATTATCACTGCGAGTCGCTCTAATCTCCGCGACGTTGTTGGACGAATTATTTTTCAGCGTTGCCGTTAAAATCATGGCCAGCGCTGGCACTTAGGAAACTTGTTTCAATATATCGATCCGTATTGTTCCGTTGTTTATATAGGGTGGGAACAGTTTCGATACGGTGTAAACATCAACAACGCTAAAAAATTTTAAGAATTTGATTTCAAAGTCCAAGATAACAATGAGATTGATTATTATTATTTTTTCCACCCGGAATGGCCGTTCGTTTGACAGTGCGTCGCATTATGCCCCGAGAGCGAGCGATTAGACTCGAACCAATTAATCTTCGATTTTTTTTCCTCCCCCACCCGTCTATTTCCCATTTCGGCCGGTTTCAGCCAAATGCGCTTTCTCGGTGCAAATTGAACTCAAAACTGGGTCAACCCTGATTGCTTGGATCGAGCCAGGGCCGCAGTCAAAGGATCTCCCCTACGCGCAAACAGAGCCGCATACGATAAGGAGGCATCCGCGAACAAAATGATTCGGAGGACTACACGACCCTGGGTCGAGGACTCGCTTCGTGTCGATCTTGGACTACTTTCGGCTGATTTCCACTCTCTTCTACCTTCTCCTCTGTTCCCCTTGCCGCCCTTACATCGCCCATCCCGCCACCCGTTCCTCCCCCTTCGATTGAATACATAATAGATGTTTCCATTTCAGCGTGAAGAGGGAGCCGAGCACGGAAGAACCCAGCAGCCCTCTCGAGGCAACGAGTCCTGGTTCTATCCTGCGCAACAACAACGGTGAGTCTTTATTATAAATGATCTTGCCGGGTCTCTGGTCCAATTTAAGCTCGCGACTACGCTGACCTTGCCGAATGAACAGTAGGAACGACACGTTGCTTATTGCAATTGTTCTTATCATATTATTCAAAAAAGGCCCAGTCAAATTGGGCTTAGTTACCAGTTCACGCTGAAAGTTTAATCGCAGCTTATCGGCAAGCCTAGGATGACACTCTAGATCAGCGAATTAGGTGGTGATTTTGGAGTTAGCTTTTGTTGCGACTGTCAACAGCTATCGGCAGAAACCGTTAATAACGCGTCAGCTTATAATATGCGACTCTAATTTCTACAGTGAACGATAACAAATTAATAATCGGCCGTGTGTATTTTCGCCGGACGGGCTAACAAGTGTCCTCATAGTTCGCTCATCCGTGCTTGACACGTACATTGCTCGGTACAAGCCCCGACCCCCGACCCAGTTTACCCTCCCCCCCCCCCCCGGGAGGGGAGGCGGTTTCGGTCTCTCGACAATGTCAAAGCTGGCGTTAATCTAAATCCAATCGCAGTCGCGTTCCGTTTCTCTATGCATACGCGTACATCCGCGATAATCTTCCTCGGGACGATGAATGAAGATGCCGCCGTCTTCGGTCGCAAAGTGGGTGGAGGTAAAATCGGGATAGAGGAGAATGAGAACCGCTGACCAAAACCCAGTGGGATGAGACCCCAGCTGTAGCCGGTGTTGGATCGATTCAAAAGCGGCAGCAAAGCGCCCCACCCTATTATGTGTTTTCTTCAACCTCCCCCGACCCCCTCTTACCTTTCCCCTTCTGCTATCCTAGCTCTGCTACTTCTCGCGCTAAACCCCGAACCCCCTCGTTCCATTCCAACTCCTCTCCTGTCCCCCTCTACACCCGCGAAACGTGTACCGTTCCCCTGAGCTTCCTTTCCTAACCCACACGACCCTCCTATCGCCCCTTTCTTTACCCTTCCTTTTATACCGGAACGGTTTACGCCGAGCCGGAAGATCCCGGCGACCGGAAGTTCCGTTCTCCGTCGTTTCACCCCCTCGCCGGTAATTGAATCCCAACATTTCTTCCTCCCCGAAGACCGCCTTTAACGCCGCCTCGAGTATCCAACCTTTTCTACTCGACAATGAGACATCGTCCATTCAAGGGATCCGCGCGGTCCCGGGCCGGAGAGTTTTCGAAAATTAGCGATTCCGGGCGAACGCGATCTAATTGAAAAAAGAGGGCTACGATCACGAACGGTTCATTTGAAATCGATTTGTTTCGATTTCGGATTGTTGTTTCCCTTTGCTTCCGCGACGGGTTTGAGTTTTCGAAAATTAGCGATTCCGGACGAACGCGAATCTAATTGGAAAAACGAGGGCTCTCGTTTTCCTCGGCGAGGGCTACGTTTCTCAGTGTAGCGGATCGATTCATTCGAAATTGATTTGCTTCGATCTCGCGGGAAATGCGACGTCGTTCTGACAATGGATTTCTACCTCCCCTCCCCTCTCCCCACGGATTGTTGTTTCCCTTTGCTTCCGCGACAGGTTCGTGGAGCGAATTTATTTCGGTACGCAAATGTAGGTGGCGTAATTGAATATGAATAAAGCGGATTTAGCGATCGTGCCGGATGCGCTGCTTAGCTATTATTTTTTCAACGGTTACCCTGTTATTCAGGGGATGAATGTAGCCAGAGAGCGAAAAAATAGATGCTCGAAATTTTGTAACACTCGTCAGATCTCCTCCTCTCTCTGTTTCTTGGTGAGGTAAATTATTTGAACTGTGGCAAGCTGCTCGGCCAATTCGAAGCAACAATTGTGTGAATGAAAGGCTGGGTACTGTTTCAGTGTATTAGTTCTTAGATTCGAAATACGGCGAATAAAACTGTAACACTTGGGAAGAATTAATTAATCACAGTCTCCCCTATGATCGCGTGCGTAATCAAACAGCTGTACTAGCTTGGAGCAATCTGATCCCAATGTAAAGTCGAACCGGTTTGGTTGATAATTCGGATAAGGGTTGAACCAACATCGGCCGCGATTATACGCGCCCTTATCACGTAAATGAAGTGGTGGAAGCTGGGAGGTAGAGTCTCGAAGTAACCCCTACGATACCAGGATACGTCCAACATCACACTCGGGCGAGTAAACATCGCGAAACTTAGTTACTGTTAATTCTATGGCTCTCAGGAAGAACGCCGCATGTCACATATACTCCCACTTGCGAGATATTGCCGTTTAAAGGTTTGATCACTAATGATCTTTTGAATTTATTTCCATGGCTTATTTCCTGGTGAATACGTCAATCCCAGGTCCGTGCGATAGATTTTCTCAGTATGATGCGAATCTTCGAAATGCAGCCCCTAAAATGTTTTTTCTTTAAAATAACCTTCGATTGTGATTAAAAAAAAATGCACAAATGTACGAATACTAGTTTTATTTTTAAAGTACAGGGCGAGTCTCGCAACACGACGACTTCAAATAACTCCTAAGTTATCTGTTGTGCGAAGAACTTTTTCTCTTGCGTAAAGATTTTAAATTATCGAATGGTTCAAATTGTATTCCGATTTCGCTGTTTATGCCGCCCGATGCGACCGCATCTATGAAGCTCGATTAATGAATTTTGAAATTGTGACATGCGGTGTTTTTCCTTGCATTCACAGAATTGGCATCGCGAGTCTAGGTACCCGCTCGCGCCGCCCATTCCAATCGACACCGATCGAAACGCTTTTCTGTCGCGTATCAAGCCTCTCCGAGGTTTTCGTAGACAGTCCGTAGCGGCGGTCGATCGTTGGATTGCGGGTTACCAGCGGAGTCCGCGTAATGTAACGTAAGTACAGGCCGAACCGATCTGTATATATACACGCGCGGATGTAACCGGTTTCCCAGGTTCATTACACCGGGTTGCGCATCTCCTTTCCCGACAAGTGTGCGGCCGTGTGGTCACCGGCAGTCGACAGGACTTACTTACACGGGGACTTCATCCCTTTCCCGTGAACGCATCTCGTCGGCCATCTTCTTCGATCCGATCCGGTCGGTCTCGATCAGGAAACGCACGATCCTCGCTGGAACGAGATAAGTCATCGAACCGATCAGCCGAACTCGATCGCTCGGGTCGATACCACCGGGACTTTCCACCATGATCCTTGCTCGCGATAACATCGATCTAATGGTCTATCGTCGATCGATCTACCAGCGATCTCTTCCGTGCCGGTACAACCGGCAACAAGAGGTCGTGTACCGATCTATGTGGATATCTTTGTCTTACGGTTGAAAACCGTGATAATGGAGACGATAATGTCATCTATCTCGTCGATACTTGTGTCGATGTGCTCGCGCCAGTCTATCAAACCCGTCCTCTCGACGGTGTTAACGACGAAACGAACGTAACTCGACGAACTTGGCGTTAACTCGCTTAATCGTTACGCCGGTGTAATTACGTTCGACGACGCGTCGCGCTGGCACTACTGGGTTCGGGCTAACGACTGCGCCCCGTGTCCCTGCGTGCGTCTCTTCTCGCGCGCGACGATTAAAACCGAATCGAGATACCAGGAAATGACGATGGGACCTCGTCCTCCTCCTCGTCGTTGTCGTCGTGCAAGTTCGCCTAATTGAATCGTCAGAATTTGCGAGCGCGATCGTAACCCACCGTTCTCTTCGCCGCCTCGCGTTCGTCACCCTTCCTTCCCGGTCCTCCGCTACCAAAATTCTTCCAACCCTCCATGTAACCGTCCCATCCCGCGCCAGCAATCATGCACACGCATCTCCCTCGTTCGGTCGCCTCTCAACTCTTTCCGTGCATCGAGAAATTTTCCCCGGTGTTTCCTTCTTCGTGTCTCTTTCTCGCGTTCATGGTTTCCCCCCCGCTGTGTCCCCTCCCATCGCGTCGACACGTTCCATCGTCTCTGTCCGTTTCTCGAGAGTCGCGTAGATGAGACGCATAAAGTGCCGGTACAAATTCTGTTTTAGCAGCGGGTCGAACACGGCCGACCGTTCGGCTCTCCCGGCACTTCTCGGTCAATGAACCACGGGTTGCTGGCGAACCCAGTTGGTCCACTCGTGTCCCCCACCCCAGGCTTCATGGTTTCCTACTCCCCCTCCTCCACCTCCTCCTTCACCACCACCACCACCACCTCCATCTCCTCCCTCTTCCTTCGACTCCCTCCCAGCGTGTCCATGGTCCACGTTACCCCCACCGAACCGTACAAACGACACGGCTCACCTCCAACTTCAGCCTCCCCTCTCCACCCCTACGTGGTATCGTGCCTTATCCCCTCAGCCCCCTCGATACCACAGCCCCTACCATCTCCAGAACGTACCTCCGACCCAGTCATTTAATTCTTCGTCCTCTCTCTCTCTCTCTCTCTCTCTCTCTCTCTCTCTCTCTCTCTCGCGTGCGCTTGCTCTTTTTCCTCGGTCGGTCTGTCTGTTCTTCCTGTCTCTCATTCCCCTGTGCACGAACCTTCTCTCTTTACCCCTGTTGCTGCATTACCATCGTTACCACCTCTTCTTTCTCTTGGTGCCCACCACCACCTCCTCCGCCCTTTCACTCGATCTCTCTCTCGCACGCTCTCTCGCTCTCTTTCCCTCTTTCTCTCGCCCTACCCCGCTGTTTCCCCTACCTCGGGTGCACGACAGTCCGCGGAACCCCGCGTAATGGAAGAGCGTGGGGCGCTACGGAGTCGGGCGAGTCGCGCAATGCCGTAACACGTACGACGGAACGACGGTTTTACTTACCTCACAGGTAAGACTCTCTCTCTGGTCGCGCGCGCGCGATCCCGCTCTCTCTCTCTCTCTCTCTCTCTCTCTCTCTCTTCCTCTCTCTTTCTTGGTGAAGCTGGCGTGCAACAAGGATGACATTATACGGTGGATAAAGACAGATATCGCGGTTGGATCGCGAGCGGGAAAGAAAGTGAGAGAGAGAGAGAGAGAGAGAGAGAGAGAGAGAGAGAGAGAGAGAGAGGGATCGGGTGGAAGGAAACTAGAGGAACACGGCGAGATAGAGCGAACGAGTTGGAAAGTCGCAGAGCGAGAGAGACAGAGATAGTTCGAGAAGAACGAAGACCGAGCATCGAGAAACACACAGACAGAACTCGCTCTCGTCACTCGCGCGAGAGCGAGCGAGTCAGCTCGCGAGTATACACCACCGCGACTCGTGACAAACGCACGTGATCGTAATAGGGCAGCTCGCGGCTATTTGCCCGGTACCATCCCCTTTCGCCGATCGGGCCCGAGCATCCCTGTTCGCTTTGTTTTTCGAGATTATTCGCGCGCGCGGTCGTCACCGTCGTCGTCGTCGCGTCGCACGTCTTCGTCGTCGTCGTTCGCGTTTCTCCAACACGTCTGCCGTGGATTCTGTTTTGTATCCCGCGGTCGGTCGGTGCGACGTACACGGACACGGAGACACTCGGCGATCCATCGATCGCAGTGGCCGCGATTCCCGGTGATCACACGAGCGAGCAGATCGGTGACGACGATCGACGTGTGTTCCTCTCCTCGTCATCGGTGTCGTCGTCCTCCCTCGACGTCACACGCGGCTCTGCTCGCGTGCACGGACAATGATCCGAATGGAATAGGATGGTTACGGAGCTGGAGTGACGTTCAATGTGTCGGATCGAGGTGATCCAAAGTGGAACACCTCGCAGGGATCGATGTGCATCGATTCGACCGCGATTTATCGTGTCCTTTCCGATCGTTCCGTTCGTGTTTCGTCATTTTCGGTGGACTCGGCAGGATCAAGGGATTCTGTTTAGTGGTGAACAACTATCCAACCGGGAACACAGTCACGCTTCGCGGATTTCTGGCCTGGTCGTTCTCTCCGGTGTCTGGCACGTCATCCTCCTGTTGTCCTGGAAGGACCAGGACTCGATCCTTAAGCCCGGCCTGTTTAAAAACTGCCATCGAGAACACCGCCCGGCTGGATGCCATGCCGGCGTGTTTTCAGCGGCGAACCGTGCAGGTAAAACGCGTCGAGCGTGGCTCGCTCGTTCACTCGTCGCCTCTCTTCCCTTTATCCTGAACGAGATTCGCGGCCAATGCGCCGCGCCGCGAATTATTCTTCCCGAGGAACTTGCTAAAGCCTGTCGTGCTCCGTGTTTTTGGTTATCCGGCGAAACGAGGAAGTTGACACGCTGAAGCAACAGAGAGGAGAAACGATCTATCGATCGATCGCGTCTGTCTGTTCTTGTGTAGTTCGTGGATTTGCGGCACATTACAGTCATCGACTCGTTCCAGAAATCCTGGATCCTTAACAACGGAATAGTAGCAGATTTTGTTCACTGTTGTTTGCATGGTTATTTTAAGTTGCCAGGATCAATGGGTTCGATTACCATCCGTGTGTTCCAGAATAATTTTTAGAATGGATTAATCGAGTCGTGCAGAGCTTTCATCCAGAATTCTTGAACACCTTATATAACTGTTGCGCAACGGGCTACGTATATTACGCAGAACCACCAGGAAGTATTAAGCTCCGCCGATCGCGCGGCGACAAAAGACGAGATATTTAAATCTCCGGCCGAAGGAATTTCCAGAAGACGAATCGTTTGGTCGCGGTACGATCAAGAACGCGAACGAGAAGAAGGGGAAGCATAGGAGGGAAACTATAAATTTATTTCGCCCAGTTTTCCACGGGCCCGAGCACGTGGCGCGATCGAGATCCAAGAATACGTGTCAGCTAGCGATGGGACCAGGTTTCTCGCTCGTGATTATCGATCAAAGTGATCTATCAAGTTTTCGTAAACATAAAAAGAAAATAATACATTGAATCAATGTCTTTTTTTTAGAAAGAACGATATCATTCTTGTCTGATCAAAAAATCATGTCTGTTGCGTCAATAAATGAGTCGCGACTGCAAGTAAACATTAAATGTTTTGCTTTAGAAATAATAGTTCGAGTCAACTTTCTAACACCGCGGCAACGAATCGATTAGATGCGGGAGAGATTAAATTGATCAAGAATCGGCCGGACCCATTTATCATCTGAAACCAGCCTAAAAAATATTTTCCTTCCATCTACGTTCAACACGATCGCATCCATCGTTCGTTTCCCAACAGTCTTTATAGTTATGTATTCTCAAATTGCTAAGAAGGTTGATAAACAAATATCGATTCAAGGTAACAACATTATAGGCATAGACGAGACTAGTCTTTCTAATATCTCTCCTAATTTTTACACAGTGAATATAAAGAAAAATACCGCGGTAAAATGATCAGCGTCGAAAAGTTGATATGTGTCCGGTGACTTACGGAGGGGAGTGTGTATTTGCGTTCGGTCCCATCGCTAGAGCGCGATGGCTATCGCCTTGGATCCGATTTTGATAACTCGCGGCAAGGTGAACGCACTGAGTTGTGACGTGGATGGAACGCGGAACCGGGCAGGCGTTGCAGGAGACAAATGACCGTCTGCGGGGCCGCGAAACCGCCATTCGGCCCGTAGCGTAGCTTCGCGAGCCGCGTAATTTCGCGAGCGATCCGCAAGGGGCTCTGCCGTGGCCCGGCCCGGCCCGATGCAAATGCTAATTCCCGATTACCGTTTTTCCCTCGTGCCAAATCATGATTCACTCGAATTATAAATCATCCGCGGCGGATTATACCGCCGGTAATGTATATCCTGCGACGTGATACGCTCCTCTCTCTCTCTCTCTCTCTCTCTCTCTCTCTCTCTCTCTCTTCCTCCGACTTTGAATCATTGCTCGCGTGATTTCACCCTTTTGACCAGCGCGCGTGAGCCGACAGAGTCGAAAAGACTATTCGCTAAGACGCCTACCTACCCAGTCGTAATGCCACGATACGATGCGGTGTTCGGTTGAAATGAACTTCCTCGAGCTGTTTCAATTAACAGCCGCAGAGCCAGGCAATTTCGTTTTCGGAAAAAATCGGCGCGATCTGCGATAGCCGCGATGGATAATGGGAGATGGATATGCTCGGTTGGAACGAAAGTTGATGATGCTTCATTACGATTTTCTTCATCTTTCGCAACAATCTCGAAAGAATTCGAGGACACTTTGTATAAAAATTAAGTGGACGCCCTTAGCAACTTTTTTAAAATTGAACCGAACCACCGATTTATTAAAAATTACTACTGGTTGAGAGAAATCACTGGACAAAGTAACATCGCGGAGCTGAGTGTAGCATCAACGATTCACTTCATCACCTTTCATTTCGCCGAACACCAACCGATCGGAGCATCGAAATCAATCTGCGGCGAGAAAAACTTTTACATAACAGATTTCCGACTTCTCAGTTTCGAGCCGAGCGCTGCCCGGGTCACGTAACAATGCCAACGTGACGCAAAATCTAAATCAAGCAGAAAGTAGCAGTTGGTGCGACATAAAATTATGAATAAAAAAGAAAGAAAGAAACACGAAGACAAGTTTCCAACAAAAAGAATTCGATATTAAAGAAGTCGTCTTTTGCAATTAACACTTTACCTACCGAAAGCTTATTAGTAGGATTTCCATTACAATCTTAAATAAAACTATTAGATGATGTTATCGAGAGTGACTTGTTAGTTCACAATGAAAATTGCTGTTACTATTGAAGGTTCCATGAAAAAGTGTTTAGCCATGTAGCATAGATTTTTCAAAGTTATGCAATAATCGCCGGTCGGTAATGTGCTAAAATGGCTAATATTTTGGTTTCCGGTCGCGCAAAAATGTGCTTACGCCGTGGACCTTGGGAAGTACGATTTCGGCGAGGAAAAACGAGTTTCCAGGCCGCTGTGCGTGCGTCGTCGCGGAACTTGATGTCACTGCTTCGCCGGCAGCCCTGAAATGTTTAATGAATTCAACGGCCGGTCGCGTCAGTGGCTACTCATTCGGAATTCAAAGCGTGGTTCCGCGGCGATTGTGTCAGACTTCGCGTCGGGCACAATGTATTTCGTAATAACGTCTCCCTCGGTGCTTACGCTCGGCATTTATGAAAATCGTCGATCGGATTCGCACGCGCGCCCGCCGAGCAAAATATTTGAGACTTACGAGTCGCCGCGTAACGAACCTCCGGGAAAGAGAGAGGGAAACGAAAAAATACATCTAGAGAGAAAGAGAGAGAGAAGAAGGAGGTGAGGGGTTGGGAAAGAGAGTAGGAACAGAGAAAGATAGGTAGAGAATCGCGAAGGAGAACGCACAGGTGAGAAGGAGAGGCTTAAGAAGGGTGGGGAACGGAGAGGGGTAGACTTGTTGGAGGGGGTTTGCGTCCAAGAGGAAGGAGGGACGAGCCAGGAGGAAGTCAACGTCCGAAGATTACGGCAATGACATTCGCTTTTTCTCACTCTCCTCCTCGTGTTCCTCTCGGGCTCGTTGTCCTCTTCCTTTCGCGATCTTTTCCTCTCTTTCGTTGCTCGCCGCTCGCCAGGCTCGTTCCCGTTTCTCTCGGTACGCGGAAAACACAACAGATACCGAGACATCTTCTCCTCGATATTCGGCGATCGTTTTGTCAACGATGAGAACACGCGATCCTCTTTTGCGATCAGTGATTTTTTTTCTGGAATATATCTGTCCTAGAATATATCTCGATCTGATTCTATCGCCTCGTTTCGCTTGTCGTTGAGCAGTGGCACGACTCGTAGCAAAGACGTGGCGGCTGTAAATCACGGTGGACCAGTTCGTAATACCTTGCCACCAGCACCGTCGACCGCCATTTTTCATCAAATACATTAATGATAGAGTTTACACCGAAATATCCACTGTTCTGGATATTCAAAGACAAAATTCAGGTGGCACAAGTAATAGAATCATGTTATTTGATAAATCCACGAATGGACATCTTAATTTTGTCTTTGAATTATCATGTAAAAATACGAAGTTTCGCTCCAACCCAACAGCATTTAACGCAAGCCGTACCGAGCAGAAATGTGACCGGTCGTTTCGTGAAAATGAAAAGAAATGTATTTAATAATTTTCAATGGAAGAAACCGGTCGTGGTACGATTAGTGTTAAATGCCGACGCTTTCCAGAACACTAACGACGGCATTAACGCTAGGTTTACGGAGCACTGAGAGTGATAATTATTTTTTATTCGATTCATTTAATCGAATTTTTAGCCATTCGTTTTATCCTATGTATCCTAAGGGTTCGATCATTTGTTACTAATTTATAAAGCTATTTTGCAAATTCGGAAACGTTGGAATTACTTTAGTAATTAGCAAAATAGCTTTATAAATTAGTAACAAATGATCCAACCCTTGCGCCGAAAGCATTAACAATTTTATTAACAATAAATACGATCGATAGAAACCTATAATTATGTACCCGAGGAAACAAAAAGTTGAATAATTCCTCACCTTTACAATCTCAATGATAATTCTGTAAACCTAGTGTTAACAAGGTGTTGATAATAATCCTCTGATTGTCGCTTTTAATCTTTCAAAGCCAAAACTAACTGTGGGAATAGAGTGAAACGCAAAACCATTAACAATCAGCACTGCGTTCTCTTACAATAATCACGAACAGAGATTGGTTGAATAGATGAAAGAGAGGTCTCTGCATGCTCTTTTCTATTTTCTTTCCATACGGTCGCGTCCGGTACCGCGCATTATACCCCTTTTGTTTCTGATTTTCCTTTCGTTTTGATTTGTCTTTCAGCGATGGGTAGCGCGATAAGCGAGGGGACCGCAGATCCACTGAAAATTGCCGGGAAATGTCGCGCTTGCGTTGCACGAAAAAAGAGTCTCCCGTAAGAGCGTGCCCTTGCGCCGTGGATAGGAGAAAGAGGTAAAACGCGAGTGTGACGCGTCGCCAGGAGAGCAAGGGAAACGGAGAAACGGAGAAACGGAGAAACGGAGAAACGGAGGAAGAGAACGAAGAAAACCTGACGTGAAACGTAGAAACACGGGAGCCGAAAGAAAGAAAGAAAGAAAGAGGCGCGGAAAAGCGGAGTGCAGCGACCAATCTCCAGCAAAAAACAAAATAATGGGTTGAACTTTCTCGCCGGTCGTTTTTATTTTCGAAGCGGAAACCCAGAGAAGGAGAACGAAGGAAAAGACGAGGGAAGATAACGAGACGCCGATGAGAACATGCCTGCGCGGCAAGACGACGAGATCGTCTCGAACAATGCTGAACCTCTTTCGAAGATCGCGATCCCACGGATTTTCGCAGCCCGCGGCGAACACGGAGCTAACGAGACGGGTATCCTTCGGCACGAGGTTGTGACACGGTGTCAGTGAAGTGTGAATTTTTATTTTGTCCCTTTTTTTCGCTTGTCAGAGCCCCACCCCGCCAGTACGTTCGGCCCGGTCGACGCGGAAGGATCGATCGATTGCTCTCGATCGTCATCCCTAACGATTCTCCTCGAACCAATACAAAAGAAAATATTCCGGGTGGCATCGTTGCTCGCGACAGCATACAACGAACTCGGTCGGAACTCGATCGGCATCGAGCGAGATAGAGAAATCCTATCAAGATCGAGCGACACGCGCGCTCAAGGTCGCCGAAAACCATTGCCCCCGGTCTCCGTGTCTGGGAACAACGAGGACCGCATGAATCGGAACAATACGGCGCCGCCGGACGCGTCCCGAAGACAGCTCAGACTACCTGACGCGGAACAACAGGCTGGTCCAGCGAGACGTGCCGAAATCATCTGGCCGCGCGGACAATTTCATTGAGAATCCAGCGAGGAACAAAAAACGGTCAGCGACCTTGGGGCGAATCAGCTTGTTCCTTCGTTCGAGAGAAATGCTTCTTGTTTGTCCATCCTGAAGAGAATCGTCTTAGCCAGGACCGATGAGAACGGTCCTAAGAAGAAGAACCATCTTTGTTAGCCCGGTGCACGAGCCAGTGATATGAAAAGGTAACGGAGTCGAAGGTGGATGTGCATCGCTTCGTGGACTGCATGTTCCACTGGTCGTAAATAAGTGAGTACCGGAGGTGACACGCGATTCGTGGATAGCTACCAAGGGGTCTCGAGGAAACGCTTTTGGAGACTGTCGCGCGACCCTGCGGATCTAATGGATAACCGATTCTCTATCCTCTATCGAGCAAAGGCGACTCGAGGATAGCGTGGTCGTCGCGCTAGAAGGATTGCTCGAGAGTTCGTGGTGGGTTCGCAGTGATTTCCTCCGGGGCACGTTGCTCGAAAGGACTTGCCGAGTCATTAGTCCCATTTTTTCAGTATCGTCGGAGAAGTTACTCATCGTCGTCGCCGTCGTCGTCGTCGTCGTCGCCGTCGCCGTCGTCGTCGTCGTCGTCGTCGCCGTCGTCGTCATCGTCGTCGCCGTCGTCGTCGTCGTCGTCGTCGCCGTCGTCGTCGTCGTCGCCGTCGTCGTCGGTCGAATAGCAATCAGTTATGAGTAACCGAGCCGGCGAAGATTGAAATCGGTTCCAGTTAGTGCGGCGTGTACGCGAATGGTGACCGCAGTTGGTAACGAGGTGCACCATCGCCGGCATCATTTTCTCTCCGTACAATGGACGTTTTCAAAATCGACCAGTCGCTGAGCGCGGGTTTGGGTAGCGCCCCGGCGCCAGATACCCTTACGCCGGAAGTGTCGTTCGACGCCGGTAGTGAGTTCAATCTGAGCTTCTTCGACGGACCGGAAGAAAACAGCACACAGGGGTTCAGCGATCCCGGGTCCGTTGGTAGCGCCAGCGCATCCCCGCCACCAGGAACACCCAGCACCATCCCCATTAATCCCCCGAACGCTGCCCTACCGATAGTCCAAGTGCCCTCTGGCATCGTCATTAAGCAAGGTTTGTTTAATTTATTTCATTTCTTTTCATTTTTTCACCGTCTCGCTTCTTCGTCGTCGTCTTCCGCTTTCGAGACATTACACCTTTTAAAAACGAACAACTTTTCCTAAATTGGAAGGATTGTTCAACTAGTTTACCAGCTAATGTGTAAATAATTTATTTTTAAATTGTAACTGGTCGCAACTTTTAAATTTTTTATCTGTGTCTGTAGTGAAAATTTGAAACATACATTTTGTAAATCTAAGTAAGTTATGTAGACTGAAAATAGCAAAAATTCAAAGATTTTTACATCTTTAAATGGCCATAACTTTGTACATGTATATAACTTACTTAGATGTACGAAATACATGTTTTAAATTTGCATTACAGACGCAGATGAAAAGTTGAAAAATCGTGTCCGTTTCCGTGTAATTTTGTGATATTTTCTCAACTCGTAGATGACCATTGTGTTCTGTATTTACTTTCGCGTATCGTTTTATCGCGAGGGTTTCGAGCGCGCGCAAGAAATGCAACGTCGAGTGGCGCAACGTTTCCGTGTTATTGTTACGTGTTGGCGAGTTCAGTAACATGCTCGGATTTAAAACGTGAACGGGCTGTTATGAAAGTGGACCGAGTAAAAAGCGTGGCCGGCATTTCATTACGGAAACCAGGAAAGGTGTAATTGATTGATTAAATTTTCCGGTTGACGGCCACGGGCGCAGAAGCAGTGGGATAGTATTTGGTGTTATTGGAAATAGATTTAGATATTATTGTTGGACGTTGGTTGAATGCGTGGGCGCGCGGAGGCACCGATCTCCGGCGTTCTATGGACGTGCGCGGAATACGGGCATCGTCGACGGTGTCCACGGGATCGTTTGCCTTTGAAAAACTGGTCGAGGCAGAATTCAGTCTGTCAAAGTTGCGAATACTTGCTGCGCGACATATCCTTCTAGCGGACAGTGCTAGAAAGTTGTTTCGAAATCGAGGATCCGACGCGAGGTAAAGTGTGCGAGAAGAAAAGTCGCTTAAAAAGGTGTTCGCATTCGGATACCGATTAATTTCATTGTTAGACTGCGAGTATGCGATGTGTCGCTGGATTGAGACTTGTCCCCCACTCCAGGGCCGGGTCACGTGACAGCCGCTCAGCCTCCGTGGAGATGCGTGTGCGAACCCCGCACGAAATGTTGTGTAAATTTCCGTGTAGACAATTAATTAATTATGTAGATGGATTCTATTTGGAAGGGAACCCATGATCTGGTCAACTTTAAAAACTGGGGAGTTTCGAAACTTTCAATTGTTTTAAGGATATTGTTTTTCCACTAGATTCGCGATCGTGTGCCTCGCTGGCTTCGACGTTCGATCTTCCACTGTTCGCCGAGACGAGCAGCTTTCCGTGGAGGCTGTTCGTAAAAGGTTACGCTACAAATTGGAAAGGTCGTCGAGCGTTTCGCAATATTCGCAATTCGTCTCGGAGACCCGCACAATACTAGCCGCGCGCCACGGGTCACAATATAAATCTATGGCGCGGCTACCATCGGCCTACCGATTTCTCTTTCAATCGAGTTTTCTTTCCCTGCTAGCCTATTGTCTGCAGGAAATATCGTATCGAGACCCGGTATCCGCGATCCGAGTCCAGCATCGTCTCTCTCCTCCCTTTTGCCCCTCCATTCGCAAAAGGGAACGAACCGGCTGACATTTCAACTCGAATCTAGAGTTCGCGAGCGGGAAACGTTTCATCTTCGAAGTATAATGGAGATCCGTTATCGTTTTAGAGAAACCTACTGCTCGAACGCTGATTAGCGAAAGGCTAGGAAATTGGGTCGCTGGTTAATGTTAGGTCGGTCGAACCTGTTCACCATGATTCTATACGTCCAAATATGAGCACTGTAATACAATAAAATAGTTGTATAATCTTCATCGCTACCTGTAATTCCTAGAAAATCGAAAACGATTCTTCGACACCGATAAAGTAGAGCTAAGTAGAGCGTCCAAGAAGCCTCCTCTCCTTAAACATTCTCAAGGTCAACGAATACAGAATCACCGGCTTTAGAATATCGTTTCAGCAGAGCAACAATGCAACGTCTCCTTCAAGAGCTAGTCACCACGTTAGAAATAAATATAAACTTCCAATCGAATTAAAAAGTTCGCTCAACAGCGGAGAACATCAATTATTATTATTATTATTATTCACAGCGAAGAATGTTTGGATGGAGATTAAATTTTTGTAGGTGGTCGCGTCAAGGACCTATGAAGGTCAGCTTCGATTCTTGAAAATAAAAAGCAGATGTTGGCGAATTGTTTCCGTTCCGCGTTTCGAGTTCGAGCAAAATGGCGGTGGTCGTCTGGACACAAACAAGCAGCATCAGTTTTCCGTCGCCTAGCGACGAAAATGGTCCTAGCCAGGGTCGCCGTATAAATTATACATTCGTCTAAAAGGTCCGCGACGTCGATCTGATCCGAGTTCCCGAAAATTCAACTTTGAATTTCAATCTCTGATGCGGTCAAGGTCTGGCTCGCTCGAGTCTCTCTCGGTCCAGGACTACGCGGAGCGCCTCTTGGGAGGGGGTTCCACGATGTTAGCACATGGCGAGCCTGATTCCGCTGGATAGGATCACCGCTCGAGAATCGTCGTTCCCCGAAGTTCGCTCGTGTCACGCCTCGTCGATAACTTCTACGTGGCGAAATTTCCTTGGAAGCCGCAGAACGAACTCGCCGGGACTTCGCTGGGGAATTCATGGGTCGCGGGCGCGGGCTGCAGTTCATTTCCGTGGCACTCCATCCGCGTAATTCGCTCGCCGGATCTCCGAAAAACTTTCTGCAGAACTTCCGCCCCCGGAACAATGAACTTCTCGCTCGTTCCTCAATATTCGCTTAGATTCGGTGGTCCAAAAATGTTGCGCTTCCTAAAGAAATAATAATTTGTTCGACATCCAGGATTCCGATTGATTGTCGAGGATCGTGATACGTTACATCACCGTTCGTTCCTCAAAGTTCACTTAGATTTAGTTCATCGCTCGAGAATTAATGATACGCTCGATATCCAGGTTTTCGATTGATTTTCGCGGCGGTTACATAAAAATAGCGACAGAGGCTCGATGATCGTAACAGGAAGCGAAACGATCGAAAAAGCCGGTGCGTAATATGTTACACTACGAACCGCGCCCGTTCGAGGAACCAGTTCTGATATTTTTACGGCATTACGTAATCCTTTCACCGATACGTTACGGACAATTCAGTTCGAGCGGCTCGATAGCCGCGGCGAGGTGTTAGAGGAACCGTGGCGACGCGACGCGACGTTCGAGCGTCACGTATCCGCGACGATTTGACGACAAGAGAGGCGTCGCTCGAACGTGGAACCGACGATGACCGTTTGCAGTCATTGGCGTCCAGCTTGTGTCACGTAAATCGTCTTCCTGGAACGAAGGCCACGAGAAAGTTCGTGCCGCTGGTTCAGTGCCACGGTCACGCTACGTGCGTGGCATCGACACTGACGAAAGTAAACTAAATCCAAAGGATTACGCAACCCCGTTTTAAAAGTCACTTAATACACCTTGCTGACCGCCTTCCATTTCACTGTGTCCCTCCCGCTTCCTGCTTTTACCACTCGGTTCCGATCGTACATTATACAGGGTGGCCCAGCACATCGCTATCTCGAAAATATGAAACAACTTTAAAGAGCTTTCTTCATTTTTTCAAATAGAAACGTATATTTTTCTGTGCACTGTTCGATAGAAAAGCATCGACCTACGTATATCGAGAAATGATTAGTTCAAGAGATACTTCAGCTTTAATTTCGTTGAATTCCGAGAATGAAAATTCCAGCTTCCCCATTCTCATTACCAACGCAATTAAAATTGTGCTTTAAAATTTGCACATTTGAATAACTCCGCGTGTCGAGGCAATTTGAAATTTCGACGTGGATGCTCGGACCTCCACAGGGCTGCTAATTCTTGGCGAATGTTAATCACTTTCGAAGAATAGGAAGCTTTCGCATAAACGCGCGGTTATTTAAGGGAGTCGAGTCTCCTGGTGTGGTCGTACAGTTTGAATAATTGCTGGCCACTTCCGAGAGTAATATAAGTACGCCGTAGCGGTGGGTCGGTGTAACGTGCTTATTAATATTCATGCGGCCGGGTACACGTTTCTTGTCTTCGTATGGTGTTTACCTGTTCGATACGTTTCCCGTTTGAATTTTTCCTAGGTATGTCGATCCAAGTTCCACCTGGAAAAGTCGCTAGGACCATTTTTGTGACCTTTAATTTTTTTAAACGTACCGGTGTCAAGACAAATTCGTTCTTATCGTAGGGTGAAAGTCTTTCAAGCTCGTACAAAGTCAGAAACAGAAGGGTTGTTCATGGCGGGCTGTAAAACACAATTCGGTGTTCCAAATATTATTTGTTCCCGATTACTGGACGATCACGTCCCGGCTCACGGTTATCTAACGAAATTACGCGGCACCTATAAATTATCCGGGTTCGTTGGTACTTCTGTTTGCGTTCGCGCGATAAACGGCGCCAGAACGATATTTCCGTTTCGCTGTATAATTAGTAGCCCCCGGTAATTATTCGACTACCGGGTGACCGGAGGGGAGGATCGTCGCCGGTACAATTGGGAATCGTATGTATACAAACCCCGTTGATTTGCTGGCGCGCGGTAAACTTTACATATTATGATCACGGAATATTCGAATTGGAACAAAAAATTTGGAGAATGCAAAGGAACGTTTTCCAGTGTGCAAAAGTGTTCGGAGCACATGTACCGTTAGTTACGATTCTATTCGCGTGTCTGATCGTGACGGACCGACCCTACTTGCTGCTAAAGAATACAAATTTCCCACAAGAGAAAAGTGGTTCCCCACTCTCCCCTATTTTTGCTAGTAAGAAAAAGGGAATTTTTCGGACCTGTTACACAAGAATAGCCATTCGAGGATCACCCTGGTAGGCGCCAGTCACGTAAGAACGCCTCGTCCGTGTTGCGTGCGGTTTGGTACGTACCAGGGCTGTTACTTTTCCGAAGCTTCGACTCTTGGAAGATTCGAAGGAACGAAGGGAACTTCGAAGTGCACGAAGTTTGGAAATCTTCAAATCGTATGAAGTTATAACTTAATCAATCTTTTAGCTGTAGTGGCGTATTTTTTTCGAAATGTAGGAGTGTCTGTAATTGTATCAAATATGACTTAGCAGCGAAATTTCGAAGTTCAAAGCTTCTCGAAGCTCTGTTTCTTTTAATCCTCTAATAATTGACTACGGAGGTTCGAATTTCGAAGCTTCGAAAATTCGATTCTCATCACCTTCGAAGTTTCTGAAATCGAAGTTCCGAAATTCGAAGCTTCGAAGCTTCAAAATCTTCGACCTTCGAAGGAAAGTAACAGCCCTGGTACGTACCTGGCTTGCGGGTCTGCGCGGTGCTCGGCGAGGAGGAGGCGGCGTGAGGGCAGAGCGCGCGGATATTAACGCGAGGAAATATTCCGTGCACCGGCAAAAAGTGACGCGGTATTCCATTATCCTCGTCGGCACGATGCAAAACCGGTCGAAATGATTGGATTTTTATCTTCCATCTCGCTTGCTACCCGGTTGCCCGGTCTCTGTCGGCCTACCCGTTTCTTTCTCGCTTCCTCGAAGCGGTGAGGATCGGCTCGGCAATGTAGCTGGGGAAAGGGAGAAACGCCGACAGAGAGAGAGGGAGAGAGAGAGAGAGAGAGAGAAAAAGAGAGACGCGCACACACGGCCGCGAAGCGCGCATCGCGCGTGCAGACGCATGTGCGTGAACGAGTGTGAGCGAGTGCGCGAGTGCGCGAGTGCGCGCTCCGTGTTACCGTGTGACTCATCCAGGTACATTGCACCCGGTACGTGTCCGGTACTGGCACGAGAGTCCGAGCGCTCGCCGAGGCAACCGCGTCTAATATTTTCCGATTTTTCATCGCGGCATTGCGGCTTTCCATTCACCGTCGCTCATCCGCCGATCATTGTCCCGCAATCTATGATCCACCCGCGAATTCACGCCTGCCTCGGACGCCGCACTACCCGGTCTCTCTATGTGTCACTACCCACAATGGGCTAGCCAACTTCCTTGTCGGCATTTCGGAAACTTCGTAGGCCTGTTTACCAACGCTTGGCACACTTCGAACAAATGTAAACACTGCCCCCAACGCGACCCGAGGTACTTGAAGGACACTCTCTGTTTATGTTTACCCTGTGTCGCGGGTCTTTGTAGCTGGTCTCTTTGGAATTCATTGCGTGTGGCGGTCTTTCAAATAACGTTCCAATGAGGGTTATAATTATTTTCCACCCCATTCCCAATTCACACGTGCTGAAGAGGTTAGAGTGGTTTACGAGGTGGACCTAATTTTGTTGCTCGGATCAATCCTTTCGTAAGATGTATTAGCCCCTCGCAGTCCGAGCTACTCGAATAATTCCATTGTATATGTTTGTCCAACATATTTAATAATGTAGACAATATTGTGAATAATGGTGAATAATGGTGATATTATTTAATTCGTCTGTATCCTATGAATTGCAAATGCTCCACCTTTGTACGAGAAAACAAGTTCAACTTTACGTACCCAATGTCAAAAAGATTACATAAAATAAAAATGATCTAGGTTTAACAAATGTCTTGCTTTTGGAATTAAAATTGCATCGACTCCAAAGGTTAATACCATCGGCGAATTGATTATAAAAATGTTCAACAACAAGTGGTGGCCGTATATTGACCGTGTACTTGAGGTGACTTTGGCGCTCGAGATAAACAAAGACAAGTTTGTTTTTGTTGCGGTATCGTGGTCAGTCTGTATTATTGAAATTACGTCGGAAACAAAGCGGAGAGTATGAGTCCCGGGCCGCGGGCTAGGATGAAGCCTAGCGTGTTATCGCGGCACGGAATAAAATTTCCTTTTCAATTACGGGCCGCGAAAGCGCTAGCCTTGGCTATTATTACCGCGCGGCCTATCTCGTTAAAATGTACCCGGAAGGTCAATCGTTTCACGACAGGAGATGCATCCGCCGCGTCGCGTCGCGTCGCGTCGGGTTGCCTAGGGTCGTCGTGTGCACCGCGTGCACGTGCCCGGTTCGCTCGCGTGCACCGATCCCAGGGTGTGCATCCCGTGATTTCATTTTATTCGACGCGTACACGCAGCGAAAAATAAAGGAAGAGAAAAAGGTGCGATGGTACCCGTGGCACACTCGCGTACGCACACGCACGCATCGCTCGCTCGCTCGCGCGCACGTTGGTAGCATCACTTCACCGATGATATACCCTACCGAAAGTTCATTGCTCTTGAGGTGCAACGGAGAACGAGGAGCATCCGCGTGCACGTTCGAGCGAGAACCAACGAAGACGGAGAGAGAGGACAAGAGAGAAATAGCGAGACAGAGAGAGAGAGAGAGAGAGGGAGTAGAACCGGCAACGCGGTGATGTAGAGAGAGAGAGAGAGAGAGACACGCGTATAAACTGAGACGCGTACAGCGCGGAAGAGGAAGGGGAAAGAGCAAAGGGGACGCAGAGAAGCGAAGAGGGACAAAGAGACACGATCAAGGAGCAGCGAAATGCTGAACAGGGAGCGAGAAAGACAGATCAAGGAGTATTTACCACACGCCTCTGCGACTCTTAATAATTCACACGCGATTCCCTACGTGCCAACGCTCCGAGCCGAGTCAACTACTCTCGATGGCTTCGTTTTCTCTGCTCATGGTCGAAGGAAATGACAAGGCCGATAGGAAGCGAACTAACTTCGAGAGCCTCCACCAGGATGGCCCGTGAACTTTCCGATAGGAACCCTTTTCCACCAAACCCTTTAAACAGACCAGCGCACTTTTCATGTGCTGTTAGACAGTCGTTACTTGGACATTTCTCCTCGCCATACTTTTCATTTCGTACATACAGTTTTCTTTTTCAACTAGAAAATCCTTACACCCTCTTCTTCTCTTCAAGTTGTCCGCTCGACACCGCTCTATCCTCTTCTCGGCCCACTCGAGAACAATGTCAAGCCGAATAGGCACCCTTATCCGCAACACGCGTAAATAAAAATTCTTAGGTTGTTTAAAATCTTTGTGCAAGATGAAATCGATAATTCTCGCACCTCGAGCACGTAATCGCAAGGGGTGAAAGTTCTCCCGCGATTTCGTCGCGTTCACGAAACTCGCTGAAACAAACACGTCGCGCGTCGCGTCGAGGCGATCACGCGCGTGCATTCCCCGCCGCAGTGTGCGTGCACGAACGTACGTTACATCACATACATTACGTGTCCCTTGTATGCATACACGCGGCCGACACGCGTTAAATGCGCGTCGGCAGTGATTATTTCCTTTCGTGCTTGTAGTCTGATCTGTCGTACACTTGTCTTTAGCGCGTAACCGCGACACACATAGCTGGCCAGGTTCGACCGGCTTCCACCGAATCCGTGTGTGTAAAAAGACACGCACACGGGTCCATCCCGAGGGAATGCTAATAATATTCACTTCCTGCAACACTATTATATTAAATCGCTGCTTCTGCTTTTCTATATTATTAGTTTTCTTCGATTACCATTATCGTTATCAACCAACGATATTTAAATTTTTCGACGTAGCTCGATACTTTGTTTATAGAGTATAAAAAGCTGCATGAAAAATATACGGTTCCGTTTAACAAATCAAAGTATGTATCCTACCGAGGAAACCTAACTTCAGGACATTTCATGAGACGAAATTTTGGGATTTCCGGCCATTGTGCCTCCGCGATGAAGCCATTCGCAAAAACGCGAGAAAAATGGCCGGAGACGCTTCTCGCGAAGTGATGGCCGATAACTCTAGTCTCGTTTCGCGGCTGCTTCCCTCGAAAGGGGATACCGGTTCGCGGTTCGTGTCTCCTGTAAGTTACACGGATACAGGTTCCGCGCAAACATCGAAACGATTACACGCGCGGGGTTTATCGGAGTTTTCAAGCACGCGCGCGCCGCGCGGCGCGGAACGAAGTTGCTGGGGCGGTCGCTCGCGCGTCCCGAAACACGAACCTCTTTCCCAAAACGAGCAAACCGAGATCGGATTTTCGATCTCATCCCATTAGCGTTTCCGGGGGATCCGGTTTCGCATACCGGTCCACCGGCGCTGCGCGATCCTCAGCGCTGCGAGTCCCGCGCAGATTCGATAACGTCCCTTGTTCTTTCGACTGCAGCACGCAGTCACGTTCAGTGACAGAAAATTTTTCAATGTTCACTCGTACAGTCGACTTTCCCCAATCGATATCCATTCAATTCGGGTCTCGCAAACATGGTTGCCATCCCGCCCCTATTGGACATTTTGCATCGAGAATTTAGCATTTTAAATGTTTTTTTACCGTTACTGTTTGTCGGAGTAAAAAGACTTCTCAAAGTCAAGTTTGGAAGTGCAGGGAAGCCTTAATCTAAGAAAACTGCTCTGGTCCATGCTGTTTCTTAAATCCTGTGGTTCCACTATCTTGGAAAATCTTCGAAAAACATTGGTACTTTAATCGTATTCGTGTCATCGTTATTTCGTATGTAGTCATATACGATGCAGGTTTATTGAATTCAAAGATAAAAGCATGTGCATGCACATACTTCGACCTTGACGCTATACAGAGTGTACTGTAGCTAGGGCTACAGTCCGAATAACAGTTGCTCGAAAAGCTCGGTTGAGAAAGTACAAAGAATTGGTCCCCGATATTATCTTAACGATTACGTTTCAAATAATTGAAACCCGCCCATCCTAATCGCGTCAGCGGCAACGCTAGCAGGGGAGCCGCACTTTTTAACACCCTGTACATTCTCCGAGGTGAGTGTGCGTGAACTCGAGCCACAGCCGTGTCCCTGTCCGTGTGTTCTCCACGTATCTAGCGGTAAGGACGCAGGCCTTGACCATGAATACGAGTTGGTGGATTGCATAACTATAGTTATGTGCGGTGGTAGGACGGTGGCTCTCCCTGCGACTGTAAAACGTGTTCGGCGGTGCTCGCGCGGTTCTCACACGAACACGCGACACACGGTCAGTCTTATGGTCATCCGCAGGTGGTGTGCTGGCGTATGTGCGTCGGTTTCTGTGTGCGTGAGCGTATCGAGGCGTTCGTGCGCGCGCACACGTGGGTCGATCGGGCTGGCAGAGCCCGCAGAGCCTTCACCGACGCACTCTCGTACCTCCGCTTGACGCAAACGCGCAACGCGTTGCAATTGCAACGGGGAGGTGTGTGGGTGTGACCGTGTGTTGCGTTCGCGAGGTGCACTGCACTCGTCGCACGTGAGCGTGCACGGATCCACAAGCCACGCACCGTACCGCGCGAGTGCGTGCGGCTCAACAGCCGCAGAAAACGAGCGCTCGCTCGCTCGCTCGCGCGGATGTAAGGCTGCGACCTTGCCTTTAAGCTTGAAACAGCTGTTCGAGCCGGTGTTTTCAGTCTCCGCGAAATGGAGCACGCCGAGCGAATACCGAGACGCGCCACACTGCCACGAGAAAACTGGGACAAAAGTAGAAAACAAATTAGTTTTAGTAACTCAAGATTGTTCTTCCTCTTTGACGTCTCGTCTTGGTCGACTGCGGATGCAATTACGACTTCTGAATTTCATTCGTTTCACCGACTCCGCTGTCGTTTGAACTACACCGGAGGAGGGTTGACACGATGAAAGCTGTGAGTCGTTCAAGGGAGCTCAATAGTTAATGTCGAGATGACGGTTACGTATTTATTTATTCAAGAGCGAACGTCTTCCGTATACACGTAATAATGCGAAATAGGAAGGAAGCTGTTCGTAGAGAACAAAGTACAATACCGTTACCGATGCGAACCATGTGAACGTAAGAATTATAGTTGGATTACAGCTCTTGTATGGCTTATTTCAATTGTAAATAGATTTCTTAACAGAAACACAATGATTTGTTTATAACACCGCTTCTCGGTCTATGAAGTTAGTCGCTAGAGTAAGACCTGTGTCCCCACTCTCCCTTCCCCTTCCACGACTACTAACTCCCCTCATCTGGCAGCACTGAAACGTGCTTACGAAATGTGAGATCCTTTTACTCGGACGGTGTACAACAATGGTTCCACCCCTCTCGCCACGGGAAATTAGAACTTCTGTTACGATTACCCATAAATTACACGGTATCGTGTGTTAATTCTCACGCTTGGTTTGCCGAAAAAAATCGGATGGGAAGGGTCGCCTCTCGTTCTCGAGCAGACTTGAGTTATCGGTCGTGCCACCCACCGGCCTTGATTTTCCACCCACTTGAACGCATCTCGAAGATGCCCCCGCAAAAATTCGCTATCTTCCTCTTTACCTCCTCCACTCCCTCCATCTCTCTCTCTCTCTCCCTCTCTCTCTCTCTCTCTCTCTCTCTCTCTCTTTCTCCGCCTGATCTTTATCTGCAGGATGTTACAGACTTTAGTTTTGCACACCGAACGAAGAGTATCTCGAGTGAAAGAGAAAGTCTGCATACACTTAGAAGTCATGAAATTACAATTTTTTGGCAGAGAAAGATTTTTGTCTTCCTAAACTGCTGTAAACTTTAAATTGTGAATTTTTAGAAATTGAGGTAATTAGCATAATTATCTCAACTCCTTATCGCAACTCCTCCGGCCGAGAAGTTTTAATCTCGACGACTCCCGAAACGTCTTACGAAAGGCGCGCATAACTGCAAACTGTTCAGAAATTGCAATCGCTTTGAAATTGCTACATGTTATATAATTCTTGGTATCCTCGGGGTCCGTTGATTTTCCACCTGCACGCACTCGGACCGAGCCGACGCACATAAATTTGCCCCACCCTGTCCCACGATGATTATCAACGGGAAGTTATTCGACGCAGTTTCACCTACGAACAGCCGCGATCCTTCATCGCGTACAAACGCAACAACAACACGACACAACACAACACAACGTTACACCGGTATCCGTTCTCTGTTATCGTCGGGTCACTGTCGTTGTTGGCGGTCACGCAGTAATATCTCTTTTTACTTCAAAACTATCTGTTTACATCTCAGAAACGTTCCACATAGATCCAATAATTGTCTAAAACAAAATTCTTGAAAATCACTTCTCTCCACTGTAGTTACGTGTTAATTCCTTAAGTGGAGTGGCCAGATCAGGGGAATCGACGCGAATAGAGAGGAATGCGGCTACCCCCTCTCTGCTAGCACCGGATTAGTCACGTGAGCGGCCCTACCGTAACATCGGAAGAAGAGGGGATAAGAGATTTTCTTGTTGCGAGAAGAAATCGTAGAAAATAATCTCGCGACGAATCTCAAAATTGTCGATGTCGATATCCGCTGATAGTTGATCCTCCTTGTCGGCGGAGTGGGGGGACCAATGAACTCTGAGCGACGACGCGATGGCCGCGAATCGGTTGGCCGTTGGCGGAGTAGGGAATGCTCGTCAAAGAGACGTTGAACTCTGGATTCCGTGCGAGGACCATCGCTTGGAATAAGAAGCCGCGATTCGTTGAATTCGAAGGACGTGCGAACTGCCGGTTTTCGCGCACGTTCACTGTCTACTTTGACGGCCGAGGACCCCCGTCCTGTTGGTAGCCGCGTGCTCAACAGTGGACAGCTCTCTTCCGTCTCTCCGTTTGACGGACGTTGATGTATTAAAGGGTTCAACGGACCGACGTTGAGGGAAACGCGAATTCCCTCGTAGCCGCCCGTAGTCGTAGCCGATCCTCGTTCCGCGCGCCACGTGAGACCGTTTCCTTTCCATTGTAGAACCGTTTCCGTTTTCGTCGAGGAATTCGTTTCTCGACCGGCGCGCCCGCGTTCTTCAATTCCGACTTTTCAATGACGGATGCCACGGAGTCCTCTCCTCGCGTGTTATGTCAGCCTTTATGCGACCCACGGGAGTCCCGCGCTTCTTCTCCTCTTAATCTTTTTACGGGAAAGAGAAATTCTTTCCAATACACTCTCCGACCGGTTCTCCGACTAGCCGATGTCGCTTTCAACCTTAACCGCGAATTTATTAATCCTAGCGGAGCAAACGCATCGCCATTTTTATCCGGTTGAAGCCGCTGCGAATTTATTTATACACCTGTAGTTCGAATAGACGATACTCGAACTCGTTTCTCGTGTTTGTTGCTTTGTACAAGATTTCGTTGCATATTATTTTCAGGATCATTCTAGTACCGGATCGGTCACGTGACATTGCCACACTGTTCGGTAGGCAATATTAACCGCACTTATGTCGATCGATTGTTAATCTCGATTTCCTTTCACTTTTCTGGCACCTACTGTTAGTTGTGGAACAGCCCTATTCTTTCGCGTCCGCAGCAGGTTATTGGCGGCAGGTTTAAGGGGCGTTTGGAATACAAAGGAGGAGGCGAGCTCGTTCAAATTGTCGCGCACAATGACCGAAAGCCTGCACAGGCGGATCACGTAGTTTCTTGAATCAAGTATTCTTGGTACGCCACGCTGGACTGCGACGTAGGGGTCTGCTGCTAATTTAACGCGTTAGTACATGCATGGACCGAGGAGCCTTCAAATTTCTGACAAGTTTAACCCTTTGCCCTGGGACCACCTCCAAACATGATTAACCCGTTATTGTCCGTTCGAGAACATCGCCCAAGACCTCGCCAAAGTCCTCCTTTATGCAAATTTGTTCATATTTTTTAAAAATTCTAGAATATAAAGTTTGATAGAATTTGGTACGATGTTTATTCATTTTAAATCTACAAAGGCTACTGTCACTGAAAATATGATGTTATTTGATTCGCCAGTTCTAAAATTTCACCAACAACCAATATCATCGGCGCATTCTCTTGCATTATGTAACATTGTCATCGATGGGATGCGAAAGACGAGACGAGCTCCCCACCATTAATCATTTCCCATCGTCGCTTCGCTCGACGCGAAATGATCGAATCCGACGGCGGGCAGAAAACGATAAACGCTAGATCCGCGGTGGTCGTGACAGCTGCAAAGCGGTCAATCATGCACCTGCCGTGGCGTTGGTCACTGGCCAATGCACCTGATGCATTATTATCGGGCTAACAAGTGAACGTAGCGGAGCCTTCGTCTTTCCCGCGATCCTCCTCTCTTTGAACTTCCACCGCGGCGCGCAGATTTTGCGAAAAAGCGGGACGAAAATCACAGTACGGCTTGAAAATTTAATTTCTAATAGAATCTGGAATAATGTAATTGAAATAACAAATTCTTTTTAAAATAAATGTTTTGACTAATCGAACAAAATTATGGATGAACTATGGCTACATTGTCTGCCTGCAGTATCGACCGACATAGCGCGCTGCATCGTTTCCACGTGTGATTATGTCGCGCCGACATTGTTCCGATAAAAATAAAAGTTAGCTAAGCCACAGAGCCGCGAAGTGCTAAGAACATTTTCCGTTTGACATTGAGCGGAACACGCGGAACTTGCGGACGGATTAATTATTCAGAGTTTGCTTAACTAGTTAAGCGGTTACGGCGCGACAGCACGTCACGCAACAACCTTAACAAAATCGGTGTAACACGATGTAACACGGAGGAGACGGGGCCGTGTGTTACCACGTTTCAATTAACATCGAAACTTATTACCACCGTCGTGTGTAATGCGAAATTAGATTTCGACAAGATCTCGACGGGTCTTGATAAACCGACGATAAACGAAATGGAAAGATCACGCTGAAAAGAACTTGCGATGCTGTAAAGTGAAATCCTACTGTTTGAAGGCTGCTTGTGGAGCCATTAGGGGAGTGTCTGGTTCCACAAGTAACAACCGGTGGTCGCTGATAGACACTTCGTACTAAGTTGGATGTCAATCGAAAATTGAAAAATCGGGAGACAGGTCTCGTTAGTAGAAAATCCTGTTTCTTGGATTCGAAGCTGTTCATCGTAAGAAGCGCGGACAGCCTGTCCGGTGTTCGAGGCAGCTGGACCTCTATAGAGGATCGCTAGTCGAGCATTGTAACAAAGAACAAGCTCGCGACAATTCGTTACGCAATCTAGCTAAGTGCATATTAATCATTAGACTGCGGATCTTTATGCATTTATTTGCTTCAAAAAAAGTTTGCAAAAATTGCTGAAGTATTAAATTTAACAGAGTTTAGTACGATTTTTATTTAATTTCGATCTACAAACGTTATTACCAATGAAAATCGAATTTTATTTGGTACCACTTTCTTAAAATTTGTCTACGAAAATTGAAAATTGCATAAACAACCCAAACATATCCAAAAAATTTGTGTCCTACCAGAAGCTGAGCCAAAGATGCGATTTTCGCGAAGACTACAGTTTTCGTCCGACATAAGACGATGGCTCGGGGCGGCTTTCGTCTTATAACAAAGAATGGAGTATGACTTGAAAATCAGAAGAGGAGTAGCCTTTCGGCTGCCGTTTACCGACGACAGCCGCGCGACAACTGTGTGACGTCGGATCGGGACTAGTCGCGGCGGTGAGGCTGGATATGGTTACGTAAGGAAAGAGACAACGTTGCTGCGGCGAGTTTACAGTCAGGCATGCATATACGATCGGTATAAGCCATAAGTGGTCGCACGAACACGGAAGAACGCTTATTATATCTCCTTTACTCTCCGCCTTCCGTGCTTCGTTCTTGGATCCCTTCTGCTTCCCCTCTCCTTCTCTTGCTATCCGGTGATGCGTGACGCAGCGTCTGCTAAGGGATTAAAGAAAACACGCTGCAAAGCAACTTGGACCGACTCGAGCGGAGTTCGAGCTGAATCAAGCATTTATGCGTGCGTTCCACACCGTTGCAGGGAATTTTGGACGGTCCGGTAGAAACAGTGCTTGAAAGATTACCGGAGGATTCTCGAAGAGGTTCCAGCGACCACCAGAGTTCAAAGGTTCTTCTCCGAAGTTAATCAAACTTCCTGAACAGTGCTATAAAGCCTTCTAAGGACAAGCGAAGTTCTTGAATAATCCGCGGAGGGCTGTGAAACCCTGTCACGAGATTCTTGAGTAACCCAGACCCTTGGACGATCTATAGCGTCCCTTCTACGGCCCTAGGAACATTTTCAGAAGAGCCAGGGAAATGAACAACGATTTGTTCGGCGCAACAGTTCCAGCCAATTACCGGAATAACCCTTGCCAGCGCAATAAAACTTTGATTCGATAAACGGCTCGAGCAGCTGATGGAACGTCGCGTTTAAAACGTCCGGCTCGATCCATCGTGCAAAAGTAAGGTCCGTCGAATTCCCAGCAACCCTACACCCTAGAACTTTTACCATTTCTGCAGTCCGACGCTTGTCAAACTCTCCCTCAAGACCGATTAGTCTCCGGCTACCCGGCGCACTCTTCCTCCATTAGCGGAGGATCTGGACCGATCCGATCCGATCCGATCCGTTGCGTCGGTACCGCCGCGAAGTCTCCGCAAGTCCGGCTCCTCGGTATTCCCGTGGACGTATAAGGTATCCCGACATTAGCAGCGGTGGAAACGCGAATCCATCAAGGTATCCATCTAAGAAACGCCTGGTATCCCATTTCTGCCATTCGTTCTACGTCGTCGAAACGTATATTTCAGTAGCGTATCATCTTGTACTAATGCAGAAGCCACTTGCCGCTTTTACTCCTCGAAGAGCTCACGTAACGCATTCTCTCCCTCTCTCCTTGTTCCTGTCCTTCCTTTTCCATTTAACCCTCGTCTTCTTCCTCCCCTCCCTCCATCACTCTCTTTCTCGTTCTCCGAGGCTAGTAAGCTGCGCGCTCTTTCCCTCGTTTCCTTTTTCCCCTTTTTCTTCCTTTTTCCGCGCGGGCTGTAACAAGGGTGTGCAGGTGTGCAACGCTTTCTATCTTTGCCCGCGTGCACTCAACACCAGCATGCTACGCGGCGACGTGCCCGCGAGGATTCATACACACGGTGTGTGCCGCGGAATTGCACGCGATGCAGCCGATGCATCGATAGCGATACGCAGCCGCGCGCGCGGGAAACACGGAATCAATCCTACTCGCGTTCCCCGTGATACTATCGAGTCCGATGTTCTCGCGTTTTCCGATTCTACGCTACAACTACGCGCAAAACGACGTTCGACATTTTTTAGCGGAAATGGAGTTATAGAGAATTTATTCGCTCGATTCGTTTCTTTGAATATGTTCTACGCAGACTTACCGCTCTATCCCCGCTGGATCTCGCGTGATCTTGCTTGATCATGCTTGATCCGCAGCTTACCGGCACATCAGCTTGAGCTGCGTCCTATATTGTAAGGGCTGCTCTACCGAGCGTCTCGTAACCGGCGACCTAGCCGGTTCCTTTAATTCTTGCGTGGGCGTTGCAACATTTCACAATTTTAAATTTATATAATACTGACGATTATAATTTTATGTTCTTTTGTGGTTGGCTGAACCGTTTTTTCTCGCAGCACATTTATGTGTCCCTGAATTCTCGTGTCTTATCAATCTTGACTTATTATATTAGTCATTTTCCGTCGCACGTAACAACTTTATCGTGAAGTTTTAATTAATTGTTTAAAATTGTGTATCTCGGTGTAAGTGATCATTAGACTCCGGATGTTTATGCAATTTCTAATTTTTGTAGGCAAATTTGAAGAAAGTGGAAGCAAATGAAAATCGTATCAAATTCTGTGGAATTTGATATTTCAGCATTTTTTGAGAATTTTCTCTAACGATGACTATGGGGGCCACGAATTAATTTGTCAACTGTATTTATTATTGACGATGCGCTGTCGACGTATCGGCGAATTAAGGAATAAAAGGGCAGCAAAATCAATCGTCAAACGAATAATTGATTAGATCGGCGAGGTCTGTTCCGGAATAATTGGTACGGTTCGGCGGCGGTACCCTGTACATTCAGCGAAACGAGCCCGCACATGTACACACAGTCTCGGCTGTGATTAGTGTCCTCGTGTGTCGTCTGCGAGCTTACGTCGTGATCCATGGCCTGTCCCAATCTTTGCTGGTGAGGCAAAAGGAAGCAAAGAGAAACGCGGGCAAACACTCGGCTTAACCCAGTGAGGGGGCCTCGGCTACCCAGAATAACTTGTTCCGCATTGCATTATTAGATGGTTATTTCGAAGCGCGACGCTTCCCTCGAACGCAGGACCTCTCCTCCTCCCATTCTCGTCCTTCGGCTATCCGTTCCTACGATCGAAACGATAATAGAATATTTTTATTCAACCGAACCGTAATTTTTTGCACTCAACTTCTGGATCTAGTAATAGCACCTCCAACAAATTTATCTAGCAGGCCAGGGAACGTATACGGAAGCCGCCCATTAAAATTTTAGTGCGAGTCCGCCGCGTCGGGACACTTATATCGCATACTTTGCTATAAATCCAGGTTTAATGAGCTGTCCCGGGACAGTCGGACTACGATGATTAAGATCGAGCACGATTCTGTTCGAGCACTCTCATTGTCGATCGTATTTTCACGGATGCTGAGTTTCATTCAAAACAATTTCGAGCAGAGGTTTATTCGCTTCTAATTTTTTCGAGAACGAATTCTAGCGCGGGACCATTTCATTCTAAAATTCACCGCACAGTTTCTGTATGGAATACCTTCTCTATTCCGACTGCTTAAATTTCTCTAAAAGCGTCTGCCGATGCGATACATCTCGCAGCGTCGTTCGAATTCTTGGCAACTGGTCGGTAAAAGCCTTTCTCTTCGAATCTTCAGACATAGTGTCTCTCCTGGCTATCGTGCACGAATTATCGTAAACGATAGTTTCGTTTCATCAGAAATGGAGTAGAAATTAATTTTGTTCGACTAAATTTTGGGTAAGATGAATGTAGAACGATGAAGAAAGGAAGACAGAAATTCTTACTCGAGTGCAGCGCGTGTTTACTTTGCAGTTATGGCGGAGATGTCGCGCGACAGTTGCGGAGACAACGCTGTATTTAGTCGCGAAATGCCGGAAACTTTGTTGGTTGTCGTCGGAGGGTTTCCTCTCCGTGTCTCTAGACTCGACACGTTAGTTGAAGCGCGTCTTTCTCTTTGTTCGGCGGAGAGTCTCTTCGGCGCGGTGCAACTGCGGCATAACGCGCTTAATGTTAAGCTCCGTCGCTTGGATACTATGGATACATGGGTGTGGCTGCCGGGGATCTATGGGAAATGGCAGAGGTTAGAAACCGTGCACAGTACGGAGAGAGAAAGAGAGAGAGAGAGAGAGAGAGAGAGATTCGACCAGCTCTCGCACACGTATGCGAGGATCTGATATACCGATGGTGTATGGCGTTCCACGGGATCCGAAGTACTTAGCGCGGGCAAAGGCCAATTCTTGTACAGGCACGACGAGCGTGAGCCCTCCGATCCGTCCCTTTTTTTCCTTTTAGGATAGCTGAGAAACAGAGACGAGGAGCAGACTTTCCCATAGACACACGATCTTCTACGAACCTGCCGCTACCATTTCCAGTTGAGCAATCGATTCAAGACACTTTCTGGCGCGAACTTGCTCGGCTGATCGATCCTCTAATTGATTTCTGGTACCGCTTCCTTGAAAGTTGCTCTAGACTATCGGTGCTAATCCCGATAACTCCTGGCCTCCACTAATGCAAGATCCGTATTTGTAGCACTAATTGTGTCGAAGTATGGCGTGGAAATAATGCGCGCAGTTGTACTAGTTGAAAGTAAATAAGGACAAAAATATGTTAACGAAATAATTACTCTCTCTCAGTTTTGCCACCCGTGTTACTTAGAGCAACACCAACCTGTGAAATTAATTCTCTTAGCGCAAGGTTAGCCCTCTTCACGAAAACTTTGCACGTTTTCATCATCGTTTTGTGTTTTCGCGCAACGAAATCCAAAAGAAAGAGCTCTCCACCGTCGAACGCAATTTTTCGGTACAACCAAGTTTCGTCAACGAGGCGGATGCGCCTCGTCGCGGGATGGTTCGTTCGTCATTCCACAGGTTTCATCTTTTTTCCCCTGTACACCTCCGTCTCTGCAACCCCTGAGCAACCCTCTTAATACGCTGATACTTTGTACATAGCGGGCACTTTGTGTCGCGGTATTTCCTCAGGCGAAAAGGGCTCTTTGAATACCGGCCTCAAGGAACGTCGCCGCTCGTTGCCGGATTCACCTCTTCCCGTGATAAAGTCGAGCTTTCACAGCTTGTGAATTAGCCGTTTAGCCCTTTCGTTCAGCCTAATTCGCCGGGGACACAATGGGAGAGCCGTGACAGCGGGGCTCGTGACACGGATTTCTCCTCCGCATCTCCGGATCTTTCACTCGGAAGCGTCTCCCTTGCGTCGCGTCTGTTCAACACATCGTTCAACTGCAAAATTATTCTTTTTTTAATGTTGACAAATCGTCCCATTTTTTAAATGTTGAATTCTTATCAACCCGAGGACCAAATTGATTTTTGGCCACGATGGTGGTTCAGGGTGAGCACGGATAACGAATTATTTCTCTTGTTTCGCTCGCCAAAAAATTACTAAAAAATTCATCAACATTCTACCCAATAGCACACGCGACAGTGAATTATTTCAGAATTTTTGGTTGCAACATCAGAACACAGAAGTATAAAATTGCCGATTCTACGTTAAAGTCTTCAGAGTACCAAAATAAAAATTTTCTAGCTGAATTGCAACAATCTGGAGTGAAATAGAGATTTATCTTCTTTCTTAATATGTTTGATAGGCTGAAAATAATATAACAGTGCTATTAAAATCTTCTAATATTTTGTCATAAATGCATCAAATCCAATTTGATGTACAAAATCGACAAGCGCGCGACGCGACGAGGATTGTCCTCCGAATTAGAAAACGAACGTTCACGACATTGTTGCATAGTTACCGTGAAAGTTGATTTTTCAATTGAAATCGCCAGGCTCTATCCGATTTACGTAACGCAGTACGTCAAACAGGTTAACAAGGATTAATTAACGTAACTCCGGATAATGGTTTGATTCTACTGAATAGGCTGAAATATTTCAAGATTCTGACACTGTTTGATGTTTCCTGGGAAAGCATTACGCTGGGTGCCGTGATTTTACTCTGTACAGTCTATTATGCAGACATTGTACGTTCCCGACATGGTATTTCTGTTTCCACGGCTCTTAATGGATTTATTCTCCTTCGCTTCGTTCCCCTTTGCCGTGGACAGCATTAACCCCTCAACTTCTGCGATCAGATAATGTCTAGGCTGCCTTTCTGCGTGAAATTTCGAACTATCGCAGACTGACTTTTACGGAAAAATATTACTCTGTCTACCGATCCTGTTAATCGAAAAAACTCAATCCTTAGCAATCCATTATCTTCGCTATCTTTTTCATTTTAAGAATATGAAATTGATGTAACACCTCATACGATACTTAAATGTGTAGCAATTGATTAGACACCAACATATTTAATAATGTAAACAATATTGTGAATAATAATGGTACAGAAATTTTTAATTGCGGCTCCGAGTCACCACTCGAGTGCCAAGGGTTACTTCAAGAATACTTCAACAATTTCCCATGAAGGCATCTCCATAATTCCAGCAATTGCAAAATAAGAAACCGGTCATTTGGTCGCGGTAGATTCAGCGTACAACTTGAAGAATAAAGTTCTGGTGGCAAAATCTCGCGCTCGAGTGTACCGTGGAATCCGATAAAAATTAGGATTGTCGTATAGGATTCGAGTAAGGTCGCAGGAGGATGCTTCCTCTAGCATAACGCATTGGTAGCGAGCATTTGTAGTGGCTTGTACCGGAAGAGCAGCCGCGTTCGAGCCATTTCCCTTGCCGGCGGCAATTCTCGGTACGAACAAGTATCGAGCGTGTTAAACGCGCCTCCGATCCCCTTAACGACTTTATCATCGTCGTAGACAGGTACACGCATGAACGTTTAGCCTAACTCGACCGTGGTCCCATCGGATGTGCACGGGTTCGGGCTCGGGCTTGCGCGAGCATTCGGTGAGCCTTCTCTAGAGCCTGCCTCGTAGGCTGGATTTAATAAATCGACGTCGTGGCGCACGTTCGTGGCACGGGAGCCGAACCCGGAAATCAGGACGATCTCGTGTTCACGGTGGGTCCTTCACGTGACGTCACGGACTGGTTCTACATGTTGCGCGTGTGTGCGCATACCGGCGTGCGTACGTGTGCACGTGTACACGTGCACACGTGCCCCCGCTAGGGCCGCACACACGTTTGCACAGAGAGGCCCGAGATCGCTCGGCGATCGTCGTCCGCGTGCCCGGCGATCCAGGAAACTGCAGCTGCAGCTGCAGCCAAGCTCGAGACCGGGACCGGTCATCGAACGACAACACCGGCGACGACGATGCCGACGCTGATCAAACGTAAATCCTGCCAGGTGAAATATAGAGAAACCACGGGATACAGCCAGGAAACACCTGAAGGAGGGACAGCTGATCCGCGGGGGAGAAGTGGCGAGGGATCGGGATTTATCGTCGGGATATCCTCAACAGATTCAATAAACAGCTTTTCACTTCGGGAATAATTTGTCATTGAAATATTTTTCATTCTAAACCCATCTCTACCTTTAACCCTGATGTAGTCAGCAAAAATTCTCATTACAAGACTATAAACTAATATATTAGCAAGCAAAGAATGGACGTTCAGAGAAATTTTGTAATATTTTTTAGAGGAACATTAACAAATTGTTGAAAGAAATACAGTAAATGGGTACCCGGTTGACTACACATGGGTTAATTGATCCCATTTTTACTGGGGGGTGTCCCGTTCCATTCCGTTTCCCCCGAATCCCCGCACGAACCAGCTCCACCCCGAAGGGAGATTGTCGGGATCGGTCAGCGTTTCCTCGGCAGTTTTCCGCGTGTATCCTCTCGGACCGGGGGAAGGCGCCGGTCGTGGGAGAAGCGGGAGACGTCGAAAGGGAGGAAAACCGTAAGGGTGGGAAAACAAAGAGTGGAATCGGACAGCGGCGGTGGCACTTGGCTGGGCACAAAGGAGCTCTCCACTCGATTTAAAACGTCCGAGGAATCTGGCGTAGCGCGAGAGGAAAAACGCGAACGAACGCTGTCCGGTGTGCTGAGAAGCGTCGCGACGCTGGGAGGAACGCGTCGGGCTAACGGGGAAGATGCGAGACGAACCGAGAGAGACATTCGTGAAGAGAGGAAGAGAGCGAGAGCGAGAGGGAGGAGAAGGCTCGTAAAAGGAACGAGTTGTGGAAAGAGAAAGAAACCGGACGAAATAAAAGAAGAGGCGAGCTGTGGATTGAAAGAGGAGGGAGAAGAAATAGAGAAAGAGTGAAACGTAGATGGACAGAGAGAGAGAGGGAGAGAAGCGTTACGTAATGCTGAGTTGCAAGGGATAGATATAACGAGTTAATTACGCGGCTGCGATTGCCGGGATCAATGCACCCAGGAGAAAGAGAAAAAGGCAAGAATAAGGAAGAGCGGAGAAAGAGGGATCGAAGCCAGACCGGATCGACGATCGAACCGACGACCAATCGATGACGAGACGCTGCCAGATCGACGATGCGCCAGCGTAAGAGCGCGTGTTTCAACCTGAGGATTAATTCACCGAATTCCATCCACTATCCCGAACCCCTTTCCGACGCGATCCTTTCGTTTGGACTTCAGGCTGATTTCACTTCAGCGACCGATCCCTCGAACTTTGACACAACGAGCTCCCGCGTTAACCGAGGCCCTCGGTTAGGAAAACCTCTTCGATCCCAGGAAACTCTGCAGTGCACACAGATTCTCGCAAAGCAGGCTCGTCGGCGCTGGATCAGCCTTTGACGGCTTCCGGGAACATTGGGATCAGGCCGACCTGTCCAATCAATGAACACTCGAGCTGCGTGCTCGGTGAAATTAGTAGTCGCAAATCGTTCTTTAATCTGCTGAACACAATTCCGATAACTGATAGTTATAGCAGCATTCGGAACTTTTTTAGAATAACTATTGGGTACGTTAGGGTACTAGTTAGGAACGGTCTCGAGTAGACTGCGGATGTTTATGCATATGAATCAAATAAAATCTTGTTTTCAGTGGTAGCAGCCTTTGTGCATCTGAAATAAATAAAGAATTGCGCTAAACTCTGTCGAATTTTATATTCTAGCATTTTTTGAAGGTTTTAAAGATCCACAGTTTAATCTTGAGGTACTCTTCATAGCCTGACAACTTTACAGAACTCATAAATCTCTTTAGAATAATGTTAATCAGGGAGACGTTGGTCTGGAAAAATGTTCGTCTGAAAATTACAAGGAAATCTGCACGTGTTGCGCGTCGAAGCGCAATGAACGCGAACGATCACGCGCACAGACACACCAGATCTGAACATGGTAGGACCAATACGCTGGCAGGACTGCGTGCGCACGCATACAGAGCGGCGAAGAAGTTCGTGTGGCTTTTATTGAGATCGGGCAATTTCGAACAGCAATCGCAAATCGCACGCGGAAGTATGTTTTGCGAAGGAAATGCAAGCGTCCCGGAGCTGTTGCGCCGCTGCCGATTAGCTTAGTAAACTGCTTATTTAACCCCCGAGTGGCTGCGCGGATACTTTTATTTTCTCGAACGTGTAATTTAAGATGGCGTACACCGTACACAGAGCCCGACGGAGGCGAAAGATCTGCCGGGCCCGATAGCGGAATGAATGGATATTTGATTACGGGATTTTTCATCTTCGCGGATGGCCGGCTTGCCGTTTAATTGTTGAAATTTAATCCCCGACGCATGAACCGCTGCATTTCAGACCATGCTAAAGTTTAATCTCGGATGGACATTAGGAGTTAACCTCGGATTGCGTGGATCGTCTACACGGTGTCCCGACAAGTATCGAGAATCTTGAACAACAGCGATTTTCTTGAAGAAAATTTTGGAAATTTGTGCAGAGATTCGTCCGTTTCATATTCACCGTAGCATGCTGCTGTTTACTCTCCACGTCAATGTGTCAAATAACGAGTTTACTTCTCCTCTGGCACACGAACAATTTGGCATCGAACAACGCGTCGAAAACCTCCGGTGGTGTCTGCATTGCGGTGCTCGCTTTGTAACATCTCCAACATTCTTCCCTCCTTAGAGTCCCGCTTTTGCAATTACCGTTTAGAAAGCGTAAAATGATTTTTAATCGGCGCGTTGCTAGCTACAGTGTTCCGTTCTCAAACGTTGTTTCAGCGTTCTCTTCGAACGCAACGAATGTCTTGTCTCATGTTTTTGTTGTAATTCGATAATCTGTTGGGAAGAGACTAGTGACCAGTTATGCTTCAATATTTTCCGGAACGGACGTTTATACGAGTCTGATTTCAACCTGAACCGGTTCCATTCAAGTCCGAACAGGTTGGTATCAACTTGTTAAGTAAATATTATAGAGAACGCACCGACTACATACATGCAAATTTACCAGACCCACTTACACTTATCTTCGAATCAGATATTACTCGGACGTAAAATGTATCCACCTCGCAATTAGTCCTAATCCAGTTCTGAAAGTAGATAAAATCAATCTCGTCGCCGACACTGTTCAATGTAAGTTTAACATCGACCAAATCCAGATCTATCACACGCCAAAACCACGTTAACATTCACTCGGACCCGAATCAAACATAAATTAAAATCATCTGTCCTTACTGTTGCGACGTCACCTTTGATTTTATTCAAATTTTACCTTCATCGTATTGTTCATAAAAATTCATTTTCACGGGTATCACATTTCTTTCACTGGGTTTTGCGTTGTCGAGCTTTTAATATATCTTATACATATTTGTTGTGATATCAGTAGTGTGTTCTCGTATATATGTATATGTCTGAGTATAGTCTGATACATTGTGATATATTCTGGTACATTCTAGTATATTATGGTATATTCTTGTATATTATAGTATATTCTGGTATGTTTTGGTACATTGTAGTACATTCTGGTACATACTACTGGTATATTCTAGTACTTCAAGGCAAATAGATCTGCTTCAGGAGAAGCCCGTAGAATTCACGATTCATCGGGAACACCGAGTGCATGGTTCGAAGGAATACGCGGTACGCGTTGCCCGAGGCACCGTATGTGCAAACGATTTTCTGTTGAACGCGTCCCGCGGGGATTTGACTTACGTTCCAGGCAACCCCCTGTTCATAAATCTGCGCGTTGTAATGCCCGAGGCGCAATCGCAATCACTTTGTGGACGGGGCCCGCGGAATGCTTTATGGCCGAGCTAATACCGATATCAGGTATCTGCCTGCCCACGGAAAGTAACTAACTTTCCTGCGGGATCTGTCTCGCCTGCGCGGTCTTTTCCAATCTCTCGCCTCCTCTTCTCTCTTCCCCCTTTTCGCATCCGTGGCTCTGATGTCGGGTAATTTCATTAAGGCTGATCAGCGATCGAGCTTTGATCGGATGCCGTTTGTTACGATTCCCAGCTCGTCTCTGTCCGTACAGCGCGTTCCCGGTGATTTCGCCCGGAATTACGTGGAAAGGAGTTTGCCGAAAATATAAAATAAAATTGCCTCGTTCACGACCGCTTTTAAGGGAAAATTAAGGAAGTTGGTCGAGTGCGCGTGCACTTGGCCGGCACCCAACGAAATACAGGTGGCATAATCAACAGGAGGTTATTCTACACGCGAGAATTACTCATAAATGTAGAATAAAGCTTGTGTGCGGCGAGACCGCTTTTCGAGAAAATTAAGTTCCCCGGTTTGTTGAGTACACGCGCACTTGGCTGATTTCCAATTGACAGGGGATCGTTATACTCGCGACGATAAAGGAAAAATGTCGAATGGAATCTGCTCGATAAGATTCTTGTTTGCGGAAAAGTCAGAGTTGAACGTAAAAGAACGAATGTGCTTGGCTGATTTCCAGAATGTGTGGTGCGACGATAAGTGAAAAATGTGAAATGAAATTTTGAAGAAATTCTATTGTCTTGCTCGCCTTCGTGAAAGTATCTTTTCGATATATTCATTTATTATTCTATCTTTTCGATGTATTAACTTGTTGCAAATTGTGACAGAAAATAGATACTAGCCATTCGATCGTTCGTAATAAGTAGAAAAGGTACGCGATGGTCAGACGCGCGTAATGGGAGCGCGTTCTTCGAACTTTCAAGTACAATCTACTCGCGAAGATCCTTTGATACAACAAAGTTTTATTGAACTGTCTGTCCGTGTATATCCTGCATTCATAATGTATTTGTGCATCGCCCGCAAGTAGCGTTGCAACTTCATTTTATCGAACAGCACAGATCGATCAACTGAAATGGAAAGAAATAAGTGTCCACATTCCAATTTCATAACTGAACGAAAACTGTTACCACGAAAATCCTCTGAAAACCTATGGTGGTTCTTCCGACTAACAATCCAAAAATAAAATGTTAAAATATGTTCGTCGTGAAAAAGTTGGCCTATTCGTCTTTTTCGCTTTGATACTTCTCAGAATCAGCACCGCTTGTCAACGTTACCAGTAAATGGCGAACGCTTGGAATGACAGTGCGAAGTTCACCGACACCGTGAAACGGTCTTTGGAGATTAATTGTGCTGAAAAGATGCGCAAGCGAATTAATTGCGAATATAACAGGTTACCTTGGTATTCGAGGGCCGCGTTCAGGAACGCCTTTGATACTAGATAATTATGTGTATAGTTTCGAGGCGGACGTGGACGTGGACGAGGACGGTACGAATTCTCTTCGCGTGTACGCGCGGAATAAGTTCGCAATTAATCTCGTCGCTTCAAAGCTGCCGATTGCCTCGACGCAGACAGATCATGCTAATAGATGCGGATCCGCTAAATAAAGGGTTTTCCTTTCCCAAACTATACTGCCTGTTGCGCTCTTGCATTATTTAACGCATTCGTAGGTATGACGGTAACCGGTGAACCGAGGTTTCCGCTTATACGGTGTATTTTGTGTCAAAATCAAAGAACTTTCGATAGAAATAAGATAGAGCGACGATTTCTTTTTTTAACCTAAGCTGAAACATTGCAGACGATTATGGTAGGAACGTTCTTTTACTTTGAAAATCCATGTTAAACTTTCTGTGTTACAGGAAAATTGTGATTTATCCAATATCACGTTTCGGTTAGACTTTTTCTTAAAAATTTGTCTATTGGTTCAGATTTTTGAAAGTTTGTTCCCTTATTCTTCAATATTTCTGTGTTTGACACAAATCTGGAACGAAAATGAAAAAATTTATTTCAGAAATTGAGAACAGTATAACTTACAAAGAAATAGTAGAACTACAGAATCCGGGAAGCAACACGGACCCGAGGGTGTTTCTTAGATCGAGGCTTCACCGTAGTTATTTCGAATTCATTCAAGCCGAGGATTCGGAAGGGCGGCATTATCGTCGACACGTTCGCCTTCCGCCGTGGAAGTAAATAAAAACACAAAGCCCCGCTGGGAAGTTTGATTCAGGCGAAAGTTTCTCTAGCAGTTTGCAAAATACTGCACTTGTTACTTCGCCGAGCTGTGAACACTGCCTTAGGAAAGTTTCTCCGGCGCGAGCCTCTCGATGCCAGATCGATATTAAAGCAGTTACATTGCTGCACCGATGTAAATGCAGGTCGACGGTCGAACGCCGGGGGAGATCGCGTGAATGAGCAATTATGTAGACGCACTCGGGGGATCCTGAATAATTTCGCGCTCGTCTATTTGCTGCCGCCGAATCGTCGAAAAAATTTCTATCGTTTCTCGCCGCTTCTTCTCGATGGACCTGTATCAACTGAACACGAATTTTCAATTATCTCCGACGTTCACGTGCATCAAGAGAAAAGTATATTTAACCAGAAATAAATAATTAATGCACACCTGTCGACCAGGTTCACTTTACAAATAAAGTGTCGAAGAATAAGTTTACGAAATTAAGAAAAGGATATTAACGCTAAATGAATTCCATATCACATCGTAAAAATTCCATTGAATGAATTTAGTTTAAAATACTGCGATGTGAAACAACTGATAAACTCATTTTATTTTAATTTTGCACATGTATTGTCACGAACGGAATTGCTGTGACCGTCGCGACGGAAAACACGATCATTTCGGCGCGGAACGGGCCGCTTTTTACGGAACGTTTACGATCGAGCGGAGGCCGTAAACAATGTCCCCCAGTTTCCATGGCGATGCATTAGAAAGCGTTTTCACGACGTGCATCGTCCTCTTGTGAGATTGTTTAACGCCTCGCGCTACGGAACCGATCGTCATACTACGGTAAGCGCAAATTATATGAACCTTGCTGAACTTTACGAGCAGCACGCTACTCCGCGAGTAGAAAGTCCCTCTCGTTATGCCAGAATCTCGATCGATCCTCCTCGACTAAGCTGGAGCGGTTCTCCGGGGCGAATCAAAAGTTCTCTCTCCCTCTCCCTCCCTTTCTCTCTCTCTCTCTATCCTTTTTACGACTGTTTCTCTTTTGTCTCCGTCTGTCTCCGTTATATAACGCAAAGGGAAAGATAAGGGAACACGTTCGGCACGAGTCGAGGGAGAAAAATGCACGGCTATCTGGAGGGAATCGAACAATAGCGCTGTTAAAGCGAGAGCTCAAACCTTAACGCAATATCGAGTTCTCTGCATAAATAATAAGCGTTCGTCTGGCGCTCTGTCCGAGGCTAAATGCCACAGATATTGTCTGTCGTGGGCGATTTTCAGTGCACTTCACAGTTCAATTGTGTGCATTTCCTATCTATTGTTTATCACTGCCGAAATTCAGTTTCTCTTATTTTGTATGAACCACAGGAATCACCCCTTTTCAAGTACATTTTTCGCACACCCTGTGAAATAATATTACGTATATCTTGACTCAAATACCTCGTAACAGTTGCATCCTGAAATTCTAATAACTTACGAGTACCACAACCAAAACACTGATCTATGATGATGTGAATTTGCATAAATAATTGATTTCGTTAAAATGTACTGCGGAATTTTTATTTTGATGTTTCGTAGAATCGCGCGCCGCAAATTCTGCGAGACGTGGACATCAATATTCATGATTGCTTTTCCATATTCTACTATAGCGTGCATAAAAAATACTTCTATGCACTATTACGTTAATTATAGAACGTTGTCCGGTTATTATGGTGTTCGGAGAATGAGAGTTCGGATACGGGAGGGTCTACTATAATTTCGGGGTACGTGTCCTCAAAGTTTCATGAATCCGGGCTCGCCTCTCGTCGCGGTAGATTGCAATAGCGTCACAGCCATGCCGTCGCGGAATTGCCGGCAATAAATACAACGCGACCCTTCGACACGCATTAAGCAACCGATCGTTCCGCGGCCGGCGTTTAATTATAAACCAAGCGATGATAAATACCGGCGCGTCTATTAAGGACCGATTACAAAGCGCCGCATCGCTAAGAATTAATTGCTGGACGGCCAGCAACAATCGTCGGACGCGGAAAAGGATAAGGCGGCCAATATCTCGGACCGTTTATCGATAATTTATCGGAGACAGGAGCGAGAAGCGGCCGGCGATTAATCACCGACACTTTTCTATCGGCCTGCACCAGCCCTTCCGCCTTCTTTATCGCAGCCACGAATTCGATGCGCCAGGAACGACGATCTTCTCCTTACCAAGTTGCAAAATCGGCAACATTAATAACAATCTCACAATTACAGTAGTAATTCCGTAACTCCGGGTCTGTCGACCGACGATTCTAGAAGCGGCAATTCTTCGTAGTGTGCCAAACGAATGAAAGCGATTAAAATCTCGGACTTCACATTTACAGCAGAGGTGCACGAATTCTTAACTTCGCTTGCTGTACGAGTAGCTACGATTAGACAGCAGATATCTATGCAAAATAAAAATGTGCCACCTGGATTGCAACAAACTTGAGCGAAATAGAAATTAATTTTCTTTCTTAATGTGATTAATCGGTTGGAAATAATATATCTGGATTTTTTTACAATCGTAACTATACCGTGTTGGATATCATTTCAATCAGAAAAGACGGATGAACGCGACGGTACAAGTCTTAGAAAAAAAACTAGAAAATTCGAAAACCTGCAATCTTTCGTTTCGCGTGCATTGGTTCGGTCGTAGATCGTGTTTACCGCTCGACTGGTTCGAAGGGGGATCCCCGTGGGGATAAAACGTTGACAGTTACGGTAGAGATCTTTCCGACAGTTACGGGGCGAATACTGCGGTATAAATGGGTCTCGAAGTCGTTGTCCCCGTGTATCCCGGAAAAACACGAAGTCCGCGGGATCGTCGCGTCGCGTCGCGTCGCCCGGAGCAGTGCCACGGGTGTCGAGTGTAGGACGACGATACGGAGCGTGAATAACGGGAATTCGAAGGTGAATGCACGGGTAAATTGCGAATTACGATACTCGGCGTACGGCGTCGCAACGTGAACGTTGCTCAGCTCCGCTCCGCTCTGCTCTGCTCTGCTCTGCTCCGCTCCGCTCGCGATCTTGGTGCCTGCACACTTGGGCGTAGCACGCATCGGCGGGTAACCGAGTAACCAGTAATTGACTCGGTACGAGACCAGGGTCTCGAATGTACGCAAAGCAGGCCCCCGAGAGAGTGGCGGGTACGTGATCGTGGAGAGGACCGAGGAACGTGCTCGCTGGAAACCGAATAAAAATTTCCGCGAGAGTCTCTCCCTCCCTTTCTCTCTCTATCTCTCTCTCTCTCTCTCTCTCTCTCTCTCTCTCTCTCTCT
>CM052194.1:18489314-18556280 GCA_028455805.1 Lasioglossum figueresi
TCTCTCTCTCTCTCTCTCTCTCTCTCTCTCTCTCTCTCTCTCCGGTTTGCCGAGGAATTTTGAGCGAGCGCGGGCCAACACCGTCCGCCTAAGAATAAATTCTCTCTCGAACGGCGAACTGGTTCCACGGGGAACCGCGAGGAATCTGTAATTCGCTCGGGCAGATCGCTGTAATGGCTTCCCTCGCTAGCTTCGATATAATTCCCTCTTTTTTCACCTCTCCACCACGTGAAATATTCCCTTCCATCAAATTCGATGATCTTCCCGGAGAACTTCGGTACGAGCTACTTTATGGACTGTTCCAGAATTTCGGGCGAATAGCAGTCGATAAATACCGACTCCCGAGTTTTTCAGATGCCGCTGATTGTCTAATACACCGGAGAATTTCCAGAACCTCGCCGGAACCGCCGCTATTTCGATTTGAATGTCAAAAATGTGTTTCCACTTTTAATCATTTCGATCCTCTTTCGTTTCGCGAACTGAATCTGTCCGGTTTCAAACTGACACAGTGGTGAAAGATCGATAAAATAAGAAGGTAAACAGTCTTTTTCCATGTTTTTTTATTCAAATTTCGGTTATATACAAATAACAGATTATTATTATTACAAACAAGAAAACATTATGTTATTTCGGGAAAACTGTGAATAAGCTGTGTTAATAAGCAGAAAATAAATGTCTATTTCACTCTAGTTTGTTGCAAATCAGGTACCGATAAGCAAAAATCCGTTCTTACGGAGAACGACGCGAACTCCCGGTTCCGCTCGAAAATCGCGAAACGGAGTAAACAACGCTGTTACTATAATCCCTATTAAACAGGGAATTAGAGGCTTCGTTCTGCATCCATTGTTAGTCGAGGCGAACGCACGGTGCGCCTCTAGCTATATTACGGGATGCAATATCCGTCGAGTTGTATTGGCCGCGTGAAGCGGGATTATTGGTTTTATTGTGCCCGGCTCAGGCGCACCTTTGCCTTCGCCATTTTATTTTCACATACTATTTGGCGCTTTCACCGATCGCGTGTACCGCCACGCCGCGCGAAAACGGCTTTTAATAAATCCACGCCATCCGTGATCGCGAAATACCCGGCGAAATATCCGCACATAATATATCACGGTAGAATAGAGATTCAGATTCGGCGGGCTCGATCCGAATCGTTTCGCTCGCTATCAACGTATTCCTTTAATATTGTGCACGCACCATAATTTTCCCTATTTCTCTATTTTCGTAGAAAATCAATTTAACATACGCATTTTTTATTTTTTTTTTATTATTTTTGTAATTGATTTAAATGAATCTATACAATTTTATATAAAGTAACTTTCACATTTCATTTCGGCTAATAATTTTCAACAAAAAGAATTTTTACCTTGAAAGAAAGGATCAAGGCCAAGTTTGCGTAATTCAAAAACAAGGTTGCATGGGGTACACGTTCACCTGGACTTTTTAAAATATTTTACGGTACCGAATCCACCGGTGAAATTGTGTTTTGATACACCCTGTACATTCCCGATTGGTTCCAAAGAAAGTGATGTCTACAAACGTCGCCTATGACATAACAATACCATCAATCACCATTCTAACCGACCGATCGACAAACCGCACATTTGTCTATCATTACTATGGCGCGCAGCTCAATCAATTACACCTCGAATCAGCCACTACACCTGATAAACGTTTATTCACCGTCGTCGAACGCGCAAACGTTACGTGTTCAAGCAAAACTGTCGCCTTATCATCGATATTTCGATTTTAACGTTCACAGAGACCCGGTAGCTGAAACGTATCGATGTTATCCCATAATCGCATTGTTTACTCAGAGAAATTTGACTTCCATTTATCATTATTGTAGCCACGAAGTTCAATATTTGACTAGCTGTTACATACCGCCCTAACAATATTTACGGATAGCTAAAAATTGTGAATCCCTTACACGTCTAAGATCTCGAGCCAGACACGTACAGAGTGTCCCAAAAATGTACGACTTCTTTGCAAGAGGCGATTTCTGAAAACGTTTGCAGCGATTTTTGTTCACTCCAACATTGAACTCGTACATTTGAAAAGGCTGGAGACCCTCGACCGCTAAAATCATTTCGAAAAAGGAGAATCACCGCGAATAGGATGTATCGAGGATGATACTCGAAAGTGGAACAGTAACGAAACCAGGTTCGCTGGACAGTAGCTCGTGAATTTCCCGATTTTTCCGGCTTCATTCAGGCACCGCGGAAGAAAGCTTTTATGATTTTAAAGTTCCGCCTCCGGGCGAACTTCCAGTCGCATTTATGTTCCCCATTTTCCTCTTTGTCAACTCCCTTTCTCCGACATTGTTCTTTCCTTCTTCATTATTTATCTCTTCCCGGGTACTTCCTCAGGAAACTTGTGCCGATTAATTTCTGCGAGAAGTTTCACGTCAGACGAATCTTCTCGTCTTTACTACAAAGTTGATGATGTTTAGGATTATTTAAACATATTTTTCGAGGTACTTTTTGTAGATACGTTTGTTTCTCTATTGTTTGTAACAGTTGTTCTATTCATTTCATCAAGAATTGCAGGGAACGATTAATCTGTCGACAACTAATTAATTCGTCAATCACAAACCGCGGTACTTTCCCATAATTTCGTGTTTGATAATCTAAACAGCCTTCTAATTTTATCGCAACATCTACATACGTTAATATAAATTGCATCCTCTTACATGAATTTATTGCGAGATAAATTACAGTAGATAGTTTTCATACGGGCCCGTTTCGGAATTAGCGAATTTAATCAATTCACGCTCCTACTTAAAAATGTTTGTTCGCTCATTAGGCAAACAGTGATCTTTTGTTTTCTAATAAGAAATAGGAAAATAGATCTTTCCGATTCCATGCAGTTAAGGTTAACGTATGTATGTAACCGGATAGAACATGATCAATTAACTAACCAAATAAAAATGGTGTCTTTTACTTTCTTTCGAGCATGAAGTGGTATGGTATGTTTTTTCTAATGTTAGAAAAATTATGTGAATATTATTTATGAATAATATTGTTTGTGAGTATCACTGATGAACTGCCTGGATGATTAGATGTGTTACGCGAAGCCACTGAAAATTTCGGCAGTGAAACTCGCGCAGGATATCGGTTAACTGGACGGCAAACTCGCAGTGCCTCGCTTCCGGTCGCAGACGGAAGCGGAACTTAATTAATGCGGGCTCGTTACGCGGCTCTAATATACACCGGGGTTTCCAGAATTTCAGATTAAACCTAACTGGAAGCTATACTTTCCTGAGGGAGTTGCAGCTTCTCGCGATAACACCGCGCTCCTTTGGCGACTCTAATTAATTACGAACTACGGTATCAAATACTTGGGGGAGCGAGAAGCGCACGTCAGGGAGTAATGTGCGAGTGAATCGTTTCGGAAAAAGATGTCTCTCAGAATCGCTGGTAAACAATAACAATTGTTTAGAACTTCTCTGCCAAGCCTAACCGAGAAATCCTAAACAATCTGTGAAACATTGCGTAACCATGTGTCGGGTGAAAGTGTATTGTGAGACTACGAATTTCATGCAACCATCAGCGTATGCACATATGTGTGTATTTATTCCAATATATTCGTAAATTAAATTAACTATAAATTTGCCTTTTGTTGCAGGTGAGTAACACGATCCGTCCAATACTTTCGAGATTCGTATCGACCAGTGGAGCCAGCTTTACCGAGGTTAGAATGCAAGCAAATAAACTTTATCGTTCATTAACCCTTAGCACTCGAACGGTGACTTCGTTATCCAAAATATTGTTTAAACGATTAAATGTGTCAGTATCTAATCAATAGACTGCGGTTCTTTATGCAATTATGGCTTTCGAAAATTTGCAAAAAATGCTAGGATATACAATACAACAGAATTTAGTATGATTTTAATTGATTTCAGATCTAGAAAGGCTATTACCACGGAAAATAAGATTTTATTTGATTCGAATTTCTTAAAATTCGTCTACAAAAATTGCAAATTGCATAAACATCCACAGCCACATCAACATCTACACCAATTTCATATCCATAAAATTTAAAATATCATCGCAATGGAATTATTTTAGGTCGGAAGAAATGTTTAATTTTCGAGTTAAAATATCTCCGAGTGTAAAGGGTTAATATTACGACGAGACCGCGAAATAATCGGACAAATTAACAATACGAAAAGCCAGGGCATCCATTAGAACGCAATGCGATCGAGATCGAAGAAATCGATCTTTTTGTCCCGTTACATCAGACTGCACACTTAAACAGTCGATCATAGATGACGTATGTGTGCGTGCGTTAAATAATACCGTTCGTTAAAATAACATTCCCAGTAGTTGGTTTAACGTAACAGCAGGTAACAAAAAAAAACTACTACAATTGTGTCTGGCGTAGCGCGGTGTACATAAAAGGTATCCGCCTTCGAGATCCCGGCATTCCTAGCAATACCATGGATTCCAGCTTTTCCGTTAATGAGAATAATTAGCGGACGGAGGTCGTTGCACTTGCGTATACGGCTTAAGGTCGCGCTAAAGTCTCCATTGAATCGAACGTGGGACCCGCGTCGCGCTTTCAGTTTCCAGTTTCCGGGATCTTGGAGATTACGCGAAACGCGAACACCAGCCGGACCATACTCTCGATTCTTTGATCATCGTTCCTCTCTGATTCTCCTATGAATTATATTAAACAGATAATGGTTCAACTGGCCAGTGACCGGCCACTCGAATATCAAAGCGATCCGCACAATGAAAAATAACGCGACTATTAGACTGGAAGTCCGTGCAATTTGCAATCGCATGAAGATTTATCTATTTTAACTGGTTATTGCGAAAGTCTTGACACGATTTTCGATTTATCTCTAATTTCCTCTTTGTTGGAAATAATGTCGAGTTTCTCGAAGGAATCCGAACTATCAAAAGTCGAACACAAGATTTTTTAATTTATTATGTATTATATATTTATTATATTAAGGTTTCCAATCTTTATGCTACTACGACTCTCCGAAAAAAAATTTCCGCACCTGCCTACTTTTTATCTTTTTAATAGATATAATAATATACACACGTTTTGAAAACTGTTAGATTTTCATTCATTTGTAGATTAATTTTTAATTAAATAATTTGGCGCCTTCCAGGTTGGAAACCGCTGTTGGCTATGGTGAACAAGTGTTTCTTTTTAAAGAATAACTATATAATAAATATAAAATAAACAAACAAGTAGTCACAGATGTATTCTCTCTGTAACCGTTGCGACGGTCTCTCGCGTAACTGTGAAAACTATTGAAATTAGATTTCCGATCTCTTTGTCGCGTTCTCGCCTAACTGGGCCGTTAATTGCCCATTTTTCCGAACGGGAGGCAAGTCGTATTCGTCGAGGAAACGTAGAAGAGCGACTCCGTTTAGAATATGCATAAGCCCGAGAAAATTGATCCGGCCGGCGCAACTCGTGCCGACACCAGAGGTCGTTTAATTGGCAGGTCGGCAATTAGGCGACTAATTAAGCGCGATTAAGGCGTAACAGGAGGAACGAACGATAGGTTCTTCTTGCGTAATAATGCCCGTGGCAGTGAACCTGAAGCTCGAGCCACTTGGTTTCTCACGTCTCACGTCGTCGACCCGGCCGCGAGAAGCGCGTACACGCGGAAAAACATTTGCCCGCTCCGCGTACTAACGTGCGCGCGACCGTGGGTTAGTTCTTGCTGAAGCGTCTTGTAGTCTGTAGTACAGTGCGGTGCATAACTATAGAGCACCACCTACAGCTTTCGGTGTGACTGGTTTTGCAACAAGAGCTGAAAGGCTGAACAATGAACTTAGTGCATACCAAGTCAACGTCTGCCTGCCCAATCAGATGATAAATTTTAAGTTGCAAAATATTAAAAAATTCCTTGTATCCGTTGTTACACATCTTTAGACTGCGGAATCTTTATGCAAAACAAAAATGTTTTGCATTGATTGTGGGAAGCAGGAATAACATAGAAATTGATTTCATCCTTTGACGACTTTGTTACGTTAAAAGCAACGTTACGGTATTCTTGAATTTTTAAGATCATTTACTGTTTTAGCTTTCACCGAACCAAATTCTTCGTAAATGCATAGAAAGATCCACAGTCCACACATAAGAATATTAATAACCCGCGTTATACAATACTGATCTAAAGCATACTTCCAGTGAGTCACGAAAGTATTCGAACGCTCTGAAATGAAAAGTTTCACGCTTAAAAAATATCAGTCATATTACGAATTACAAAACATTTTTATTTCTACACTTTCGTGTACTCACTGTATGTATAAATTTTTCAGAATCTTCTGTTCCTCCGTCGGATCCACAGCACACTATTGTTTACGCGAATACGTCCGAATAACTGTGCCCGTCTTTCGAAGTCTATTTTACTTCTAAACAATCACTAAATACTACACAACACACTTTCCGCGATCGTAACAGCGAACCAGAAGAAGTTACTCCGACCACAATAAAAATAGTTTAATCGATTTCCGCGCGAAAACTCTGTTCTTGTAACGTAGAATGTGCTCGATCTGCGCGGATTGATTGAAACAAAAGAAATCGTTTCCAAAGAGTTATTAATACTAATAGCTAATTCGTATTATTGTTGCGAGCCCGAAGCTCTCACCGCGGTATACTTGAAAAGGATGTTATTGACCCCGCAGATGGATAAAATACGTGCGACATACCCACCGAAGGGAAGAGCAGACGTACCTCATAAATCACGTCATTGACGACCGATGACAACACGAAAAGAAATTTCTTTGACAGTTCCCCACTCCTCGACCTAAACCGACCCTGTCCTTCCGACACAATCGCGAGTTTAGTAATCGCGTGAAAGTGTCGTGTTTCGAACTTCATAGTTGTTAAGACATTTTCGCAAAAATGATGGTGTCCTGTGGATCCGACGGAGGAACGGAAGACTCTGAAAAATTTGTAAGTACATTTTACATTTGTAGGACGGTCGAGATGTTTAAAAATAAACTGTAGCAGTGGATGAAATATATATATATATTAGGTAAGGCTTGGTTACGATCGGCTAGATACGCTAGGACTTGGCCGTTACTCGTAGTTCTTCGTCGACGCTACTTCGATCCCTGACAGATAACTTTTCGTTGACACGCTGCGTCTTTTATCCGTATTCCTAAGTGGGCGTTTTTCTATGACATCCAATCGCTATGTATTTTGGTCAAAACCCGCCCTCCGAAATCAGTGGAGTAAGGGAAGGTTATGACCGTGGGGTTACTGTCGTCTCTAGCTGTTCGTCAGCTATCTGGTGTTCCGTCCGGGGTACACGAGTTTTATGGTGCGTTCATCACTAATAAAACTTGGGTCTCTTGACAAAATTAGGAATTCGTTTTAAGTCCCCCAATTGACTAAATGTCACGTCTGCATCATAAAACTCGCTTCCCGTCTCTTTGCTCGGACCTTTCACCCCTGCTTCGGTCCTTCTACCCAAAAAATGCCTACACATTAGTATTTTATAATGTGTAAGTGTATTTTATAGTGTAATCATTTTGATTAGTATTTTGTAATGCGGGATTAATATTCTTATGTGTAAGAATGGATATCAGGTTTTCTTTCGTATTTTGCAACTTCAAATTTATCGTGTGAATTTAAGTTTCGTTTTCCTGGAGTCACGCGCACTATCACGTTTCGTCTCATCGACACAGTCCGGTAGACTGTACTAGTAGGATCTTACCTACACGTATAACTCCACACAACCAAATCTTGCAAAAATTCTGACAGCTTATATCTCAATAACAATTTGTTCGCGACATATGGTTCCTTTCAAACTTTCTCTATTGTCGACGAGTGAAAAGTGTGACGTGCAAACAAACTTTAACAACAATTTTCCGGCAATTTTCCTTTACAAATATCAAGGATGACCATTACTTTTTATACACTGGAAGTACAACATTTTTCGCACATCCCGTACATTTTATTCTTGACAGGTCAACGATGATATTGAAATTTAAGTGAAGTGTTTAAAATAAAGTTACCCCTAAGACATATACTTTAGCGAACGGAAATTGGAAAATCATGTAAGCAGTGGACGAATTGCACATGTTTTCCACGCTAGTATATCACATTTTGCGGACCCCATCATCCCCCGAGTCTCCCTCTCACTCTTTTCATTCCAACTTCGATAGGATCGACTCGTTTCGCTTCGATTTCCGGCCCAGCGAATATTCGCTTGCCTTTTTTTTGTTGCTTTCCCCTTTTTGCTGATGTCCGCGTGCGAATCGAAACGAAACGGGATTGTTTGAACGGTTGTTTACCGATCGAAGGGGAATTGATTCGGGCGCAGCGGCCCACATTCGAATTCTGATTCGAATTCCTGCCATTGGCATTCGAATCATCAAAAAACAAACGATCTCGCTCGCTTGTCTTTGTCTTCCAGTTATCGTGCAGTTGAAAAAAACACATAGTTTCGAGAAACGTGCGTCTTATACAATAAATAATAAGAAGAATCTAACTAAATTCGGTCTCGAAATGTTCTACCGCAAACCTGGCCAGCGATAGCGAAGTGTTTCGACGTGCTCGCTTTTATGTAATTTAGTTATGAGATAATTATTACGTAATTTGTTAATACACGCCTGGTAAGCCGCTTACGTAAGGGCTGATACGATGGTTGATTCGCCGCGAGAATTACGACACGCTCTTGTTGGCGAGAGCGATAAGGGATGTGCTAATTAATCGAGGCGATTTGAAATATTTTAACCGTGAACTTTTTCCGTGCCGGTTTAATTGAAAGAAGCAATTGCATGCGATCATGTTATTCAATGTAAATTGTCCGACTTCAGTCTTCTAACGCAAACACGGCGAACGGGACTCGATCTATCGCGCAGTCTACATTTTACGGTGGAACCGAGGATTCGAGAAAGCAATTGAAAAGTTTTCTTCCGAACTTAATGGTTGTTTAAATAACGTCGTTAAAACGACACACGAGACGTCATGATACTTCGCCACGCGATGGAAACGAATTTCTATGTGCGATTTCACCGTTCGTTCGCGATCGTGCCGCAAGATTTTCAGCTCTCTCGGCGATACACGGCTGAGAACCGATCGATTTCTCGTTAATGCGCGCGAGCAACGGTTTCCCTATGTGCATACTATACTGCATACGTACGGAGACAGCTATGTACGTAAACGTAAACGCTCGCGAGATGAGAGTCACGATCGGGACGCATTTCAAGCTGTCCGATCCGAGGGAACTTTCGCCGCGTTTTCAGAAACGCTGTACAACCGGGGACATTTCAATGAATATCCATGAGAAACGGAAATACCGTGAAATAGATAAAATTCATTCGAAAAGTATTGCGAAAGCACGTTTCTTTATTCTTCTTCTTCTCCTCCTCCTCCTCCATTTTCCGACGGAGAAATGCTTATGAAATCTCGAGGTGTTCCGCGTATCGTGGCATGCATGCGAAAATAATTCTGCGTATCGTAACGGGGAGGAGAGGACATGCAACTAATATCAGTCGCGACTTTCAACCATCGAATATGACATCGGGTGTATGATAATCATTCCTCGAATTCAAGTCAATTCACCACCTTTATATTCGCTTGAACTGTTCCGTAATTCGCGACCAATTGAACGCGCGAGAGGAGAGCATTCAGCGTTTATAATGAATATACTGTGGATCTTTATGCAAAATAAAAAATGTTTACATTAATTGCAGGGCACAGGAGCCAAATAAAAATTGTATTCTTCTTTTAATTATCTTTTCAGCTTGAACTAATAGATTGATGCCCTTAAATATTTTTCACATGTCCACTGCTTTAAATTACACGTCGCAATTTTTGTTAAAAATGCATAAAATCCGCAGTCTGATAATGAATAATAAAAAGCATAACTTTCGAACCAGCGAATCTCTAAGATCGAAGCTTGGAATTCCGACATTTTCTCACCAGAATCTACAGGATTACCTAAGAATAAAGTTAAAAATTTTTGGTCCTCCAAAGCGTAGATTTACTCAGATATGTCTCGACTTCTGAATATGACATAACCTCTCGTTGAGGCACCAAGTCGCGTCGAAAAAACGACTTTAGGGAGGAAAAGGTAAAATTTCTATTCCGGAAAGAAACGTTGATTTCTCGAAACAGGAGACACCGGAGCCTCCAGCAATTATTTGCTTGGTACTGCGGCGATGTTTTCTCGAAGTTCTCGAGCGGGGATGCTTCCAGCCGAGTCGAGCCGTTTCCACGCCTAGAGATATATCCACAGCGCATTAGTGACATAATTTTCCCGGTATATTTCTGTAACGCGGCGAGGGGGAACGGGTGGCGAAGAAAGGGGAGGGCAAGTGAGAGTCTGGCGACGCCGGTCTGAGCGTCTGGGCCTCTCTCGCTTAGACGAGTTTATCGACATAGCATTTCCGCGTTTTCGTTGCACAACACCTGTTCGCTGCCCGTATAATCTCTTCCTCCCGTATGCCGCCCACGCGTTGATCTCGGACATCGATCAAATCGACGACGCATGCCCCACAGGCAGCCTGGGTCCGTTTCAACCCCCCTTTTTGTCGAGTCAGTCGCACAAGAACAAGAAGTGAAAAATTCATATTTCCATCTCATAAAAATCAAGATAACGCTACTCACCAATTCTAGAATTAATTGATCGAGACTCCGTGATTCTAATTACTAGACTGCGGATCTTTATGCGTTTATGGCTTCTGAAAATTTCTAGAAAAGGGTGAAATATAAAGTTTCGACAGAATTTAGTACAATTTTTATGTTTTCGTATTTTATTCCACTCTCTTAAAATTCGTCTGCAAAAATTGAAGATTTCATATACATCCGCAGTCTAGTAATTACAAGGTAAATGCTATCAACAATATGTAAAAGCGTACAGTAGAACTGCATTTGCACGAACCTCTCGGGAAACAAGATGGATCCATAATAGGAGTCCACGTGTCCCCCGCTACTGACTATGATTTTCGGTTCGTGTAAACGGAGTTCGGCTGTATTTTTACTTACGATTACTAGACCGCGGATCTTGATGCATTCCTGAAGAAATTAGTTTGGTGAAATATAAAACAGTAATAGATTAGAAAAATTCAAGAAAATATATTGTAATGTTGTTTTTAACGTGACCAAGTCGTTAAGGGATGAAATCAATTTTTATTTTATTCCTGCTTCAATTGGTAGTGCTATCTTCATTTTTCACACGTTTACACACGTTCGCTCGTCACTGCAACGCATGAATTTGTGACCGTTGTAAACGCATAAAGATCCGCAGTCTAGTAATGAGCGTTTATCTCGTGTTACAGTCTGCGTCCGAACGGTTCCGCGGCACCGTAATCTATTCGATATCTCGATCTCGCCGCGAGTTCGGGTGAAACTGTGGCCTCTATCCGGAGCTTTCGAGTTTAGTGAAACTTCCGGTTCTCTCCCTCTGTCTAGAGCGAAGCTTTCGAATCCCAATATCGAGTCTACGGGACTTGGCTTAATAAGGAGCTAGGGATCGTTAAAGGACGAGCCCCGCTAATCCGAACCGAGTGGAAAGGGACACGCGGCGCGCACATACGCGACCGCGGGACAAATAATTTATGGTCGCGTTTATGCGCTCGCCCGTTCGCTTTCCCAATGCACTTTCTACGGCCAATCTCTCGTTGCAACGAGAGCCGAGAGCACGCTCCGTGCAGCACAGCGCAATTTCCTTCTCTATCTTCTCTGCCGCGCTCTACCTATCCACCGATTCCTACTTTCTCGGTCTCTCCGTCTCTGTCCCATCGCGCACACCCTTTCTCCTCTCTCGCGCGACGCCTTTTTCTCTCTTTCCGACGTGCTCGGCGCACGTTACGCAATTCCAAAGATATATGGTCGCTTCAGGAATATCTTCGGCCGGTCTCACGCCGAAGGTGGAACCATTTAACGGGTGACTCTCGCGATCTCCGTCATTCTTGCGACTAATCCGAAAACCTGGCCCCGACCAGGACTGATCCGTCTCTTGAAGTTAACACTCGTGACAAATATTTTCCATCCGAGCTTCAACAAATTCGAGTGAACAATTTAGTTTCTTATTTCAAATTCGATGATAATAATATAACAGGATTTTTTCATTCTTCCAATGGTTTCCCCGTTTGAATTCACGGCTGCTCATTCTTCTTTCGAATAAACGAAATCCGCAGTCCAGCAACTACCAGACCTAATATTTCGAGAACACGGTTACACCCAACTCTATTCGAAAAGCGAATATGATTGGTAGGCGTTCGTCCGTTAAGAAACGGCTAGATTTAAATAGAAACTTCCTCGGCCGGCATCCCGTGATTTCCTAAAATTTCCGCGAGGATCGTGATCCGCCGGCAGGCAGCAAAATACGTTGCGTGTCGTGCTGCATCACATTACATCGGCATTACATCGGCATTACAGGGACGCGTACGTCGTAGATGTGCCTGGCCGCGGAACAGGAATCTCCGGTAACGAACTATCTCCAGAAGTGCTTATTACGATAATGCTTCGTTAATACTCCGAATCCTTTCCCACGGTGTGTCGATATTAACGTTTTATCGCAAGTCGACCCCGCAGCCTTCTCGGAGCATGTGTATCGGACTATTCACTGGCGTGCAAATTATTGAAGGATTCAATTTTTAAACAGGACCAACTTCGCGACATAGAATCTTGCGACAATCGTCCTAGGCTCGTTTCGAAGCGCCACTCTCAGAACCCTCGGCTAGACTTTTCAAAGATTTTGGAAGAATTTAAATATCTGGTGTTGGGATGCGAAGTTAGGGGATCGAATACAACTTTAAATATTAAGTGTTTATTTAAACTCCACCGCACTATGAAATAAACGTCTATCAGTTACGAATCGGTACTGTTCGCGTATAACACAATATTATACTTTATAACTATTACATTGAAACAGAACTAAAGACAGTTACGAATCGGTACTGTTCGCGTATAACACAATATTATACTTTATAACTATTACATTGAAATAGAACTAAAGACAGTTAGAAAGAAAGAAGGTGTGAGAGCTATGACTTAGCTCGGTAGGCTGGCTCGGACTGACTGCCTCATCCCTTCTTAGGCCATTTTATAATAGACTGCAGGTCAAAAAGGACCTTTCCTCCTCCGCATGATCCGTGCATTTCGGTGTATACTCCAATATCTGGTAAATTCGCACAATCGAAATGCATTAACTGCAATCGTCGCGTGAATTGTTCGGCGGGAGAAGGTCCGTTTCGCAGAGAAGTTTGGAACGCGGCCTCGACCCGAGCCCGTGGATCCACTTGACGGCATTTAGCAGCCCTTGTTTACAAGGAAGTGGCGCGCATCGCATATATTTGCTCGGGTCACAGCATTCGTATTCCAGCCGGTTGTGTGTCCGCCAGTCCGTCCGTCCGTCCGTCCGTCCGTCCATCCGTCCGTCCGTTCGAACGTTTCGTCCCGTTCTATCCCGACAGCACTTCGCCATGCAGAAGTGCACTGTGCGAGTGTGCCTCTATGCCTCTAGTGCCGATACGTGCTGGTATGGCGACGAGCCGAGCAATTCCAGGGCTGGTTCGGCCGAAGTGAAGCTTTTCGCGATGCTACACGCTCGAGATCGATTCGAATCGAACGGTATTGTGAACGCCGTTCGCGTTCGCTTGAAATTTCGCTAACGAACCGAGCCCCGCGAATCATATCTCCGCGGTTCAGAGAATATACAGTATTCACTCCGTAAATGTTGCAGCGGTCTCTACCGTAATTGTTCAAATTGTGTCCTCACCATTAGAATGATCCATTAGAAACACGATTGTACGATAAGTAACGAGAATAATTGAAGCAAAAACATACTACTTGTACCTCAAAATCGTCCGTTCAGATCCCCGAAAGTTCCAGTCCCCTACGTCCCACGGCTACGCTGAAAAACTTCTTAAAAACCACTTATTTTTCCAGTCTTCACACGAAAAGTATAATTAATCTACAGTGCAGTTTTCCTTCGATATAACGTTGTTAGTCGTTCGACTTGACATTGTTCTTCGGTCAAGAAGATCGGCTAACGACGATATCGGTGAAAAATGGGGTGTAATAATGGTTTCGTTCGATTTAACGGCAATTACGGTAAGCGAGAATTATTTTCCCGAGCATTACACGATCGAATAACGAGGAATTAATTGGGCAGATTTCATCGAGTGTCGAGTTCTTTCCTCGAGATCCCGGATCCCACTTAACGAGCTGCCGTCGATTTCGTAGCCGTATTTTCTGGTCGTCGGGCCGGTCCGGGCCTCGTCGCGCCGACCCAGTTCTTTTTTACTGTTTTCCGAGTATAAATGGAAAACGCGAATACGTGTCAATCTCGCTCGAGCTCGATATCGCGATGCAGACTGTCGATACATCGTTCGACAATTAATTTAACGTTCCACAATAACGACCACGTTAAATATGAATTGCAGCTGTACGCACGCGGTGACATTCATCGATGCGTGTGTCGTAATAATGCGGTATTACGGGAGGGGAGGGGGTGTGGTTACAGCCGAATTATTCCGCAACAATTACAGGCAATCCTCGCGAAATTATCAATTCCCCGCTCGGTTTTGAATAAAAGACAACTGTACCGTGGTGCGCGGGGGGCAACTTGTAAAACCGAACGTTTTCAGGCAAATTGCAGCGCGGCGAATACGGAAATGGCCGGTATTGATTTATCCCGGTGCACGCAACGTATGTAGAGTTATTTATTTATTAACGACGATTACCGGCGGCGCGGCGTTGTAAGACGCTTGCTAAGGACTACATTTTTGTTACATTTGACAGATCCAGGCTAATTCGATCGGAACGTATTTAGCGAGCGAAAATCTTCTTCAGGATTTGACTTGAAGTTTTCGGAGACGTAGACTCGCGCTTTTCTAGAAAAATGCAGAAATAAGCACGTTTCTCCGCGAACGTTGCTCGGTAATTCGCCATCTCGAGAGATAAACACCGGCTGCTCGAAACTAAGAGATTTCATTAGGGACCGCTTTCATCGTCGAGTCGCGTTTCTTTCTTTTTTCTATTTTCTCCGGACCCGGCTTAATACGAAAATGTCGTATTAAAATTTCTTTGAACGCGGAGAGCCTTAATAAACCGGACTGAAGTCTCGATTCGCCGTCGTCTACGCTCCCGGAGTTTCATCTCGTGAGTGCATCCTTTTCACGGGGCGAAATTAATAAACATTTTCTCGCGGGACACACGTTTTCCGCGAAGAAAACCCGTCCTCGTCTCTCCGAGACGCTTGGCGCCCGGTCGAGACATACCGCGCCGCTTCAAATACCGAGAACTCTACCGGTATCATGCTAATTAATTAAGGGCCTCCATAATTAATGGGCCCCTGATAGCACCGGTACACGCTCGTGGGAACATTTTCCGGGTATCGAATTCCTCTTCCGTATTAATTCTGTTGTGTAATTTGATTGCACACGTCGATTGCCATAATCGCGGAACGCCAGCTTCGGATTACCGGATTCGCGACTCTTTGTTCCGATTATTCGGCTCTCGTTTCGCGTAATTATACCTGTATCTATCGCGGCCTGCCATTCATCGCACCGCGCACACGAAATTTTTTAAATCGATAACTAATTGGTCTGCTCCCGCCGCGAAATCCACGAGATGCATGCGAAATCCATGCCAGATCCATAGCAGATCAAGAGCAGATTGCTTACCGGATTATTGACTTTGAGGCGCCACTAAAAGTTGCTGTACCATTATTCGAAATATTGTTCACATTATTGAATATGTTGGTATCGAATCACTAGACTGCGGATCATTATAGAAAGTAAAAATCATATATTGACATATTCAATTTTTTTAATTTTCCAACAATTTTGAATTTCATCTACTCAATTTTGCTATAAATGTATAAAGACCCGCCAGTCTACTAATCACTTACTAATTTCATATCCATAAAATGTTGAAAAATCGTAGGGAACGAAAATGTTCTAGCTAGGAAGAAATGTTTTATTTTCACAAGGGTGTCCGGTTTTGCACGGCACGTATTTCGACGAATGTTGAGAAGAGACAGCTTGCAAGATAAACAATCTAATTCAGGATAGAGGTACGGTTATTCAGCAGACATTTCCCCGCAGTCTCGACATCATAGTCCCATTCCCGTCGCGTTTATCTGCCGCAGCAGAGAAACGTTCCGTACCTCTCATTCAGCCCACCTTTCGGCTATCTTATCCACTTCGAATCCGCAATGTACTCCCATTATTTAATCAACGAAACGTCTCGTTAGCGATCTGGGTCACACACGAGCACGTTTCCCGGTCTTTCGCGGGGCGAAACGTAAATCTCTGCCGAGCTCGTTTCTGCTCCTCCTTGATCGTGCTCTCCTTCTATCCCATCCCCTTTCCCCTTTTCTCTCTCTCTCTCTCTCTCTCTCAGTCTCTCTCTCTCTCGGTCTTTCCTTCAGTCTTCGCCCCGTTTCCGGAGTGTCTGACGTCGTACGCGAGCACGCATCGCTGCTTCCCGACAATGGCTCGTCTTCGATGGCTTTCGTGTACGCGTAGATTAACGTCGCTGATAACGCACCGCGCCGCGAATACGCTTTCCCATTGTGACGGCGCGAGCCGCTATCGTCGGAACTGATCGAACCCCCGAAACAGCTTATCGCGGAGCTGCCTCCGTAAATGCTCGCCTTCGGAACGTCGATCGACGGACCTACAGTCCGCCCAACCAGATTACAGTCTATAATCAGAATTATCAGATCGTTCGGAAAGTCATTATATTCTATGCTTTTTTGAAAATTTTCAGAAGCCACAAATGCATTTATGAAGAAATTAGTCGGTTGAAATATAAAACAGTAAAGTATTAGAAAAATTTAAGAATATCGTAATGCTGTTTTTAATGTAACAAAGTCATTAAGAGCTATTTTACATAAAGATCCGCAGTCTGGTGATAACAAATGGAAGCAATGTCGTCTGTACGCGAAGAACGAAATTACTTTCCGAACAATCAATCATTATATAAATGACAGAAAATATATGTTGTCGAGAATCTTACCATTTATAAAGGTCTCTTAATCCCCGAATATTTTCCAAGATGTCGGAATCAAATATGCATCTCCGCGCTTTGAATATGCATGATGATTTGCAAAAGTTATGTATGGTTTTATAAGATCCTACCCCCTATCAAAGTCCCATTAACCTGTGCGTGTGTTACTTGGACATGTTTCCTGGTAATTTGCGTCTCCCAGTTATTTTGTAAAATATTTTTAGTAATCTGGATATAAAACACCACCGTATTTGAACGCACTTTTAACCTTCTCGCAAGTAAGAAGCGATGCAGTTTTTCTTTGTTTCCGTAGCGGGAAGGGTCTATTGTTAAGAATGCATTGGAATCTACAATTGCGACCGCAAGAAATCAAGGTAAACGTGTACGACGCGATGGCCCGAAGTTAATGACGCAGGCGACGGAATACGCTTAATACCGTTGCGTTTGTGGCGCTCCGAACAAAAAGGAAAAACAAATCAGTGACAAATGGCATTCACCCGCAAGAGTTCATAGTTAACGGTTGCCACAATTACTTCAACGTAAACGTAACAGCATACATTTGTCCGCTTAACGGAACGTGCAATTAGGTTTGGTAGTAATAATGGATGTTTAATTCAGCGAAACAAGACACACCTGCGAGTTTACTTCTGCGTATACTTTCGCACGAAACTGTGGGATACACTCGAGGAACGAGAAACATTTCAAATTAACTGGACACCGTTTAAAAACAATTAAGTGGATCTTGATGCAAATTATACATTTTTTGGGAACCACTCCTTTCGAGTAAGTAGATTTTCGATTTTCTAAGGTGATTAATAGATTGCGGATTTTACGGATCAAAAGTATTTTATTTATCAATTTTTATTTTGCACAAAGACCCGCAGTCTAGCGATTAAAAGAAAGAATATAATTTTATTCAACTTCAGTCTCTCGCTTCGGACAAATTTTATTTTGCACTAAACTACGCTGTTTCGAGAAATATGTTTCCATAAAACATAAATACAGCAGAAAATTCAAAAGAATTAAAAGATGAAAGACGCGAGAGGATTACGAAGCGGAAGAAAAAGAAATGATAGGTCGGAACGCAACGTTATTCTTTCGCGAGGATAATGGCCGACGCGATCCCATGCGAGGAGGTCTGCCCGCGGAATTCTCCGCTAAATACGCAGGAAACGAGCCCGCATAACGATAGAAATCGATAACATCCGACGCGATAATATCGTCGGTATCCCATAGCAGCGTTTATTCAAACGCGGCTAGGCTCTCGCCGCACCGTTGATTTCGAAACAAAGCCGAACGGACCCGCCGATACTGTCATCGATTTATTATTACTTTGATGGATTATCGAACCCGCTATGACGTCGCGCCGCGTTCGTCTGTCCCCGGTGAGAAAACTCTATTCGACGCCGAACTGCGTTAGTCAAAGAGAAAAGATGAAAGAGCTGGGCAGTTTAGGAAGCTCGGAGCCGAACTTGCATCGATACCGTTTGTTAAGGGGGCGTGCAATCCTGTAAGCCTAATAAAATCCAGTAAATCAATTTTTTTTAAATATTTAACACTTTGGACTCGTAGCAATTTTAATCCCAAAATCAAGACGTTTCTTTCAACCCAAATCATTTTTATTCTTACATTGTGCACATCGAATTCAACCTGTTTTCTCGTGCATTAGTTGAGTTTTTTACAATTTATGGAATACAGACGAGTTTAATAATATTAAAACTGTTTCGAATAATGGTCTGGCAGAGGGTTAATATATTAATGTTTGTAAAATGATGATAGTCTACCAGTTTCAACGTGCGCATCCAATTCTTCTCGCGTCAAATATTCAATGTTCTATTAGTCGGTCAATTTGTACGGTAGATTGCTTCAATCTGCGATCTCTTCCTGAAGTAACTCGATAACATCTTAATATTACGTCGCAAACCAGCAAATTGAAAGAGACGGCAGAAACAAACGGTATGAACTGTTTCGATCGGTCTACTAGCGAGACAAATTTTTCGTTATCCATCCCTTATAAAAGGATTTTTGACATCCGGTCGGATATCCGTTACGAACCGCGCGGACATTGATTGATGCGAAAATACTTTCCATCCGGCCGCGGCTAAACGAGCAGAGTTCCATTTAAAGTGATATTTCCGACTGACATAAACCTATTATTTAAACTAACCCTTTCAGTTTCGGCTATCCGGTAAAATTATCACCGTTTATCCCGTTAACCCGTTGGGGTACGATTTCGATTTTTTTCGGAGTTCGTAATTTCGTGGAGAGTTTTATTTTGCATCGCGGACCCGGACTTCGGTACTACGAGTGGCCTGAGCCCTTTCACGGTACCGCGACTGCAAGGCCGAAGGTACAATCAGCTAAATGAAATGCAGCATCTCTAATTTGTTGCCAAGAACAAGCACCGAGACAAGAGAGCTAATCAGCATCGGGAGAACGATAGCGTCTTTGTACGGCGGAATATTTTCCGAGTCGGACGCAGAAATGCGTGGAAGCGAGAAAAGTTGTCAAGGGTGGTTTTCCGAGGAAAATAAAAGAATGTGAAACGGAATTCTCGTCCGAGATGCAGAAAATTACATAAGGGGATGGAGAGACGAGGAACGATTCGGAGGACAGTGTACACGTCAAAGAAGAAGAGAAACGAGCGCGGGGGTGCAACCACGCGAATGAAAAAAGCAAAGGCTTGAAAAGTCGGTGGGAGCGCTTCCGTGGTGGCAAATAAAGGTGGAAACGTAGTGAGAAACAACCACCGAGGAGAGTGACCAAATAAACGGAACGGGGAACGAAGAAAGGGAAAGTCAAGACGCGAAGGGTGGCGAGCAAAGAGACGAATAAAAGAACAGCAAACTGTCTCGTGTGAAAGCCATCCAGCTCGACAGCAAACAAACGGCGGCCATTCCTTGCGTGTACAGAAGGGAGCTGGACACATGCACCGAGCGCTCGACGCTCCTAACAGTGGCGTAGCTACGTATTCAGCATCCTGAATCGAGACTTGTCTTTGTCCGGTACTAGCAGAGAGAGAGAGAGAGAGAGAGAGAGAGAGAGAGAGAGAGAGAGAGAGAGAGAGAGAATAACTTTTAATAATTCAAAACGAGTAAAAATAAATGTTGGAAAATACCACTAGCTAACTAAAATCGAAAGAAACGTTATAAAAATATCGTAAAGTCGATCAACGATTTGAAATTTTTTCCGTCGCTTTTCCGAGCCCGAGCTCAACGCTTCTGCCCCGTTTGCACGATGGCGGAGCGAAATTTGAGCATCGTGTGCACCCTTTGGTATAAATTTTTCACGTTAATACAGCGTGTTTGCAGGTTCCGCGGCGTTCATTGTAGCCAGTGTTCGGATAACGACATTCGAGCACAAAGCAAAATGCACACGGTAATTGGAACATTTACGCGGAACACTTTTGCCCGCGATAACAATGGAAAAAGGTCGCGGGGACATGGTCGCGGCGCCGCTAAATAGAATTTCATTTTCGTGTTCTTGAAAAGCCGGCTCGGGAAAGCCGCCTCGTTAACGCGGCTTCGTTAGCCCTTGAACGATTGCCGCTTCGACAGTCACTTAATCGTTCAATGTGCCATTCTTTATGCAAATTTAAGGGGAGGATTTCAAGGGAAATTCCGAGCACAAAGCTTGCACATTTTCTACGCTCTTGTCTAGACGTGGCGCGGTGAAATTGATAATTGAATACGGTCTCGTGTTCAGCAGCGCAGTATCATTTCCTCTCGAAACGATGAAACAAACATGTTGCAGCGAGAGGTGCTCTGCACGATGAAAATGGAGAAAATAACTGGGCCAGATTTTATTCAATATCGGTTCACTAGTCCATGCCAAGTCCATGTCTAGTAAATATCCAGCAAAATCGTTATTCTCTTTATTTCGAGATTATTTTACAGTTTCAGTGTTTAGAACTTTTTTGTAGATTGTAATTTCCTAAAACAGGAGAAAATTTATATCTATTTCGGTTTAAAGGAAATTAATAACATATTATATATTTATTAGACTTTGTTTAGAATTAAAGAGGTTAAAGTGAAAAGAAAAATTAGTTCGAGCCAGCTGCGGTTCAAATAAATTTCCAAGACTTCGTTCATTTTCGACGGTTTCGCGTGGAGCTTTCTTAATTGGTGCAAACACCGGAGAAGGTACAGGGTCCCGTGAGAGACAGCTTTCGCAGGTGGATGTCCCGCTCGGAAAATCACCGGCCCGCACGGCACGCCAAGGGAAGAAATTTTCCGGAAGGTCTGACCTACGAGTCGACTCGCGTTTTACTGTCCGACGACCAATCGTGTCTGCCGCTGGTCGGGGTCCAGGCAGTAAAATCCTTAAGTGCCGGGAAACGCGTCGAATAAATTCCGTCGAAGACTTGCATCAACCGTCGGGAGCGGGGGATGGAACAGCACCGTTTAAGTGTCCTACGTGTGTTTCCCAGTCGGCGGGTATCGGTCGACGACTGACGGAACCGACGAGACTCGTATCGTTACGCATCAAACGATTCTATTTGACCGACTGTGACTTCCTCGACAATATTTACATCGACACCGATATATATTTTCATCGACATTCTGTCCGTAGTTTCAATTTTTATTGAACACGTTTGACTGGCAGGTCACCCATATTCTACAGAGTTATATCCGGAGACAGGTTGAAAATAGTCTAACAGTATTTTTTAATTAATCTGATGTATTCTACCGTTTGAAATTACACCTACTCATTTTCTACATGAATTCATCAAATGTTGTTCCCAACCGTCTGAACTTTATCGCAGGTCATTTCGAACAAATGCATCAAGCTTCTGCGAATCCTCATGGTTTCCTAGTACTCCGTGGCGCACCCTCTGAAATGTCGAGCGGCTTTCACTTCGTCTTGCGTAATCGGACCACGAGAATTGTACGATGCTGACTGATGTCTTCGACTTGTCACGCTTGTTGGTGCGCTAATTAACCCTTTTAATAGGCTGCCAACAGAGTTCCGACTGAAATATAGCCCCGGCATTTTCGGCTGGCGAAAGATGTGTAAGAATTAGCATTCGATCGATCCAACGATAAATACTCGATTCGACGATCGAATAAACGTACACTTTCTTTTCACTTTCCGTGAACTTTCGAGCACTTGCGAAACAATAAATAGTTTCACGTCATCCTAGTTAACGAGCGAAGTGGCGCGACTGTTTTCGGTGTGAAACACCTTTACTCGAAACGCGTTCGAATCGTTAAATGCGAATCATTTGCAGACAATGCAGACAATTTTTAGTTTGCATAAAGATCAGCAGTCTGATAATAATATAACGACAAACTTTGAAGAGATCGTTGAAGAAATGCTTTTATAATTTTCATCTAATTATAATCTCGTTGATATTTATCAGTAGACTGCGGATCTTTATGCAAAATAAAAATATTCTGCATTGCTTGTGGGAAGCAGGAATAAAATAAAAATTGACATCAACCAATTTTTTTTATAAAGTCTATTTGTCTTTTAAATATTTTGTTCGAATATTAATCGCCGCGTAAGAGCAAACTGTTCGATAATCTCCCGCGACTCACAAATAATAGACAGTCGCCCCATTAAAATATTTCCTGGACACGCTAAAAGAAAGATCAGAACCGGCACGAAAGAAATCCATTCGCGTAATGATCGACACGTAATACGTAATTGTATAATATCGAACGAGTTTGAAACACGCTCTGTGAAAGTGCGATCATATCGGCAATCGGAATTTAGCGTATTAAAATTACGTTTTCAGCTATCTAATTCGCCGGTAATGTTATGTAATGAATTAGAATGTAACGAGGCGTTGATTCGCAGCCAGGAAATCCTGTCCACGTTTCTTCTAATCCCTCGGCTAACGTTAGCCGTCAATCAAGACGCGTGTTTCCATTTTCCACGTTTTGCTTCTCGCGGGAACGTTGATTGATTGTGCGTGAGCCTCACGCAACGAGGAAACCGGAGAATACAATATATTTTCTCGGGGGTTCAGCACCTCTTCAGTATGCAGAGCTATTAACTTCTGACCTGGTATATACCTTAATACTTCTTCGCTCGTTCAATACATGGAAACAGATTTAACGATGGCGGCGCGTGGAAATTCTCTATTCTCGTTGAATTTTTTTTGCATGTTGTTACGTAATCTCTATCCAACGATTCTACACGATGTCCCAAAAACTATCAAGAATCTTGAACAAACAAATTCCGGAGATGATTCCAAGCAACATTTTCCTTTGCCATTTCGCGCTGGAGCATTCCTTTTCCGAGTTATCCCCGAAAACACGAACCAAAGCACGATTGACGCCCACTCCGCGATAGGCCCCGCCCAGGCGCTCCGATTGGTCCGTGTTTATTCGTTGATAACTCCGTAACGAAGCCGCGGAGAAGATTCTCGCAAAGGAAAAAGTTACTTCGAATCACCTCGGAAATCTCCAGTTTCAAGTAGAATATTTTTGAGGCACCCTGTAGAAGGTGCGCGATGCGCCTGCCCCATTTCCAACTTTCCGGCGAAGTAGAAAGAAGAAACTCGTGCCCAAACATCGCAGGATGGAGCGTCATATCATCGAGGTTCCAGCGATTTCCGTCCCGTCGATCGTTTGAGCGAAATATTATTTTCCCCGGTACGTACGCCCGGCAAACAGCGCGGTGAAGTTTCCCGTCCCCGGGAATATGATACATAAATTTCGCGAGAGTGCTTGCATACATTCGAGAGCGTTTTGAGTGGTCGAGTTCGAAAGCTCACTTGGATCCCGAAGGGCGAGGCAACCTCGGCTCTGCTCCTCCCTCTGGTTTTCCTTCTCGGCTCCTTCCCGCTTTGCATCTTCGAACCAGACGGTATTCGGCTATTTTAATTTTCCGTCGTTTAAACGTCCGATAGTCCGTAGAATAAAACCTTCATGAAATACAAAATTGTTGAACAATTTTCAAAACTGAAGATGTCAATATACGATTTCTCCTCTATTAAAATCATTAATGGAAGAATCAGCATTAAATTTAGTTTCTATTTCTTGCAATCGATGCAGACAATTTTTATTTTACATACAGATCCGCAGTCTAATAATAATACAACAGACTCCCGCGTAGCTTCTCTGTACACATCCTGCCACAATGTTAAACAATTTTTTCATCGCGTTTCATGGGAATCTACTGCAAATATAAGCAGTTTACTAGGACATAACAATTTCAGTTCTCGAGATGGAAGAACAGAAAGCGACGCTCTCGTTGCTCCATTGAGCGAACGAATTGTTTTTCCATGCTCTTGTAAAATGAAATGTGGCGTAGGCACTCCTACTAGACGCCCATTCAATCTCTTGCATTGGAAAGCAGCCGTGGGTATTTGTCTTCGTTGAGTTACGGCTAGTTTCGTAGAGACGCGGTGTTCGTTCCCGTTCCCGTTCCAGGGACCAGAGTCGCCAGATTAAGACTTGTCCCCCACTCTACTCTTCCCCTACTACGGCGTTATTCTCCCACGTGACGCGTTAGTCATGCGTCGCAGCGTCACGTGACTAATCCAGTAGTGGGAGGGAGGGGGTAACTCTTTTCCCCTCGATTCGAGCCAATTCCCCTGATCTGGCGACACTTCACAGCGAGTGAAGCAGCGCGAGGCAGAGCGAGGCAGAGCGAGGCAGAGCTTAAGCGGCACTTTCACGCGCGCGATGATTGCCCGGCAGGGCCTAGCCGAACGAACGTAAATCTTTTAGGGTTCCCGCCGTATATTCTATTTGTAATCATGGGCCGCTTAACATTTCACTTGCTCCACGGTCGCGACGGTGATACACCACGGAACGGATACAGCCACGGTTTCTATTTCTGCTTGTAAATTCCGCTCGGCCTGCGCGGAACTTTCTCCTCGCGGGAACGCTTCGAATTTATGGACGCACGATGTACGTGAGAGAGCGCCAGCCGACACGCCGCGCCGCGGATATTTCATTCGGTTCCGAGGAGGAAAATCTCGCGGGATAAGATAACGCAGCGCACCGGCTTCACAGATTAGACGAGCGCCGCGCCGCGCCGCGCCGCTCCGCACCGCGCCGTGGCGTTCCCGTTATGGGAGTCGCCAGAAAATTAGGAACTCCTGAACCAATCTGTTCTCGTGGTCGTTTGCACTTTTTCAAACAAGACACCAAGGCAGATTGGTTACTAAAAAAGAAAGCAATGCAATTTATTATTGCATAATTATTGACTAAATATTTTTTCCTTGTTGGTGATAGTCGAGTATAGTATTGCAAGCACACGCGTTTGAAAATATGTGCAGTCGTTTAAGAATCGAGCGAGCGTACATACAAATAACCGCAAGGAAAATTAAAAGTAGATCTTGTTTCGAGTAAGGTATGCACAATGCTGTTGATTCTAATCTGAGATCCTGAAACACGAATTTCCATTTTTAGGCTCACGCAACCGCAATGTTCGCGATACCACGCAGAGTCTTTATTCGCTGATGATTATGCATGAAGATCATTGCGATTGCATCTGGAGTTTTCAATTGCATTTTCTTCTAGTTAACCAGACAAGCCGCCTCTCCCTAAACGCGTCGTTGGAACAATGTATTTATATGGAACCCGAACCGAGGGTAGAAACAAACGGTCGAGGAGAAGAAGAGGATCGGAACGCGGACTAATTTATTCGCGTGCGACCGTTTAAGGCGTAGTTTCCAACACGTCGAGGTCTTAACGAATTCCCATGGGGAGCGCAGCGTCGAGAAAAATTCGGTGTAACGCGCCGCAGTGTGCAGAATCCAGAGCTGTTGCACGCCATTATGCAACGATGCTTCCGCCTTGGTCCCTTGAAATTACACACTGTCCCGGAGCGCGATAAATTACAATGTATCGGCGTGCGAACGCGCGCCTCACGCATTGTTGAATCGTTTATCGGCGAACCAGTAATTATTCAGCGAGTTTCGTCAAACACTTGACCCGAGGAGCAGGGGGGGAGCGCGGTTAAATTATACAGGGCGTGTTTCACAATGCACACCTCCTGGAATCGCTCCTGTACAAATACACTAATCTCGTAAAATTACCACAGAACCACTTATCCGAGTAACAAATACTCGACACGATAATTTTACTTATAGATCGAAATGGGTCACCCTGTACGAGAACATTTCCACCGATAAACCTATAGTATATAATATTTTTTGATTGGAACTAGGACATTTCTTGTGGAACGACCTTGAGTGGACCACAATAATTCAGAGAAGTAGCACGGCATGAAACTGCCCTCGAACACAGAGAGACATCCATCCATAAAGTTTACCGTCCCGAATAAATAAATCCGGAACGCGGAAAACTCAAAGCATTCGATATAAATGCACAATCCGAGGGAGCCCGAAGGCGAATGCTCCGCGTTTCCCCCAGTGTGTACGTAATCTACCGTTGACTTTTCCGATGGAGTGACAAAAAGGATGAGAAAACCTGAGAACGATCGTGGAAACGGCGCTGGGAAAAACCAGTAGCCACTCGCGTCGCCATTCTTATCGTACGGACGCATTTCCGGTGATACAGTTTGCCCGGCGAAAGAAAGAGAGCGACCGCAGCAGCAGGAACAAGAAGAAGAGATGAAGTAACGGGGTTGCGGACTCGTCTCCTGGACGAGTTCGTCAATGTCATCGCGAGGCAAACGAATACCGTTCATCGATCTCGAGCACGGTACTCGCGGGCGTCATAAAATCACGTTGGTCACCATATCGTTGGTGCGCGCTCCGGGACACCGTAATCAACCTCACTGTACCATGCCAGTCCCCGAAAAGCGACTTCTGTTGGCCAAACATTAATTCCCCGAAAAGTATCGAGGGCTCTGAAGGGGGTGGTTCCTCCTGAGGTGATTCTGGGCAAAGAAAAAGGGTTTCTCTGCCATTTCGCGCAGGAACGTTATGTTTTCGGACTTTCGACTAGCTCAATTAACCGTCTACGATCCTGTTCCCCCACTCTTCCGCCACGGCTCGGTCACGTGACGCAGATCAACCCCCCTTGCCGTATTTTAACGAGTCAGTTTCTAACAAATATGAAAGTTATGCCTTTCCTTGTAGATGAAATCAAACCTGATTCGTTTGTAATCAATGTTTAAGCGTTAAAATTAATGTAACCGTACAAAAAACATAAATTTTCTTTTCTCTTTTACATTTTTCGAGACAAAGACGGTTGAATCGCTGCAACCGTAAAGAAAATGTTACGGCAAGGGGTTAAGACTTGAGTGCCACCTTTCCTCTTCCACGACGCTATTCCCCCACTCTTCTGCCAAGCGCCTAAACGCGTCACGTGACTAATCTAGTACTGGTGGAGAGAGGGTATAGAATTCCCCTGATCTGGCGACAGTGGGCCCCACTATGGCACCGTACGCAGCTCCGCGCAGCTCTGCTCTGCGCGACGATCTTCTCCCTCCCACTTCTTCCTCCCCGTGCTTCCGTAACGGTGACGCGGACATTCCGTTACACGAACCACCGGCGAGGCAGTCGCAGCCTTTTCCCTTCCTCGAGGCAGGCTCCTTGCGTCCTCCGTGTTCCACGTCCGTCGTTGCATTATGGATCGCATGGTCGAACGTGTTCCCTCCATGGAACCCCGCCGTCTTTCTTCCTCTTCTTCTTCTTCTTCTTCTTCTTCTTCTTCTTCTTCTTCTTCTTCTTCGTCGTCGTCGTTCTCTAGTCTCGCGATCGTCCTCCCGGTTCCTGGGACTCCCTCCCTTCGGCTCTCATCTTTTCTCGATCTCCACGATCGGCTTCTCCTCTATTTGGATAAGCTCTCCCGCCGCTTTTTCGTAGCAAGCTTTTTCTTCTTCCTCCGCGTGGCCCGTCCACGCGTGACCGTTCCCATCCGCGGTGCCGTTACCTACACGCACGCCACCAAGGTTTTGTTTCTCGGTTTTTTAGTTGTTACGAGGAAGGAAGGCTTTGTTCGACCCTGATCTCGTCTGCCGCGGTTCGATCGCGACGGGAATCGCCTGGCGATACCACACGAACAAGACTGTTTATGGGGAACGACGCGACGGTTTCCTCCCCACTGTTCTCTCTCTTTCGCGTTTCTTTTGCTTTTTTCGCTTGCTTTTGGAGAACACCGGCTACGGATGGGGGTAATTAGCGGTGGAAAGGCCTGCCGGAAATGGTTACTGGTTATCCGAACCGTGCTCCTCGGTCAGCAGGACCCTCCACGATGCACATCGACGTATCTTCTCAAAAGGTGCACCGAATTCGATTTTCGAGGTTTCTGCTTCTGCGCTAGATCTGGCCAATTATATTGAAATTATATTTGAATTATGAATTATTATGTTTCAAATTGTATTTGAATTATGCATTATTATGTTTCAAATTATATTTGAATTATGAATGATCATATTTGCATATATTTATATTATATTATTATATCTGTGTGTGTGTCTGTGTGTGTGAGTGAAGAAAGAAAGTTATTTACGCATTACCTAGTAAATTAATCCTTCTAACAACTCGAAATAAAACTGAAGTTGTTCGATCCAGTTAAAAAATTTGAACAATTCTAAAACTGTTTTAAATTGACACGAGGGACTATGGATAGTGGTTCTACGGATAACGATCACGTTACATAACGCTGCCGCCTGTTTTGTTTTCCAGAACAACACTACGCGGCCGCCGATTCGAACAGTTCGACGCCCGCGAAGAGTTTCGTGGCCTGTAGAGTTTGCGGTGACAAGGCGAGCGGTTACCATTACGGCGTGACCAGTTGCGAGGGTTGCAAAGTAAGTATGAAACGTAATGAAACGTAATGAAACGTAACGAAACGTAATGGAGGAATGGAAGGGCTACAATGAAATGTTTAAACAATCCTTCCACCCTGTGTAATTTCACAAAAAGCGTAGTTTCAGAAAGCAAGTACTGTAAAGCCTCGATCAAAAATCGAACATCCTTTATCGTACTTTATAAAAATATAAAAAACCCATCTATCACAGGGTCTAAGAAACAGCACGGACCCGACGGGTGTTCTTAGATCGAGGCTTCACTGTATAAGCAATTACCATACACATCAACATAAAAAGTTTGTCGTAACAAGTAAAAGTGGTTACATTAATTCTATATGTGTGTGTATAGAATTCAGTCGTAAACGTCCCAACAATTATTAAGATTAATTTAAAGACGTCATCCTCTGTTGAACGAGATAAGGAACTTTCTGCTCGAAAGGCAATTTATTTAGTACGATCTTGAAATCCCCGACTAAAAAGGAGACGTTGATAGTTTAAGAGTCGGCGGAATGAATTTACGATCTTCATCTTTATGCATCTTGTTTAATAGTGCACTAACATTTCCCCTGCAGTCACGAAGTTGGAAAACTGATTATACGAACTTAGCTATGAAATCGTGAGCAGATACATGTCCGCGTGGCGGCCCAACGAGAGAGAGATACTCGAACAGAACTTTCTACGCCGCGAAGCATAATTATAAATCGTAAACTTTTCTTTATCTCGAAACTGTTCCTCTAACAAGATCGCCTTCGACGCATCGCTTCCTCTGAGAAAGTTCCAACGTCGCGTTATGAAAACAATTTTTCTCTTTCATTGAACCTCTGTGTCAATGGTGCTCGGTTACTTTCAACTTGTCCACGACAATGTTCCTCCAACATTTTTCGGTTCCATCGATATTCGTTTTCCTCTGAATCTGAGTCTGTACGTATTAGGTTGTCGGATACAAGTGTCCGATTCGCAAACATTTCTTACAAAACGTTTTAATCGAAAAACGTTACGTATCGTCAAAGTGTCCTTTCCAGAATCCATAACAACTGGACTACTTTATGTAAAATAAAAATTGTCTTCAACAATTACAAGGTACCAAATCAAAATTTGCTTCTTAATTAATACTTTAAAGTTTCGAAAAGTACCTTTTTCTATTTTTTCACGTAATTCCTGCCAATCGCAATTCTTTCAAAATCTTTTTCGCACGGTGTTTGATAAATCATTACAAAAAAGACGCGTCAGGTCATTTGGTACGCGATTTTTCGATCACGTTACGAGTTCCCCGTAATGTATTTCATATTTTGATCACCGAACTGCGGTGACCACGACAAAGTCTTTATCTAAGCCGGACGGAGCTGCACGATCTTAGTCAGTCTGATAATTTAAAACGTTGTGTACGCGGCTTAATCCCGCTGCGAGATGCACATCCGCCGGTGCTCCGCGGCTAGGATTGAAACACGGAAGCCCTGAGGCCAGAGTTAACGGTGAATTGGTACATTCTCGCGCTCCCACCGACAGAACCGTGCACCTGGACTAAGATGAGCGCTCGCCTGCTCGCCTGCTCGCTCTGTCCCGCAACAAGCGTTGCCACGCTTCTTTCCAATATGATCAAATTAATTTCCCGGCTGGGAAATGAATGCGCGTTTGTTGTTGCCCGTGTCTCCACATCTTTTTGTCCCGTCCCGACGCACGACGCGCCGGTTCACGATGCGCTCACCAGGCTGTTTGCGAGCTTAGAAAGGAGGCGATCATGTTTTTGTTTACCTGAGAAATTGAGTCGGGAATTGGCAGCGAGGCAAGCCACGCAACTAACGGACTTGAAAACGTTCCTGAACTCGAGGGACAGCTCCAATCTAGCAATCAGAGAAAATTGTTGTTTGAACAAATTTTTCTTCGGAACGAAACAAGCAACACGAGAATCTTCCGCCGCCATTTTATTAGACAATGACGTCACTCCGCAGGAATTATTAAAATCGTACGTAACTCCGTAAGAAAATGAAATAGATCATTTTTCAGTTTTCGGAATTTTTAGAAGCGTTCGAAGTTGATTTTCTCTGTGAACGAGATATTTTTGCTTTTAACACAAATCGAAGATAATCTAGTTCTGTTTAAGTTGTACTGTACTGAATTTTAAAAGATGTTGTATTATAATGGCATGAATATTTTGTTAACACGGACTGCAACAGAATTTGTACAGTTCGCTTGTTTACGAGATGTTAATAAACTGCAACAACGATAGGCGATCGATTTTCGAAGTACAACGGGGTGCATTGGGAATTCGACTAACAATGCGTGCAAAATTAATCTCGTTTCCATTACGAAAAATCGCATTTGCGGCGGTGAATGACGAACATGCTAAAAAGAAAATCAATGTACACTTTTAAAAGTTATTCGACGAATTTCTGGTCCGCGTTCGCGTAATAAAAATTCGTATCGCCACGCGCGTCCTTTTCAATAAATATTGAACCTTTTCCACAGTCGACTAAAGAATGCATAGGCAAGCACTTCCGCCACGGAGTCGGAGTCAAAATGCAAGCTTTACATAGTTAAAAGACTCGAGGCAAATTTTCCGAGCAGAATTCGGGTACGCGTAAATTCCCGTTAAACGTGCTCTACAAACAAATTGTGAAAATCATGAACAAATCCATCGTTCGACTTCACCAATTACCTCCAATTTCCTCTCGAATTTTTAATACAGTAAAACAACCAATTCGATCAGGTGAACTGTTTCATAACGACAAATTCATTTTTAACTCATTATTAGACAGCGGATCTTTATGCAAAATATTCATTCTTAATACAAGAATATATATGTTCAGAATCTTCTATTGTTTTTACTGTTTTAAATTACGCCTACTCATTTTTGTCATAAATGCATAAAATGTATATTTATGTTTGAAGAATAATTTCATTCCGTTCAAATGAACAATGTAATTGACAAAGTAATTTATACTTCTTCTGGAAACGAACATCAAGGTTCGATAAATTGGTCGGTTAACAAGCTAATTAATGTATAAATTATCCGTTTATTAAAAAACAGCAAGAGTCGCGTTTACTTTCGTCTGGCTGCAGAAGGAGAACGAGAAACGCACGTGTCTGACCATACGAAGGCCGTTACTACTGTACCCGTATCGTCGATCTAGAAAAATTGTTCCACCGTACCGGTCGAACGTAACACGTAACCGGTTGCACGCAACGCGTTAATTTTCTGTAAACGCTCGTATTTAATACGGTGTGGTTATAGCAGCGCGTTTCAACGAACGAGACCAGCGATACAATTAATATTAAAAGGTCCATTATTATGATCAACCAACGTGTTCCTACTTCGGTACGCGCCACTGCAGCCGACAAATATAAATATTTCGGAATCGCTGATACAATATTGCTGCGATTCTTGATTACATCGAGCCGAACCGCCACCGACGCGGTGTAGTTGTGTAACGAACGAATTACCGGGATTAATTAAGTAATTAATTAATTAATCGCGCGAACCGACAGTTCGGGTCCTTTCACGCCGCGGAATTTCTAATTCGCCAGTTTTCGTCAAAACAGTTGAATCAAATTTATAAAAATGTATGTTTGATATTATTCAATGATATCATTTTCATTATTTCTAACAACTTGTTGCCATCTTTCAGGTAACCCGACAAATTACATGCTTATTTAAAATACGATAGAACTTTCCCTCGAACCTGATATAAATTTTTAGAAAACTCATTTCTTCGTAAACACTCGCTATTCTAACGTGAAAATTGCAGAGTGACCTTCTCGAAACTTCTCAAGGTTACTACGATATCTTGACAACATATCTCACGGTCATTGAAATCTGCGAGGAAAATATTTTTGGATTATTAAAATGTTTTTCGACGAGCGGAAAAATCTCGTCTCCGACCGCCTGATTAAACGTAAGCCTTTCTACTGGCCGGCTGTAAACGCTGTCCCCTTCGCAGTTCGATTTATTACTGAACGCTGCAGCTTCCGGCTCGTCCGTCGAAATTCTCCTACGGATTAATTGATATACCTTGCCGCGATAATACGTAATCAACGTGCGGCCGCTTCGTTGAACATTTAACGCGGATAATCTGCGAGTTGCGGAACTCGTTCGACCAATCCTGTTTGCTCTACTCGTTTTAGATTGTTCCTCCAGCTGAACGGGTACCTATCTCGTTCCACCAGTGAGTTTTATCGCGTAATGGTGTAATCGTGTAATCGTGTTCGAAATATTTCTCGTGATTTGCTCACCGTTGTACTCCGTGCTCCTCCATGTCGGCTATTTAAACGCACCCGTGTCACAAAGTGTTCGATCAGATTTCGAAATCGCGTAATTCCTCTCAAAATTCACAATTCAACCAAATTCTGAATTTCCGACATATTAGAAGAATTTGTTCACTAAAAATTTTATTCTTCCTTTTCGACTGACCTTTGCCTGTAGAACTGTTTCCCAATCGGTCGTCCGCGGTTTGTGGGACAGCCTGTATATCGTGATGAAATAGGGAGATCGCTATCCCCTCTTTTTATTTCGCGCAAAATCTTTTCGAGAAGAATTTCTTTCTTTAGAGAATTTTGTAGAACCCACAAGCTTTCGGTCCGCTTGAAGAATAATGCCGAATAGGTACCCTGGTCCGTAATTCGTCGAAATCTGTCCCGAAAGAAATCGTCTTCTCTCAGAACAAACCTGTATCGCGTCGTAAGGAGGATGACTATGTGTTCGCGTGCTGTGGGACCGTGTCCAACAACAAGTTGTAAGATGGCGATTGAATGAGACAGCCTTATTGGTGCCTCATCCGTTCAAGGACAGGGACGAGCAGTTCCTGCTTCGCCTCAGACGTCGAGCGGAAGTGGTTATTATTTGCCAACAACGCGGCGACGACGCCGTTCGAGGTGCAAACTGATACATCGTCGTGTGTATCGATTTTAGCAACGAGCCGAGGTCGAGCCGCGGTATAGAATGCTGGTATTATTGACTGTCGGGGTACCACTGGACGGCTCGCAGCCCCTGTGTTCCAGGATATCGGCCGACGGATACGCATCGTCCTCCCCGCGTTGTCTCGTATGGCTTTCATTAATTAATACCCGTCAATAATAGACCAATAAACCGATACGCTTACACGCTGCTAGGAGACTGGAATACGCGTATTCGGCTCTGCGTTTTCGAACCTGATTCTCACACTTTGCACCGGGACTTTTTCGGTCCTCCGTCACGCGACTTTGGCGACCCTTGTCGGTACAAACCGGGGTCCAAAGTAGCTGGAAATTTAAATTTACCGCGTTTTTATTCCCTTTTATACTAAAATAAAATTCGTTGACAATTTATAAAGCTAGAATCCCTAAAGTTATTCCCTAAAAGTTCCGCTATTTCGACCATGTTGTGGTGTCAGTCCGGTCACGTGACGCGTTCCCTCTCCGTCGTGCATGTGTCACGTGACTAGTCCGGTAGCGAGCGGTACTATACGCCTTTAATTATGCAGTTGATTTTCTCTGTGAACGAGATATTTTTGAATTTTTATGGATTGATATACTTCCCCGTGGGTGAAAATGTTTCTATAACTGCTATGTACGCGATGTTAGACCGTCCTGTACAATTACACGTACGCGAATAAATCGCGTATTAATTATGACTGCGATCAATATTCGTTCTACTTTATTTCGGGAGAACGGTTGAATCTAATAAGCACGTCAAAAATATATCCGCGCTTGCCCTGTTATTTCGGAGACGTAATAATTAACACTGGGTTACCGAATTCAGATTCTAAAGTTGCACCCTTCATCGTTATTTTTATAAAGTAATAGTCCATAAACCCAGTGTTGAAGAAGGAAATAGATCTATCTTTAAGTAAAGTAGATTAGAGATGATATTTTCTGGACGTACGTGTTGATGAATCAGCCGATATTTGTCGGATTAACAGAACCTCGAATTTATCCATTCGCTTCTACATATTTTCCACGACTCCGGCTCCAGCGAATAGATTCAACGACGTCGCCTCTCCCGTCTAATCGAAGAGCTCTGATTTCTTTGCCCAACAAAACTTGGAACTGTGTTGAGAGCTAACAACGAAGACAATGCTTCTATATCTACATGAAAAATGCATAAGACACGATATGTCGGATCCTGGATTCATACTTGTATTATACATGTAACGCTGAGTATTAACGAATGGATTGACCAGGGATGACAACGTAATACGATCGATGATGACATCGGTCTCAACACACGATAAGTAGATAGTTCGCGTATCGGATTTGATTTATACGAATCCATTTGAGGCATAAATCAGTCCGAGCCTGACAAAATTAGTGCAAAGGCGACTCGAGCCATTCGATCTGAAACGAACAATATCGAACCATTCGTATCTTGAAAACTATCGATTCCACGAAGACCGAAATGGACTCGTGGGATGTGATCAAATTTTAGGGTTATTCCGACATTTCCAGCGATTATAATGGCAGCTACCCGAAAGAGCAGACTCTCAGCGCTTCTGTCATTCTACCCAACTATCCAAAACGAAGCCCGGTGAATCGAGTCCCTTGAGACTCTTCTGTACTCACCGTACCAATGGAAATGTCAAGGAAAAACGCGGCCAATAACGAGCGTGCAAATTCTGCGACGATTTTCCGTCGAATTAATCGGAAAGTAGGTCGTCGGGAAGGAAAATTTCGCCGTGTACCGTGTTTCCCTTTTTTTTTTATTCGTCTCTTACCATTTTTACCGTGCACGCGGATAACCGAACGATCGTTCGAGTCGAATCCGATAATGAACGAGTCGTCCTGTTAAAACGCTGGTTTTCTGTCTCCCGATTCGACAATCCATCTATTCGCCAGTTTTATCCGCGACCTATTTACGCCCGTTTACGCTCTTAACCGGGCTCGCGTTGATCGCTCCGGAATCCTTGCCGCGCGATTCGGGGTCACGATGCACGCGAATGGATCGTCGGAATCGTCGAACAACCGGCCCGCAAAATTCTTCTGTCACATCTTGCCGTCGTCGCACCATACACCGCGCCGCGTACCAATGTGCCGAACGCCCAATGTAGGTGGAAAAATAGATTTGGCTGCCATTTATTCTTCTTTGAGACCTATGATACCCATAATAATTCATTTAGCAACTTTATACTACACTAGTAAATGGCACTGCCGTTGTCTTGATGTAAAACTTAAATTGTGTAATGTTAACGATTCTATATGGAAATACTCACGTAACAGGAATGGAACTTTGCAACGCTTCACTACTCAAAATTGATCGGATCGCTAATGAATAATACCCCAGACAGACGAAAAATAAAGCTAGGTCGTGACAGAAGTTCTGCTCCGGGAATAACCACGAGAATTCGCAGAGATCAACCGAAATATAATCCATTTCGAGCATGCTCGCGCAAAGATCACGGGAATCGTGGAAATAGACAAGCTCTCCCGTTAACCTTTTAAAGGAACGTGGAAATGTTAGCGAATACTCTACTTAATTCAATCGGCAACTTTGTTCGCTAAAAATAATTTTCATTTGATCGCCAATGAACGTAATAATAAACAAATGCATTCAATATTCTTTCTTTTCGATAATTATAGCTAATTAAAATTATCAAACCTGTATAATCTAGAATGTTAATGGAAATTTAATTGAATGTTTGATGAAACTCCGTTCTCGTGTCTGTTTATCAGTATAGTTAATTAGTAATCGATCCATTCCATGATTTAATGCTCGCTCATTACTATTACCTTATAATACAAATCACACGTTTAATCTGCTACCGTGTTATACATTTATTTACATAACAAATTTTAATGAAAATTAAAATCCCCTTATTAGAAACGGTCTGCCATCTCTCCGCAAGAGTGTGTCAACGAGTTGCGAAACTCGTCGCGCTCGCATAAACTCCATTCAATTACGAATGCGTTTAGTTATGAAATTAAATTATCCTTGTCGAGAAATCGATATGTAAAGTGACCAATACCGATAACAGACACACGCGCATGAAATGTAGAATGAATTGTTTTTCATAAAATTCCATAAAATGAAAAAGTTTAAATGTAATTCGTCACAACTTTATTGAATAAATGACGGGACTTTGCATGAAAAAACTGCATTTGCGAGGCGAAAAGTCTGCGCAGCATCGTTCCAAGGGGTCCGGCAGTTTTGCTATTAATTATCGAGCTTTTGTGTTCGATAAAGCGAGGCGAGCAGAGAGACGCTGGACGAAAGCTCGGACTCGTTTCCACGCGAAGCACATTAATCATAATACGTCACTTACTAAACGAGCCGTCTCGTTGGCCGTCGGCAACGAGGTCAACCCCGACCCACGACGGAACACAACCCTCCCCGAGCAACCCCCGAGCAACCCCGCTGGTTAATTTCGATGTAACGTGCGCACTGCGTGGTACGTGCCCACATTCCCCGCATATTACCTTCCGCGTGTTCACCTGTTACAATTAACTCGACCTCGTACAAACGTCCAACAGCTTCGCCGAATATCTACGAATTGTTTGCAAGACTCGCGATCGATGCCGCGACTACTTTAGGAGACGCAATCGTTTCGAAAGCATTATTTGCACCGAATTTCAAGGTTTTAATTGCCGAACAAATTCTCCCTCTTGAATTTTACGACAGTTAGAGAAATATCTTTGTAGAACGTTTCGGAACATCTATACCATAACTTTGAACATGGTAAAAAGCTCGGCAAAAAGGACGTTCCATGGTGATATCGATCTCAAGGCTCCCGAATATTCGCAGGATCGGCGAATAATTCTCCGCGTCACAATCTGGATTTAGGGCTCGTAAAAATGTCGTTTGAGGGGAGAATCGATAGGGGAAAAAACGAGCTTTCGAAAGCACCCGGATAGTCCGGTATAGCCATTAGTGTGCAGCGTTTCTGGAGTCCTGTATCCTCGTTGATTTATGCGATCAAGAACGTTCCTTTTATCACGGTCCTTAAAAGTTCGAATTACCAGATTTTGTGCATTCCTGATAAAAATGAATATATGCAAATTAATAAATACACTGGCTAGAGAACGAGAAGAAGATCAATTTCCGTGGCATCCAAATCACGTTTCACTTAATTACGCCCGCTCCCTAATATGGCGGCACGAGAGCCCGATGATAAGCAAGCGACGATATCCACGGTAATTACGAGATATCTAAACGCGAATAGCTTAAGTCTCGGCTAGCAACGGCGTCAACTTCAAAATGTTTTCTATACAGGGTGTCTGAAAAATTTTTGGCAGCCACCGCGTACACTTTGAACCAGAGTTCTCAAGTTTGGAACAGTCTTAGCCACTCTGGAAGTTCGCAGAACTCGTTTATAGGGGAAATTAATTTCGAAAGTTTCCGAGGACATTTTTCAACGATCATGATACTTTCGAATTGGGTTTGCCAGCTTGTCGTACGATAACTACGAGCATACTTAATTCCATCGCTGGCCCGAGGGGTAAGTCCTCGGATCCTTCTACGCTTCGAGAATCGATAATCCGCCAGAGTTACGAAAAGCAGCAGCAGCGGTAGCTTGTTATCAGCGGCGCGCAGGAGCTAACAGAAGGAAGGTGGGAAAAAATCAGTCTTGTTGACTTCCTGGTCGCGTGCTCGCTGCCATAGCTGCAGGAGTCACGCCCGCTGATATCCTGGCCGTTATCTGTGTCTAGTAGGAAGCGAATCTCGCGTAATTAATTTTAAGCCGAGCCGAGCACGGCCCTTTTATTTCCGACTGCGAGTCAATTACCGTTCGAACAGCCACCGTCGGGTTAGATAATGTTGCACAACTCCGCCATTTTGTAATTTTACGTGCTGAAATGTTGCAGAATTTTCTCCAGAAAAGTCTTTCTTTTTTACAATGTGTTCACATGCGGAAAAAATGTTAGATCTACTTAATTTTATTTAAAGAGAAAACCTAGAGAAAATTGAACATTTCTTACAACCTAGAATATTTCCATTCCCCATGATTTTTGAAATTTTATGGATATGAAATTGGTATAATACCTCATACAATACCTAAATGTTTAGTAATTGATTGGATACCGATATATTTAATAATGTAAACATTATTTTGAATAATGTTACAACAATTTTTAGTGGTGCCTCAGAGGGGACAACCGAGTGCAAAGGGTTAATTACCCGGGTATGATACCTGCAGTCTCAAAACTTTAAATTTAGTGTTTCGAGGGTGAACGAAGATTTTATTTTGCATTGACGTAGCTATTTTATTCAATGAAAATTTATTTATGTTGGAGTCATATATGCACAATTGTTGGACTCCAGATTACGTCTAATTTCGAGATGCTCGATAGAATAAGAATGAATCGGGTCGGTCCAGATGGACGGTAGTGAGCTAACGTTCGATATTTGCCGGCGCAAGGTTTGTCGGATTGATGGGACGTAATATCGTTCGGCGAAAAGAGATTTTTCTTGAACCCCCTCCCGGATGGATGGGAAGGAATCGGTGAATGGGGATTTTTCAAAGGTTTATCAACCCCTTTGAGGCAACAACGGCTCGCCGGGTGACTTTGAAGCTCGAGACGTGCTCGAGCGCGTGAATCGTCAGCAATTTTTCAAGAGTTTCCCGGACGCTTCTCCGTCGGATGCGGTTATTTTGCTATTGAGACCGGTGTAACGTCGCCCCGATGTCCGGAGAACGTTCTACTGCCAAGCGTTGAAATTACCGTGTTAATCGGCTGTTACGCGACCGCTTGGGAAAGCGAAAGCGATAAACAACCGGCCGATATAGCGTTGCAGGATTTAACGAGAACGCGCGGCTCACGGTAGGACAAAGTGATATAGTTTGTGTCGAAATCAAAGAACTTAAGAGAAAGATTTATCACCGTTCGTTTGAATATAGATTTTAATCATTATTCTAATTGTTGTCGTTCTTCTGTGCAGGGCTTCTTCAGGAGAAGTATTCAGAAACAGATAGAGTACAGGTGCCTGAGGGACGGCAAGTGTCTGGTCATCAGATTAAGTCGGAACCGCTGCCAGTATTGCAGATTTAAGAAGTGCCTAGCTGTCGGCATGTCCAGGGACTGTAAGTAAACCAGCCGCTTCAAGCAGAGATTACTTTGGGCTGTGACTTTGGGCTGGGGCTTCGATGTTTCGAAACTTCGATTCTCATCACCTTCGAAGATTAACCCCTGGAATTCGCCTGAAACGCGGCATCCCGACCAACAGGGCTGTCGTTCGGGTTACCGCGTTTCAGGCAGACTTTTCATTGTCGATAACCAAAAAACGAAGCTGGAATCGCAGTTTTTGTATTTAATTTTTATTGTGTAGTTTTAAACAGCAAAAACATTAGAAGAATTTAATAACACTATCATATTATTTTTAACCTATTAAACATATTAAGAATAAAAATCAATTTCCATTTCACTCCAGTTTGTTGCAATTCAAGCAGAAAGTTTTCATTTTGCATACAGATCCCCTGTCTATTTACAATTATCTGTGAAATAGAATTTCGAAAAATATATATGAAACACAATAATATGAATAAACAAGTTCGAGCATTAGACGAAGCTACCGTTAATTGTATATTTTTCATTTCGCTTCTCGACAGAGGCGGAAAGCACGCGTTCGCGTTAATAATCGCGGTGTCTTTTACTTTCTGGAAGTTCCGGGCTCGGTAGAGCTACGGCGAGGGCAAAGTAAACCGAAGCGAAGTTACGTGCATAATTAAACGTCAAAGTTCCACAGTGCAATATGCGGCTGTGTGTGTAATAGGCAGCTTTCCGGGGAAGCTTTCCGTTCGCATTGTCGGCGAAATCGTAATAAGCTTTAGCAGCCTTCTGATCCGCTTCGAAAAGGGTGCATTACATCATAAAGGGTAAAACTGTCCGGGAGCATCATCCCCCATTGGACGTAATAATTCTCTGATGCGGGATGTCGGGCATTAATCTTCCAATTGTGTGATCGTGTCACAGTAGAGTAATCACAACGTTGCGGATTTTTATTCAAAATACGCCACAATCGAAAACAATTCAAAAAATATTTGAATTTTGGCTAGAACGAACCCAGCGAACGGATCGAATGTATTCGATTGTATCCATTAAAAATGGTGGACTTAATTATCTTTTGAGTGTACTCTAAGTGTAATTGGGGGAACTGTGTAACGCAAATACTCTTGACAGTCTGCCAAGGCCAGAAAGCAACAAGAACATTGGAAATTTATTCGATGCTACTGTGGACGAGCTTAAGTTTCCAGTTGAAAATGATTAATGAGGGGATGAAAGCTCTTGATGTATACGGTAATGGAAGTTGCCCTTAATCCGGCACGCTGGCCTTAATCGCCCAACATCGTTCTCTTTTCATTATAACATCGTCCCGCGATTTTTTCATACCACCCGCACCGTTTCCTTGTTAATCCTCGCCTTTTTACAAAGTTCACGCGCTTGTCGCATAATTTAACCTTTACCGTGGGAATGTTAATAAGCGAAAGTTGAACATGTGAAATTTATGTAATCGCCGAAACAGATTAACCCTTTGCATTGGAAAATTCAACATTCTTTCGATTTAGAATATTTCCATTCTCAACGGTTTTTTAAATTCGGTGGATATCTAATAATTAGACTGCGTATGCATTCATAGCTTCTAAAACTGTTCAAAAAATGCTAGAATATAAAATTTCACAAAATTTGATACGATACTTGTTCATTTTAGATCTAGAAGGGCTACTATACCACTGAAAATAAGATTTTATTTGTTCCCACTTTCTTGAAATTTGAAAAAATTAAAAATTCTATAAACATTCGCATGCTACTAATAATGTAAACAATATTTTAAATAATGATACAGCGCTTCAGAGTCTTTTTGAATTATCCTGCATTCTATTGTCAACGGCGATAGCGTAAACGACGTCCCCGAGCGGAGAGTCTATATTTTAAAGAACAAATGATTTTGTTGCAGCCGTGAGATACGGCAGGGTGCCAAAACGTTCAAGAGAACGGGGCCCCGATGACGCGGTACCAACAACCACCACGACAACGACAACGACCACGGGTGTGCAACAACTGACACCCCGCGGTGCTGGCAACAACAACAACAACAACACGAACAACAACAATAACAACAACACCACTAGCCAGAACAATAATAACAACAGTCAAAGTCAGAACACAATAGCGTGCGTGCCGCCCGCCGCGGTGGTCGAAGCGGATCAATCGGATGCTGACGTGAAACAGTTGGCAGTGTACGACGTGATACTTCAAGTTTCCCAGGCGCATCACGCTCACTGCGGCTTCACCGAGGATTCGACGAGGGGTATCGTTCGGAAACCGATGACAATACCGGTGAGTTTCACGAAAAATTAATTTATCGAACTTACGTGACATGACAAAGATACATTCGTGGCAGGAACGTCTGTTTCTTTTGTGGTCTGGCTGATTAGGCGAATAATTGTTCGCAGCCCGCCAGTCCCGAGGATCCAGAAGCGGCATCCTCGACGGCAGAAACAGTCGAGTCGCAAAGGATCTGGCTGTGGCAACAGTTCGCCACCAGGATAACGCCGTCGGTGCAAAGGGTGGTGGAGTTTGCCAAAAGGGTGCCAGGATTTTGCGAGCTCTCGCAAGACGATCAGCTGATCCTGATTAAGGTTGGTTTCTTCGAGGTCTGGCTCAGCCATATCTCGAAGATGACCACTGACAGTTCGATGACGTTCGAGGACGGTACTTATATCACTAGGCAGCAAATGGAATTGATGTACGAGGTGAGAATCAACATGTTCAAAGCATCAATTAATCACACATGAGAATGTCTGCGTAGTAGACTGCAAATTTTATGAGAAAAATTAGTAGGAAGAAGTATTCCGAAGAATTAGAGAATGTCGACAAGTAACGTTCAACTTTTCTAAATTATTGAAGAAAGGAAGTTTTTAAATGCACCAGCCATGAAATCCGCAGTCTACCGCTGACCGCCGCGACTAAGAGGTTAGCGTAAATAGCAGAGCAGTGAAATTATCGGCGCGAACTTGCCGGACAACCTAATATTAGCATCAATCTATCATGATCGGCAAACATAGAACCGGCCGTTAATCCTCCGCCTACGCTACGATAGCTTTGCGTAAACTCCCTTCGGATTGCGTCGGAATCCTGTTGTCAATCAATGAAAGCCCAGCGCTATCGAAATCCCCGGTAGGCCTAGTTCCCTTTCTAATCCCCGACAATTACTTAATTGATCGTTCGAAAAACAAAACAGCCGGACTTCGTGTCCGCCTTGATGCAATTCACGTCGGCGCTGAACGGCCATCAACTGTCGGACACCGAGTTGGGTCTCTTCTCCGGCGCGGTTCTTCTGGGTGAAAGGCCAGGCTTGAACGACGTCAAGGCGGTACAGAGGCTTCAGGATCGTCTTCTAGAAGCGTTGAAGGTGCAGACGTTACGGAATCACACGGTTCCTGGCGAGGCCACCTCCGCGGGCGGCTGTTCCAACGTCTCCAACGTTTCGCAGAGGCTACCAGAGCTGAGAGCCCTCGGTGCCAGACACGCGAATCTCCTCGACTGGTTCAGAAGGAACTGGACTAAGCTCAAACTACCGCCCCTCTTCGCCGAGATATTCGACATTCCCAAATGCGAGGAGGATCTTCAGTGAACAGGTGACGATTATTGTAATCCTTGTTAACAAAGGGCAGAGCTTTATTCGAATTACCCTCTATACAAAGATTGAAGTTTCACCTTTAGAAGGACCCCACACGAATTAACATCAAAAGGTGTTCCTGATCGGTATGATTTTTTATCAGCTACGTCTGGGTCGAAGAAGAGTTTCCAACGTTTTGCACAGCTTTGTACATTTTGGAAAAATCTCCGCGCAGTTCCGAAAATTCTAGCAGTTTGCGGTATCGCGGATTCGTTAATCTCCTCTCTGCCAAGCGACTTTAACAAACAGAGTAAATTACGTCACGCCGATCCGGCGAACCCTCAAAACGCAAAACTAGGTTGCCAGAGGCACGAGTCCCGTAGCGACTTCAACCTCGACTTACTTCCCAAGTTGGAACACACCCGGGTGTCCCAGCCGCCGCTCCATAAATCCGTGTTTGCATTTTCATCCGCGCCCCTGAAATCCGTCCGAAATTTGCAATTCAATCCCGCTGCAGCCACGGTGGACTGGAACGCGATTCTATCTCGGGAAAAAATCATAGACATCAGCTGCGCCTTCTAATGTCAATCTACTTGGTGTCGCTGTAAAGAAGAAGTTGATCTATTAGATTGGAAGGAATGTTCTGTCGTATTTGAAATGAGCAGGTAATTTTTCTTGTAAATCAAAAATACATGTTGCTGGCGAGTTATAGGGAAACAGGTATTGACAGGCTGCCTGAAAGATGGCAACAAGTTGTTACAGATAATGAAAATTATATCATTGAATAATATTAATCAAAGTATTTTAACGAGTGAGAAGATTTTCACTCCTCGTGAAAATATTAAACAAAGCCTAACAAATATATAGATTTATTAGATACAACAAAAATTTATAGATACAGAAAATATAAATTTTCTTTTCTCTTCTACGACATTTTTGGGAACAAAGACGCTCTAATCACTGTAACTGTAAAGAAAATGGTACAGCAAGGGGTTAAACATATATTTCTATAAATCGATTAAAATGTTTTCTTTAAAATACGACAGAACTCTCCCTCCAACCTAACAATTTAAAGCGCGTGCCATCGATGAGACCGACCGCAGAACCATACTAATCGGGCGGCTCGCGTTTGAAGAATGTTTCAGAGTACATCGAGTTAATTCGACGAGAACGAACGGCCCCCCGGTGGTCGCCGGGGGTGGGAAATGGGACGATAAAATCCTCCGATTGTCAGCAATGATCGCACAAACACGGCTCGGACGTGCCTGTAGGACGATCTGTTTCCGGTGGTTGGCGATGGTGTGCGTCAGCACCGCAGCGGAGAGAAAGGAGCCTGTGGATCGTCGATCCTTCGTCAATATCGATGGATCGATCTCGCTGGATCCAGCACCGTTCGTTCCATTGACACGCGAACGGAAGAGGAACCGTTTCACGACGAAGCAGTACAGATTTCTGATCGAAAGTTCGGTCGATCGAAACGAGGGGAACGAAACCGATTACACGTTTACCAAAGGTATCTGTACTATTCGCCGCGGAACGGAGTCAAGAGATCAGGAAGCATTTAAATACTCAGTCGTCGCCGAGGAGGAGGAGATAGCATTTGTTTTTCGTTTTCTTTCTCGTCATTATACTTTTCATGTAAAAATTAGTCTCGCGCATATCGTTGTTGCAATAAAGCGGCGCAGTGATCGAACACGCGCCGCGCGAAAAAGATAGCACAAAACCGTGATCGATTCGCGGACCGCCGCGTCGCGCCGTTTATTACGGCGTGTCCCTTGGTGAAAGTTTTCTTCTAGGGGGCGAAAATTTTCGAGAAAACTCGAAAGACCGGCGTAGATTAAAGATGGCTCGAATGTTGTGTGCCGCGCGTCGTCGACGGTTCATGGATCGTGACCAATCGGATGGGAACAACCGGCAGCCACAAACTCGCAGACATATCGCAAAACCGATGATGAAACATATTTTTCCGTTCGTCCATAGAATCGTCGGGTTCTTCATCCGCGCGGCTACGATCCTGGAGAACCGTGAAAATCGACGCGCGGCGGAGACAAGTAGCACGGGTCGACGAAATGGCGGACACGCGCGACCATAAGTCGCGGACATGGTCTGCACGCGCGTATCACACTTATACATATTATACAGATATTATACAAGTACAGAAAAACAGGAATGTTTCACGCTATAAAGCTCAAGAGGATGATAAATCTTTATAGGATCGTGTCTCTTTAGATGCATCCGCTACGAATCTCAATCTATGCAATCTCTATTTTTATTACTTGACAAGTAGTTGTATAGTGGATTACCTTTATAGATATTGTTGCATCGCTTCAGGGTGTTCCGCGGAAACGGAGAGAATATATTGTACGTATATGTATACTGTATTTCTCTTTCGTTGAGACTTCTCCTAGCAAGAAGTAAAATGAACGATCGAGAGTTGTTTTCGTTATTAGCTGAAATAATTGGTGCGAACGGATCGAGTCTATGCATGGTACTCGATGGTCGAAAAAGATTAAAATGAAATCGGTACAGCGGTAGAAGTAACTTGTTGCAGTTGAGTTGTTGCAATTTGTTATCGGATTTCGGTCGTCGGCGAACAATCATCGACGAGGGAGAACGTTTTATTCGCGGTGCTCGTTGATAACGGGGAAACCTGAAGTGAGCATGTTTCGAACTCTTCGAACTCTTCGAACGCTAAATAAACAAGAAAAAAAGAAATAAATAAAACTCTCTGACAATGACTAGCATGTAATGCGTATCGATATGTAATATACTTATACATATACATTCATCGTGAGAGATTTTGCTCGATTTCGAGTGGGTCCGTCGGGGTAGGGGAAAGGGTGGGTGGGAGGGGAATGAAAAATTACGAGAGAATCTAAGTTTATCACTAGAGAAATTAATGTTTTATCCTAGCTGCGTACTTAAATGAATACGTTAACGTTAAACGCGCGTCGGTGCATTCGCTAACTTCTGTCGCGACGGGTGGATGGGTTCGCGAAACAATGATGAAGAGTGTTAGAGCCGCTCTTATCGACGACGGAAGAAAGACGAGAATTCCAACTTTAAGCGCTCACATCAAGTTGTGAATAAACATATCATACCTAATTAATATATTGAACAAAGAAGGGATATCATCGTTTAATATAAAAAAAATAAATAAATAAATAAATAAATAAATATATATATATATATGAGTCTATATATATATGAAGATTATAAATCTATATGCAAGAAGAATAGTTATTAAACGCATTGTGTTGAACGAGCGTAGATCTAATTCTGGTAGGCCATCTCTCTACAATCCTGCTAACGAACAGAACTACTATACGCGAAAATGGCGCAGCGTCCCTTTCCTCGATTCTCAAGTCCTGCGAGAGAGAATTTTCAAAATATGCGACAGGATGCGATGAGAAACGGATCGATCGAATAAATTCTTGGCTCTCGTGCGATCTACCAAAACTGCGTCAGGGAATCACGTGATAAAAAGAAAGAATAAGGAGAGAGAAACTAGAAAATTACGCGAAGCGAGTTTGTTTCTCGCTTAACGTTTAAATTATTACTTCCTCTTTGCCTGTCTCTCTTTCAGCTCTCTTTCATCCTCTCTCGTACAGCGAGGAAAATTTCAATGAAATGTAAATCGAGTCACTCTGTGTAAATGTATGTATGAGCTGTTTTCTGCTCGTGTATATGTATAGATTCTGTAATTCAAGCGAATCTAGTGGCTGTCCGAATAATCTTCGCCGGCTCGATACGCAGAAACGACGACGCCAGGAGAGAGCGAAAAGAAATTATGAAATGCCGCGACATTTTCCTCCTGTGATATTCGACATTTGCGACTCGTTTTTCTTCTTTTTTCAAAATTTCTAGTCCCCACGACTTGTATCGCCGAGTTAGAGCAATCGCGTTGCTTTGTAATATTCTTGTTGAATGGAACACGTTCATCGAAACGGCCAAATACTTAATTACGATTATTAATTGTGTAACGTGACGACTGCACGATCACGCCGATCGATCGCTGCAATGTAGATTCACCTTAATAGGTGAAAAATTCATCGATTTTCTGTTACCGTTCTTTCCATATCTGTTCGATGCACTTTCGAAATGATTGGTGGACGTGTAGAAAGAAAGATAAACGTCGAGCTTGCCACTATTTTTGAGCATGAGAAAAGTTTATATGTGAGGTTGGAGGGAAAGTTCCGTCATGTTTTAAAGAAAACATTTGAATCGATTTATGAAAATATACGTTCAATATTATTCAATGATCTAATTTCCATTATGTGTAACAACTTGTTGCCGTCTTTCAGACAACCTGTCAATTCAAATACGACAGAACTTTCCCTCCATCCTAATAATTAGACTACGGATCTTTATGCATTTATGGCTTATGAAAATGTTGAAAAAGGCTAGAATATACAATTTTTATTTATTTTAGTTCTACAAAAACTGCTACCATTAAAAATAGGATTTTATTTAATTCCGCTTTCTCAAAGTTTGTCTACAAAAATTGGAAAATGCATAAATATCCGCAGTCTACTAATAATTGTCCAAGGCGATCAGGGCAGCGATCGATGGGCGCAATTGGAAAATATGTAAGAATAGCAATTGGCGTAGCATTCTTTCAACGGAATCGTACGTCTGCTTCTTTCATTCCCTTCTCTCGTGTTCCGACCGAAGCGCAAGATCCACCCCTTCCTCCCGATGCTCACCCTCATTTCCATTCTCCTACGTTCCATCATCCCCATCCCCCTCCCCATCCTCCATCCCAGAACGCTACATAATTTTTGTAACTGTAACCCTGAGATTTCGGTCATGGTGCTATTATATCTGTACATATACTGTGGGAATCGTTGCGTATATCAATGTACCATTATTATTAATATTATTCGAGGTAATCGTACACAGCCCGTACTATGATTACAATTATCATCATATTATTTTATTATTTCGTTGTCGTTGATAGTCGAGGTTTATCGGTCGGCGTTACGTTTTTATTGTGCGTCGAGCTTATAATTTTTTTTGCGCGTTCGATACTTCTCTTTTTTATATACATATACATATACATATACATATACATATATATATACATATATTTTTCTTTTTTCTGGGACACGTTCTTACAAACGTTACAAGTGGCGGTTCCTTTCAGTCTTTTTGTTTCTTCGGAGATAAATAATGTAGTGAATAATGCGTATATATATACGCGTGTGTGTGAGTGTGTGCGTGTACGTGTGCGTGTGTGCGTGTGTGTATGTTATATGTATATACATGTATATGAAAGGAGAAATATATATGTGTATATACATATGTATTCCGCCCGTAAGCCAGGACTCTGCAATAATCACGATTTTGTTTGATATTGATTCTATGATTGTATATTTATAGATAAGTTGTGCTCAAGCGTGCATCTCTCGTCGCGTACGCTCTATCCAACATATACTACTACGTATCCTTCTTTTTTTTTTTTATAATAGACGAGATATCGACTGCATACTTATATCTATACCGGACGTTTTATAAATCGCAAAGCAGCCAACCGAGAGGATCATCCGGCCGGGCGTAAGACAATCCCGAAATCGGTATCTCGCTCTACTATACGTCTCCCGGTCTACCAATCGTTTCAACGGGACGGAAGTGACATTTTATGAACGCTAGAACTTGCCTGGACAATTACCAGGGGTGAGCGGGTACCTGAAGTCGAATTCGAATGCGATAAAATCGGATTTTATACAATGCGATGCACTGTTTTCTTTTCTTGATATATGTAGATATAGATTTTCTTGATATAGATTTGAAAATTTGATTTAATTTACATCAAATATGAAAACATTTTAAAATCTGAAAGAACGCGTATAAAATCAGATTTTGGGTACCCGCCTACCCTACCATTTGCCCAGACGCGCCTCACTCGCGGGATCGTCTTATCCCCAACGATGAGTTCTCCGTTTTTTCTTCTGATTGATCGATGATTTTACGGAAACAGCTTACACATGTAACGACAAGATTATTATATCGAGATGCCGAACGATGACGATGACGATGACGACGGATGGCGTGCCAACCGAGGCGGGAATTGTTCTTTTAGAGAGGAAAAAAAAGTGGAAAATATGCGAAAAGAAAAGAAAAAATAGAATATTACCTATATATGTATAAAAATAATATAAACGACGATAATGATATTAAGGTAAATAAGTACGACAAAACGACTGCTCTATACTGCTAAAGTACAAATGTTTCATTTTAATTGTTTTATAAAAGAAGAAAAGAAAGAAACGATATCGATTTGTTAGAGATTAAGTTTAACGCGCGCACCGCCCACGCGCGATGTACGTGTAATTATATTTATTTGTTAATCCCTCTATCTCTCTCTTTCTCACTCACTCTATCTATCTATCTATCTATCTATCTATCTATCTATCTATCTATCTATTTATCTATCTATCTATCTATCTATCTATCTATCCCTCTCTCTCTCTCTCTCTCTCTCTCTCTTTCGCACATACTATTCCCGTTACTCTTTCTCTGTCAGCATAATAAGCGTGGCCCCATCTCACACCGACGCGTACACAATTTTGCGATACGTTCACGCTCGCTAACCGCGCGTACACATTACAATAATTCAAACAAACACACACACACACACACATATACAGACATATGTACACATACATGCATCCTTCCTACCGTACTCGTGTGTAAATCATACGATATACAGAGTGAATTCTGCGACTTGCATAACTTGACTTTTTAGCTCACAATTGTTTATTTATGCAGATTCGTGAGAGCAAGAATTGAACATTCACATTCATTGTGGAAAGTCCTGTTTAAATGGAAAGAACCCGTTGTTTTCAATTTTATTAGGAAAAATGAATTTTGTATTTCCGTATCAAAATTAATATAAAAAATAATTACATGATATTGGTCACGTGTTCGACCAGTATCGAATTCTGAACAGTTTCAAACCAGAAACTAATTAGTTCAACAATTATATTTTAAGCGAACATTCGTCGACGAACAATCAAAGAGGCCAAGATTAGCAAATCGTACGTCCACTTTGTATACTTGTTACCAGCAATACAGGTGCGTACAGGTGCACAGAATGAAATTCGTCGTTTTCGTGCTGAAGGTTCTATTGTACAGCGTTTCCCAATCACTTTCAATAAATCCTTAGCTCTATGAACTTGAAAGCAACATATACATATATATATATATTTTTTAAACGTTCATTATTAATTGTTTCCATGGAAATGTTCGTTTCACATGAATATGCAACGTGTATTTAATAATAATATCTGTTAAGCTATACTTTGAAAGTAAGAACGCTCGCGAAAGATGAAAAGAAAACTTGATTGTGGACCTACAAAACTGCCTTCGAACGTGCAACTATTTATTAAAACGACTGCTTGTTCTTCCTGAGAAGATTGTGCTAAACTAAGAGTCTATTTCCGCAATTCTAACACACCGATTGGGAAACGTTGGTTCACTTGGACAAGATGCGACAATAATATTGCCATTTTGTGTTCAATCACGAAACAATGAACTCTACTTCGCGGCTGTAAAACATTGTAATACTGAAACCAGAATTTTTGCTGGAGCCTACTACTTCCACCGACGCAACAATACATTATAAATTACTTCGACTTCGGTTGTGCCCGACACGAACAGGAAACGGTCATTTCAATGGGAACTCCGCTCGAAAAATCGTCGCAGCGTCATTAAACAAAAAAGACGATAAAATATTTTTCTAATCTCCGCTATTTCGTAAAAAAAATACCGTCGGGAGACAATGTGTCGGGCGCAGGTGAATCGAAGGGAAAAGAAGCCAAGATTCTTTGTACTGCAACCTTAATAAACGCGTTATTATTGTCGTTGCTTGGTTCAATCGCGTATCGAACAATGTCACGGCCGTCTCTAGGCCGGAACACGATGTGGCAACGCCGCAGGCAGACCATCAGTCCGATCGATCTACTGCACATGCGCAGTAGCGTATAGAGACGGCCGTGATATAACGCAAAAAACTTCGGATCGGACTGAGACAGCGTTGCCAAATCTACCTTGTTCCGGCCTGTATAGAGACGGCCGTGGCAGTGTACATTCTCGTGTGACGCGTGCAGGGCCGCGGTAAGGGGCGAAATCCCCGCGACTAAGGAAAGGGGCGCTGACAACGCCGATGTTTTGATTTACGAATTTCGCGCTAATTTCGATAGAAATGTCAATAACACACGGCGTAAATTACAAAGATCTAATCAGCCAAAAGTGAAGTTATAAAATTATCCTTGCTTGTGTTTTTTTTAAGTCTTTTGGGGGCGCAAGGGTTCCTTACCGCGGCCCTGGACTCGTGAACGCTCATTTTTAGACTGCGGATCTTTTATGGCTTCTGGAATCCTCAAAAAATGTTCAACAAATTCTAGAATGTATAAAATTCGACAGAGTACAATTTTGATTTATTTACAAAAGCTACCTTTTCATATTCGATCATATTTTTGTCGTAAACGCATAAACATCCGCAGTCTAATCACCAACCAGTATCGTTTTCCGAGCATTTCCCGGCCAGAAACGGGCAGAATATTGTGTAGATACAAATATTATATTAAATAAAGCAAATTATTTTCATCTGCGTTCGGAATTTCTGTTTCAAATGACGTACAATAGTACAGCTACATTTTTTGCCCATTTCTGCCCACGATAAATCCGAGATATCCGTTAGGTCCAATGCGTTTTCTCTATTTCCCGCTATGCATTAATTCCAACGAAATGCTTTTGCATAAAAAATAAGATCATAGGAAGTTAGGACGTATTATGACATTTTCTCTATCATTTTTCTCTATTTTTACTTGAAAAAAGAGCGGTACCTTGTCCCAGTTCCCAGAATCACCCTCTGTACATAAATATGATTTGCAACGAATCGCGATAATATTGACGGGAGAGTTCGCAGACAGTTGAAAACAGACAACGTGTATGTCAACGATAGACTGTACTCGGCCATTTAGGTGCAGAGTGAAACCGGAAACGGAGGAACCGCGGCGAAAACGCTTCTCCTGCGTTTCCACCTGCGTGGAAATAATAATGGTTGTCGAACGCAGCTATAATATCGCTAATATCGCACGTCCAGCAGTTGTCTTCTCGTCGAGACAGGCTAAATCGTTCGTGATTCACTGTTATTCGATCAGTATCAGTTAATAAACTTTTTAAATAGTGTTAACATACAACGGTACCATTACTTTTTTTTTCATCATCGAAATCCTCCATCTCGCCCAAACTCCTCTTCTCGCATCTCTGCACTCAAATGGTTCAACAAATGAGCACGAATCAACTGTCGTACTTAAGTGATGGGTTTGCGAGGCTTCCATCTTGAAGCCTGCTACAGTATTCTCTCCGTAACTGTCGCATTTATATGCATTTATAGCCTCTGAAAATGTTAAAAAAATACTATAATTATTCATTTCAGCTCTACAAAGCCTACTAGCACTGAAAATCAAATTCTATTTGTTTCCACTCTCTTAGAACTCGCCTGGAAACTTCAAGCCCTCAGCATTCAAGTGGCGTCTCAAAGTCACCGCTAAAAATTGCTATACCATTATTCAAAATATTGTTTATACCAGCGGTTTCCAATTTGGGTGGCGCTAAAACTTTTTAATAAAAAATTAATTTTCATACCATAATATCTAGAAATAAATAAAACGTTTGTGCCATGCCTCACCTAAGTTTTTCTAAAATTTTACATATACATAATTTTTAATATTCAAAAATTGAATTGTTCACTTAAGAAACTTAAATGATAGGTTTTAGGAAGAAGTCACTAGGAAATTGTTGAATTGACCCACGTGGTCAACACTGATTTAAACCGTGTCTATATTAATTATTATGTCTATTAAAAAAATAAAAGATAGGGGGACATATATAGGGGGAAATTTTTTTCTTCGGGGAGGCGTAGTAGCATAAAAGTTGGAAATCGCTGGTTTAGATTATTAAATATGTTGGTATCTAATCAATTACTAAACATTTCAGTAAATGAACAAAAATGATATAGAATGGAATTATTCTAGATCGGAAAAAATGTTTAAATTTCCAGTCAAAATAGCTCCGAGTGCAAAAGGCTAGAAGAGGTACTTCTGAGGTACTTCCAAGTGCATTATAATAGTTATGAAGAGAATACTATACTGCATTAGCAACTATATGTGTACAAGATGAACCACCTAACGCGATCGCCTTAACTCTCGTGCACTGTTCGGGTCGATCCGACCCGAGAATAGATATTTGCTTTTTAATTGTAATCATCCTTGCTGAAATATACAAACTGATTGGATAATTTTGATACATTGTACGCGAGTTAAGAACTAGATTTTTTCCAGAATGTCAACTGTGATGCAATCTAATTCTCAAAATATAAATGTCCCAATTTCCTCAAGAAAGAGTTCACATTAGGTAGTTCACCGGGTCTATCATTTTCCAAAGCAATACGAATAATGTTGCTCCCTCGTCGATACGGGACGGAGCATCGATTTTTGTCTTTGATATAAAAAATGAAAGCTACAGTAAACTGCAAACCTTTGTGAGAAATATATTTTTCTGGAGTAATTTATAAAAATAAGTATTATAAAAAACTTTATTTCTTCTCTTAAGGATTTTATAAACGTAAAGATAAATTAGAAAGTTTTTTCTCTCGAGGACTCTGTTAAAGAACGCTTTCATTTATATATATACTTGTACTTCGCGCGTTCGCGGAAAGACTCGAATTTCGAAAATACAGCAAAATTAATGGTTTAAAGGTGAGTCAATGTTACTTTTGCTTTATTTTCTTAAGGAAAAGATTCTGATTTATGCTCATTTTCATGAAATAATGTAGATAAATCTGTACTTGCATTTTATAGGCTAGTAATGAATGTGAAACCGTGTAAATCGAAATTAACTCTTCGTAAGATCAAAGAAAGCTGACTTTCTTCGCTTGCCGAGTAAACAGCTCGTACACGAGATAGGTGGTGACATGCTTCACCAAAATGTTTCCACTATTCTGAATAGTAGAAACCAATTCAAACTATTACACGCTGTTAACTCCTGTTTTTTCATGTGAATGTTATTTTCTATAGCGAAATTGAATAAAAAAAATCCAATTTTCTTCAGAGATATAAAGAACCTTGTCGTTTCAATTGTCTCCTATTATCTGGAATGTTGTAGAAATCTCAGGTGAGTAGTAAAATATTCTGAAGAAGTATTCCGTAAAAAATTCCTTTATTTTCGTACGTTCACTCATAAAATCATCAGTAAATCATCAACTATGTCTATCACAGACCAGGATTATCATCAGGCACTGTTGGCTCGAATTCTTCTATATATGGTATGTCTGTTTCTCTTTCTAATACCATTTGTTCTACTTTCGGTGGTAAATTAACACCTACTAACGCAGACACCGCACTTCTTTTGCGAGTCCCAACATCTTTCCGTTTACGCTGTCCTTTCGAGGTTCTTCTAATTAGCTTTACAGACATATGTAACTTTTGAATGTGTTCTACTAGTTTTGCTTTCGATGAAATTTCTACCTGACATATGTCGCATTGAAACTTCCGTCCCTGGTGATTGTTTCGTATGTGCGTGTCTAAATTACATTTAAAATGGAATACTCTGAAACAATCGTTGTATGAACAAGGAAAAATTTCTCTATCTTTCGCATGGATCTTAGAATGAGCTTTTAAGCCATACTTCTTCAAAAACACTTTATCGCAGTCCTTGCATTTGTGATCTGTAAATGAAGAAAACGAGTCAAATAATTGAGTTTTAAGTGAAAATATACATAAAAATGTTAATAGGTGCCTACAAATTATATGCTGGGTTTTTTGATGAGCACAAAATTGCTGCCATTTGTTGAAAACTTCGTTACATCCTGACACAGTGCAAGTATAAGTTTTTGTTCCCACTTCATGATTTCTGATATGCCGTTTATATTGTCTAAAGTTCGTGAAACTTTTGTCACAATGGTTACACTTGTGCAATTCTCCAGTGTGCACCGACATGTGCGTTGCGAGCTGATACTTTTTGGTAAATGTTAGATTGCATATTTTGCAAGTCAGTTTGTCACGATCTCTGTGCATTAGATTGTAATGACGCTTCAAATTATGCTGGTTGCTGAGGAATAGCAGACACTTGGGACACCTTAAACAAAAGTTGAAATGTTACAATTAAAAATCTTAAAAGATAAATATATATTAGGTTGGCAAGAAAGTAATTTCGGTATTTTAAGGTGAAATAAAAAGCCAATTTTTCGATTCAAACAAACAATGAACTTCAATTAGTAAAATATTTTCCATTTTGTTCGATGATCTTTTGCCATCTTTCTGATAGCTTCATAATTCCATGCTCATAAAACTTTAAAGTTTTCCCAAAATTGGGTTTTATTTCACCTTAAAATACCGAAATTACTTTCTTGCCAACCCAATCTATAGAGAAAGAAAATGTTTTTTACTGGTAGGTTGTCTTGATCGGATTATGAGTTTCCATATGACGTTTCAAATGTGAAGAATTTGTGTAAGCTTTGTCGCATCCTGGATGATTGCATTTATAGCATTTCTGTAGAAGGATACAAGTTACTAAAAGGTACTACTTGATATTTGAGCAAGTAGAAACTCTAATTACCTCTCCGGTATGAAGTCTAACGTGTCTAGTCAGTCTAGACGGCCTAACGAAGGCCTTGTTGCAACCATGAAAAGTACATTTATACTTTTTCTCATCTGTGCATCCTACTGCTTTACGACTTTCAAGTTCGAATGAAACGGATTCCGTCTCTGAATTTGTATCATGCCCCATAATGTTTTAAATATTACCTTCTGGAACAAAACAAATAATTGATAGCATCAAACATGACAATACAATTATTTAATCAGTATTTTAAAAAATAAGAACATTTTTAAACCTGAAATTAAACATTTTAACTGGAAAATTAAACATTTCTTCTTAAATTTGGTGGATAGGAAATTGATATAATGCCTCATACAATACTGAAATGTTTAACAATTGATTAGATACCAACATATCTAATAATTTAAATAATATTTTAAATAATGGTACAGCAATTTTTAGTGGCGCTTCAGAATCACCATTCGATTCATTGATTTGACTCATCTAATTTTGATTCAATATTACTTGATCTTTTAACTAATTTTATACTGGATAAACAACATTCAAGATGAGCGATTATATTTATGCACAATCAAAATTGTTTACCTGAAGTGAACAAACTGGAGTGAAATAGAAAATTATATTCGTTCTTAATATGTTTCATAGATTGAAAATAATATAAGACAAAAAAAATTTAACACAAATTTCTATCACGAAACTTGAAAGAAATCTTATTACAAAATATGAATAATTTAATTTAACTTAACCTTTTATAATACTTACTGCAGTTTAACTTTCTTATCTTGACTATTAGCATTATACAATTGGGACTACATTTACAGACGTTCAATGTCTTTCCTTAATAACATACTATTATTGTTTGCACTTATTTAGATTTAGCAGAAATTCGTTAAAGCACGTGTTCAGAATCAGCTGTCCCCAATCGACATACATTATGTTATTATGTACGTACACTGACGTTAACTGACGTACACTGGTACACTATGTACATATGTGTTCGTGAAAATTGGGTCTACAACGAATCAATGACACACCACAGTTCGATCAGTTGTTAAATCTAATATTCTGCAGAGAGGTTAGGTTTGCTTATGTTTGTTTGACAGCACACGAAGGTGAGATCGGATGCCAAATTAAGATCACGTAAATAAATCAAGAGCTAATGATAGCTTTTACTATACGTATACACATATACATATATATGAAAGAAATTCATTTTCGAAGGATATTACCGTAACTTTCTATAGTGGAAGATGCGATGCGTATAAAATTTTACAGGAGGTTAGATCACCATCAATGTTTCACGTTAGATTTTTTATTATTCGCATTAGATTCATGTATCTTTAGAATTTCTGTGTATATACGAATACTGTGGGTTCCGATTAATTAGGACAGATCGGAAACGGATAATTTGTCTCAATTAGACAGCTGTCCTAATCAACTGGAATCTATCGTATATATGCAATTGTAGATTGTGCAAATAGATCTAATGAATATCACTTTGTGATCAACGACCGTGGTCCCGTTGAAAGCACCGGTTCTCATTCGATCACCGAAGTTAAACAACGTGGAACGTGGAATGGGCTTGGATGGGTGATCGCCTGGTAAAAACCCGGGAAGTGACCCCTGGGTGCTTTTCACGTGTTGTTGGTAAAAGGTGGTTCGGATCCCACCGTAATAAACAGTAGGTCCCGCTGAAAAGGCGATAGGGAGAGTGGAAAGAAGGGAGAGATTGGTAATGGATTTGAAACCCTGAGGGGACCAAATAATCATACCCCCAATATCACTTTGTGACTCGAAAACATTATTGTTTTGCATTTAACAATCCTGTTATTAAATTTTACAAGTTAAATTTCAAAGGTTTTGTTAAATAATTCCAGGGAAAGGCTGTTCTAATAATTTGATTTAAACAAGATATTCTTGAAGGAAACTTGAGAAAAATAATCAATTCTGAATGTAAGGTTGCTTGTTTCAAATAGGGCTGTTACTTTTCCAAAGCTTCGAAACTTCGATTCACATCACCTTTGAAGTTTTTGAAATCGCTTCAGAATCTTCAGCTTTAAAATCTTCCACCTCTGAAGGAAACTAATAGCCCCAGTTTTGAGCAAGAAATTTTGATCAATTGCATTAGCAAAACACATCAGGCAAGCTGTGTGAACATAACTGATATTTTCCAATTATTTTTAGTTCAACTCGTAGTACTTTCCTAGAGACAATACATATAATTTAATAATACGATGTTCCAAACACCATTAGAATCCTCAGGAACATAATGGGTCAAACACTCAGCGAGCCTGTGACGACGAAGAAGTCGGTATGCTGCAGAGATTCCAATTATCGAGTCGGCAGTGCTTGTATGCAAGGATGGCGAACTAAAATGGAAGATTGTCATGTACACATACTTTCATTACCAGACGATCCTGGTACAACATTCTTTGCAGTATACGACGGTCACGGAGGTGAGAATGTACAAGTAAAAGTCTAAAGATTTCAGGCTTGTTACGCGTTAACACCATTCGCTTGAACATCTAGTTTGTAAATAAAAGGAAATTTATTGTAAGAGAAAATTTCAGATTTTTCTACACCTTCTATAAGTTGGATATTATAATAAATAGGTATAACTATAGTTGTGCTCCCAAGCTCAAAAGGGTAATGATTAATATTGATAGGTGCTGCAATAGCACAGCATGCTGGAAAACATCTTCACGAATACATAATTAAGAGAAGCGAGTATAACACTGGTAACATTGTTCAAGCTGTACAACAAGGTTTTCTGGACTTAGACGAAGCAATGTTAAATGATACGGTGCTTAGAGACGAGCAAGCAGGAACCACAGTCATAGCTCTTCTAATTAAAGACAATGTTATATACAGCGTAAGTCTACGATAACTTATTTCTTGTAACTAGGCTTCTAATTCTTCGTCTAATCAATTCAAATGATTTTTTCAGGCGAATGCAGGCGACAGTAGGGCAGTTGCAAGTGTTAATGGCCACACAGTTCCCCTAAGTCGCGACCACAAACCTACATTGAAGAATGAACGCGAACGAATCGAAGCTGCCGGTGGTTGGGTGGAATTTAACAGAGTCAATGGTCAGCTTGCATTATCCCGAGCTCTTGGAGACTTCATGTTCAAACGAAATGACCGTAAACCACCGCAGGAACAAATTGTGACTGGTACGGCTTGCGTGTTGATTATACGCAAATATTTAGAAATTTAATTTCATTTATCTACAGCCTTCCCGGAAATTCAATCATTTCAAATAACGGAAGATTGGGAATTCGTTGTTTTGGCGTGCGACGGTATTTGGGACGTTATGACAAGTAAGGAAGTAATCAATTTTGTAAGGACACGCTTAAAACAACCCAAGCCTAGAACAGGCCAGGAAAATGAAACTATGGATCCTGAAGAGATTTGCGAAGAGCTTGTGAAACATTGTCTCGCACCAGACACTTTAATGGGCACTGGTTGCGATAATATGACCGTTATCATCGTCTGTTTCTTACACGGGAAGCCGTACTCTCAATTCATCTCTCGATTTAAGGAAATCGACTGTACAGATCCTTAGTCAAATCGCTAATATCTTAATCCGATCATTTTGTAAATTGGCTTGTCTTTTATTCCACACACACACACACGTTGTAGTCACGTTGTAGCTTTCAAGAGATTTTTCTATTTCTCTGTGAACACTTTGGAAGAGTATATTCGAATCACTATTAGACGTGACCATTTTTGAAAGCCTTACAATAGAAAAGTCTCTTGAATAATCTAGTAAATCTCGGAAAATAAGAAAGAGAAAGTAAGCTGAATTATAAGCTTTTATTTACAATTTCGAACAATGGACCAAAAACGTCCAGATATAAGTATTATAACAATGTTAGTAAAATGCAGTAGGGTCTCGTTTAAAGTCCACAGCGGTCCTGTAAAGATGAAACGGCCGCGTTGGCCAGGGAGCTTAGCCTGTCCGCGACTTTGTTCACACCTTCGAGTACACTTTCCCTGACATCGTCGAAATCCACAACCCCGGATCTTCCACTGCTGAGACGCATTGACAATGAAGACGTGGGAGAAGTTGGAGTAGAACTTCCTGTGCCAAAGTAGTCGGCCGATGAAATACTAGATGAGCCCTCGAAGCGACGGAGATTGCTCTTGCGTTCCCACTATACAGAAGATTTTATTTAGTACACGCAGAAACAGAGAAAAGAAAAGATTAACAGTTTTAGAATCATTTCACTTACGGAATCGTCATCTTTGCTGTCTTGAAAATACTGATCTGAGCTAATAGCCTTGGCACTACCGAATTTCTTTTGCGCTTCCGACTCCGGCGTCGATGTTTTACTCTCGCTTTTGTTGTTGTTCGATCGGCTCGGTGGACCCAGTCGTTTCGGTGGTTCTGGCTCGGCTATTACAACAACTTCTTCGCCGCGAGACTTTTTATTATTATTGCTACTATACGGGATCGATAAGGCATCGTAAAATTCGTCTAAACTAATGAAAAGACCTCGTTCCACGTCGACAACTCTCGGCTCAGAAGCGGTCACAGTCTTCGATGACGTTTCCTGTGTTATCGTCTGCATGTCGGCCAGCGCAGAATGACTGGCACCACTGTAAATTATTTATTATATATGCTTTTACGTTAATGATGATTAAAAAAGAAACGTTTATACAGGACAATCATTACCCTCGCGTGTTGAATCCCATGCCAAGACGCTCTGCCTGAGTCGCCTTTGCTGGATCTAGCTGCTTTGCTCTTTCTTCCACTTTCTTAGCTTGTTCATTTAAATTCTGTTCGTATCGGTAGGCAAGACGCGTGGCAATTTCTTCGTGTTCCTCTTTGTTCTCGGTATCCTGAGAATTTTTCCCTTGCAACACTTTGTTCGCCTCGATAACACTTTTCTCTAACTCATCGAAGTTCGTCTTCACTCTCTGAGCACCTAAACCTCCTGTTCTCTTCCCTAACTGTTTCATTAAGAAATACAGAATGTATAAATATTTTTATAATCGATATAAGAAAAACGTTTCTAGAATATTTTGCACAGGTGTTCTATGTACTCACAGTTTTCTTGGTCTGAATTTTTCTAACACCTATAGTTGACTTCCTTTCCGGTACTGAATTTGCAATCGAATCGGATAATTTAACTGTAGGTCCCAGCGAATTCGATTCTGCTTCCAGTGTGCATTTCTGATTGCTTTTGTCTACGTCATCGTTGACCGATACAGAATTAGAGAGAGATACTAAATTTCCTTCTATATGCGTCGAAGACTCGTTGCTATGTAAATCGAAGTTTTCGTGTTCCTTGAAGAAGTCGATCTCGGTAGGATCCTCCAATGTCATAACTGGATTTTCATCTATATGCAACTGGAAAAAGACGGCGCGTTAAAAAGGAAAATTAGTTGTTCCCAAAGTAATATAACATTAATTACTCGAATGCCATGTTTCGCTTAAAGTACACACATGTTAGGTGAGTAAAATACACAATAATACTGATATTTTAAAGTAATTCATAGCGATAAGACAAGTGTGAAGTACAACAATACATAGTAGCTAGTGAACAATGTGCAATTTGTTAACAATTATCCAGATCAAATAAACGTGAAATATGACCACCCAACAAATTTCAAGAGGCTATTGTTCTTTTTCTCACAAATGAAATATAAAGCATCTGTTAGTAAACTTCGAGATACTGTTTCGTGAAAATAGTTTTACAGCTCACCATTTTCTTATTTTTTGTTGGAGGAAGAATCACCTATAATTATCATATTCATAGTTACAAAACATTTGGTTGATTATAGTCTACGTTCTGCTGGAGTTTGTAGATAAACAAAAATCTTTGAAGATATACCTTTATTCCGTAGCGTTGCATAGCCTGAGCAGATGCTTGGGACAGCTTCTCTCTGTATTGCATAGCGGCGCGCGAAGTGTACTTTTGTTGTGCATCGGTTGTTGTACAATTGTGTTGTACAAAAAATTTTCTCTGGAGCATAGACGAGTATAATTAAATTATTACATAATGTATGATATATAACGGTGGTGCTGACGTGGTCCTCTCCGATTTCTGAACAACATTCTCCTTTAAAGTTTTTGGCAGGCAGCTTTAGTAAATCCATGGGATCGATGTACTATCTCCTCTTCAATTTCAATGAGCTTTAAGCTCAAGGCCATCATTCTTAACAATATTCTCCTTTAAAGATTTTCACGGTCGGCTTTAGTTTACGAGATAATCGCAAGAAACTTTAAATTTGTAATTTGTAAATTCATATGGGTGTTCTTGATAGTGGACACTACTTCGAGTTAGATTTGGGAATTAAATCTAACCCAGCATTTACAAGTAAAGTTTTTATACCATATACCTAACCCAGACCTATTATTTTTATTTGGTAAAGTCCCTGGACAGTCAGACAGTTCCACACTGCAAGACTGCAATAAAATTTAGTGTCCCTTTTCTACCCTTGTAAAGAGGTGGCATATTATTAGGATGATAACTCTGCTTCCTTGCACTGGATCAAGCTTTTTATGCAAATAACCCAGACCTAACTCAAATTTCCAAAAGCTTGTTGCTAATATCTCATAAACTAAAGCTGACTGTCAACTATTTAAAAGGAAAAAGTTATTCAAAATGTTGAGTTTTAGAACCCACATCATCAGCAACTTTATCTATATAACATATAAATCAATGTCTCAACAAAAGAGAAAAAAACTGACAGCATTAGCATTTCCACCCAATTGCATGTTCCTCAGCTGTATCCATGTCCAGTTTGTGTCGAGTTGAGTGGACCGTACGAATGTCAAGTGAACGCCGAGTCCTCGATGGACGGCGGAGCAGTCGATGCACAGAAAAATGCCATATGTTACGCTGGCCCATGCTGGATTCTTAGCATTGCAGTCGAAGCATGACTGAAGGAAAAAAGCCATGTAATGAAAATGCAATTTAATGTGTGTTTCAGTTTTAACTAGCCTAATTGCAGTGTGCACTTAGTTCTAATGTAATATATAGCGATATATATGAAGTTTTCCGGAAGCTGTATTGATAAAAAATGATTCATCATAGTTGAACGAGGACGCGAGAAAGTTTCCTTAAATTACAGGTTGGAAATAAATTGAGACTTTCCCTTCGAAATCATTGAGAATCGTGTTCTCAGATATTTGAACGTTAATATTGGGTTTCGAAGTAGAATAAAGCGATAAACAATTAAGCAAACCTTATTCGTGGGAATGGCTCGCAATCTTTTGAAAATTTCCTCGATATCACTTTTACTAGGTGCTGGATCTGCCATTTTTGACATGTTGTCAACGGCCTCGCAAAGTATTCTGGGACGCGTGGCGATAGTCTGGATACAATTGCTAGAGGTCGCTTGCTTATTATTTAAAGCTGAAATTAGCTTGAGAATTGATAAACATTAAGATATTTAGGTGCATAGGACACATCAGCTTACGTAGTTTGAAATATTTATTAATTATATATTTTACAAATCATTCATTTACAAAAATCAATTGCATCTTTTATGATTTTACAATGGTTTTGTAACATGTCCATCATATTTACATACCGGTTATTATAATTATACTAATTATACAATTATCAGGTACATCAAGACTTCTTCTTGTCCGTTGACGCGTCAGATCGTTGTCCCATGTTTGGAGAGTCGCTCACGTTTACTTCTTCCTCGTCCACTTCAAGACTGTTTAATCTGCAACCGCTACCATTACAATACTGTTGCACGTATTTTCAACGATACTGTTGAAAATGCTACCATTACAATACTGTTTTACTTTATTTTCCAAGGAATTCTGCAGCAATGGTGATAACCGCTTGAAAATATACTATAACTTTACGTTACGATTTACAGCAAAGTCCCGATCTATGTCGCAGCACAGAACTGAGAATCGGCTTAGATTGGGACTTTACTACATATGAAATGTTATTGTTCAAAATCGGGCATTTCATACGCAGCAACATGAAAGTAGCATTATCACCAATAAACTTACTCATCTTGCTCTAAGCTGTATAGCATTTGAAAACCAGCATCAAGACTAGGAGGAAAACCCATTTCAGGGTCTAGTAATTGAAGAGTTGGCACCTCTCGATAGACATTACCGAATTCATCGAGATCTTCGAATTGCAGTTTGTTCGCTGCTTCGTCTAAAACCATCCTGGAAAATGAAAGAATATTGACAAAGATGCAATGCTTCTTTTGTTCCATTATACTATAGCATTAAGTTCAACTTGCCTCTGTTTTTCCATCATCGTCTCAGCCTTCTTCCTCATGTTCTCCTCAAACTTCAACACATATTCTTGATAGTAGTCGTGAAGAGCAGCCACCCCGCCAATGCCCGTTTCCAATAAAACTCTCTCCACTATATCCTACAAAAATATTCGGCCAATTAATCAAATAATCAAATACGAAATTGAAGCGATATGGTTTTCAATGAATCTTATTTTACAAGAAATTCATGATCCTTCTGTTCGTACGCCGCTTTCATCAGAAGAGTCATTCTTCTCAGAAAATGATCGGCAATGTCTGTGAGCGTTTCTATAGTTATGTCCGATGATTTTTCGAATCCAATATGAGCCAAGAGGACAGTAACGGCGTGTCTTAATATGGCTCGTGTTGTTTCTGGTGTGAGGTAGTGTACTGTAGATGAATCTTTGAAAGCGCTTCTGAAAGGATGCTATTTATTAATCATTTTATATATCAAGGAAATATTATAAAGATGTACTTTGATACCTTTCTTTCTGTACAGGTAGAAATTGAAATGAATTCTGTGTTTCTTTCACGTCTTGTAACTTTTGCGCCTCGATCGTGGTCATGTTCCCAAGCACCATTCCTTCTTCCTAAAAATACAGATATATACGTGTGTGTATTATAATTATTACACGCTTTATTACAGTTTGTTTTCTTAACACTAGGTTTACGGAGCTCTAGAAATGACTGTTTCACATTATTTTATAAACATAACAAGAATGTGTCTATCCAAATTTTTGGCCATTTTTCCAATAATATATATCCAAAGAAATAAATTTGGTAAATAATTCCTCACAGAAGCATCTTTACAAGCAAAATTAGCTGTTTATATAAAATGCAACAGAACTTTCCCACCAACCTAATAGTTAGAAAAATCGACTATGGTTACATTATTACCATCATTCGTAGTTGTTGATGAAAGTTTATAGTATTCAATACATGAAGATTTCCCATAGGTAGCCTGTAAAATTAATAAACAATGTTTCAGAATACGCAATAGCTGATGTTTCCATTAGAAGATACAAAGATCATACTGTATATAATCAGGTTGTCTGTCCATTTGATAATCGCAATCTGTGTTATTCGATTCTTCCATAACTTGCCTCCAAATATTTTCTATAATATCCGGAGTGATTACTTCTTGCTTTAGAGTTTCCCTCGCCGGCAATTCTCCCCATAGGGAACCAGCTCCAACATTTTTAGCAGATTTCATGGCAAAAGCTGAAATATTTTTCTGTTAGACTTGGAAAAAGTTAAAGACAACTATTCGAAAACGTATAAGAAAAATATTTTGAATTTTCATTATTTTCAAAGTATACCGATGAAACTATTTACTTGGCAAGAAAGTAATTTCAGTATTTTAAAATAAAATATTAAAGATCTTTGCTTGCATAAAAAAATTGGGATCTATATATTACTTTCTTGCCAACCCACTAATTTTATATCTACAAGTTTGTTTTTTTTTACATACTCGTAGAAACTGATTACAAAACAGTGACTATCGTTTGTGTACATTATGTATTGTTATTATTGTTATCATTTGTTGTTGAAACCACACCAGTTTTACGAAAAGAAAATGTACACGTAAATAAATACATACTTACCGACTTCGACTTGAAAATCCCGCGTACACACTAACCATAGAGTTCACGTATCATGAAAAAAGTCTTGAAGTGACATTATTCTTTTCTAAACTTGTCATTAGTGAAATATATATTTTATAGGTAGAACTTGAGGTTCGATTACCTCAATGTTGAATTATTCGAAAGTCATATTCCTAGAAGACAAACTTCATACGAAACGATAATCGACAATGCGTCTCATCCTGATTCAACCACGGATGAAGTATAGGAAGATAGAATATGAGAGTCCTCACGCTTGGAGTTTCAATGTTTTGGGTACCGTGCTGCCCTCTACTACTCGTTATAAATGTTTAGAATATAAGCAGAGAGTAAATGAGAGTGCTCACGCCCTGGTTTTGGCCGTGCCCATTATGGTGCTGCCCCCTACTCTATTGCTTAGTCTGGATCAGCTCTTACATCAACTCGCAGTCCGGACAAGAACCTACATCTACTCGCCGTCCGTATAAGAACCTACATCGACTCACAATGACTCTCAGTCCGGACAACATCATTTTTGGCCTTGATCATAATAAAAAGTTTATATTGATTGATTCGCAGAACCCATATTATATATCCCCTTTCGTAGCAAACGATTTTTGTCTGAATATGTTCTCCAAGTTCAGTCTCTCTCTCTCTTCCATGAAATTAAGAAAATATCATGTATTAAAATAACTGCAGAAAATAATTATTTAATAAGGTCAAATAAAAGTGTAAAAAGTATAAAAATATGTTTTTCTTTCAAAATAATGATTCCCAAAACTGTGTGTCTAGGGGAAACATTAAGGGCAGATTGCCGACAGAAAATTATTTAAAGGATCTTTTTGAAGACTTCCGATACTTCCGCGAATACATTCACGATTACAACCACATGGCACAGTCCACATTCTATCGAGTTTAGTCTTATTCTAATCGGAAGAACGCCCCGAACCCTGCTTGTATAACTCCACGAAAAAATTATGTAAAATAAATATATTCAGCACAATTTTTGTTTTAGTGTGTAGGGTGAAATATTTTAAGGATACGACGCAAATGATAAAGAAATAATAAGGAAAAATGTGTAGGTAGTTAGAATCAATTGTTTCAATAAAAAAAAATTAATAATATAGTTCTTATTGCTGAAAGATTGTCGTTGACAAAGATTGGACGCCGAAGACTACTTTGAAAATATGAATGATTTCAAAAATTATTTCAGTTACACAGGAAAATAGTAAAATGCTCGTTTTGGGGAAACCAATTGTAATTAGAACTTTTATCAGATGGAAGCAGATGAACGTATTGAATCAATCGGCTATCAAACGGGACACGATTATTTACGAGAGAATG